>VXAY01006825.1:128880-201985 GCA_013399855.1 Oxyruncus cristatus | reverse complement strand
CAGCCCCGGCGGGAGGGGGAGCGCGGAGTGCGGCGGCTTTGTTTGTCCTGCTTCCCCTCAGCGCCGCCGCCGCCGGCTGCGCCCGGCGTGGGGAGGGGACGATGCGGGTGCCCCGGGCCGGGCCGGGCCGGGCGTGCCGGCATCCGCGCTGCGCGGGTCTGCCCCACGAGAAGCGGTTGTTCCCCGCGGAGCCCCCCACCCCATGAGCATATGTGCGCGTGTCGGTGGAGTTTTCCCTCCCGCTGTAGCGGAACTTGATTTAAAACGAAGCAAGGCGCAGCTCTCGAGGAAGAAAATCACTACTTTTGCATTATTCTATCGCGGGGTCCTAGTTAATTAGTAATTGCACAAAATGATACGTCAAAGTCGTGTAATTACGAGCGTAACCTTTTATTTTAAGGAGGAGAATTTGTAATTTTATTCCACGTTTGTAGCATTTTGTGCATCCAGTTATATCGTGGTGAAATGTAAAAAGAAAAGGAGGGCTGGTAAAATGCAAAGTTGGGTTGGTACACAGTGCTCTTTGAATTTGAAATTGTGCGTTCTGAAATCCTATAGGGTTTTTTCATTTATTTTCATAGACTTGTTATTTTATGGTAATACTGTTAGCTGTGCTTTTAGTGTTGTAGTGCAGACTTAAACGTCAGCAAGCAGCTCTACCCAAAAATAATGAAAAAAATGGTTGCTGTTTCTTTTCTTGGAAAGCCTAATATTTTAAGTCTTTTCCAGTAACATGAATGGTTCCTCCAGTGAAGCAAGTATCTTTGAGATTCTGTTTCCTGACTCTTATATTTCTTTATGTATTACTTGCAGAGAGAAGCCCTTTTTGAGTCGCATCCAGTCGTATGACTGCACTAAAGGCAAATCGTATTACCTCATGAATAACTTTGGAGTGTATTGTCCGTTGGAGTTCATGTAATGAATGAGTGTCCACATCATCCAAGAGGGCGAATAGTTGATGTATCAGAGACTTGCTTAAAAAGTCAAGATTGGATTTCATGTAACTGAAATACATCTGGGAATTATATTTCTGATATATGTGTAAATGCAAAGAGAGCAGTTCCTACTGTTTGTCTCCCTAAAGCCCTCCTGGTCTCAGGGCACAGAACTCTGCTCTCCCAGCCTGCTGGGTATGTGGCATTAGATGCTACAGCCTTGTTCTTGCAAACATATGCTGCTTCAAGCAAGAAAAATCTATTGTGTACAAGTAGGTTGACTGGGGTCCTCAGGAAGACGGCTTAGTGTAAGTGGCATGCTGAAAGCTTTGTTCTCCTTGCAGATATTCAGCATGACATACTGCCTTCAGTCAGGTGCTTGCTGTTGCGTGGTCTGCTGTGCTTTGAGCTGAACAGCATTTTTACAAATGTCCTGCTGTCATTACAGAAATATTTTATAAGCCACACACTTGAGTGCAGCAATATACAAGAAGACGCCAGTCATGCAGAAATACAGAGCTGGACATAACTTAGTGTATGCTGGTAGTTGATGGCATTCCTTGTTTGTCTATGGAAGATACAGGTTTACTGGAAGGAGGAAAAGTAGGCTTTGTCCCTACATTATCACTGCTCCATGAACACCTGCAACTGGCTTTCTATCTTGGATGTACTTAGCTCCTTGTATGCCTGAGGGTTTAGACTCCAAAGCAGAACTTGCAGTAAAATAATTTTTGGTGTTTCAACTAAGTTGAAATGCATGAGCAAGTAAGTGCATGAGTCTGCTAATCCACAGGTTTTGGTGGAATTTCCACAAAAGGATCTCTGAACTCCTTCCTTAGCACATCCCTACAGGAAGAAAAGGGTAGGTAGCCTGCTGGATACTACGAGATCATCTGCAAGATCCATGGGAACCATCTGCACTGAGTTTTGGTGCCTTTGCAGCAGCCATAGTCTTGTGCAAAGGCTTGCTCCGTGTGGGAATGGGAAAGTATCTGGAAGGATCTACAGTTTGTATAATGAATTTTAAAGTCACTTTGTTCATACACACAAGGAAACAAGCCAGAATATATCTGTACAGGAGAACAGAATAAAATTATGGGTCTCTGTTGGAGATATGCACACTTGGGAGAATATCCGCCCTACTGTGCTGATGGTAATGTAGGAGCAAAGCACCCAGGATGGTCTAGGGTTTAGGAAGGGTGCTGAATTTTGTAGGGAATGTGAGCTGGCTCTTCTAACCATAACTCCTTTTGTCATCAAATGCATTAACATTTGCTTTGTTTCAGTGTGTGACCTGCAGTCTTTGTTTTTTCTGTATGTGTTTGAATTGAACTTCTTTAGCTTTGGGGAGGTCAGGAAGCTGCAGACAGATGGTAGTTAAGAAAGTGGATGACCTCGAGGAGCGCAGAGGGGGAGTGTGAGGAAAAGCTGACATTGCCACCTTAGTTAGGCAAGTTCCAATAGTCAAGGACAGTTTCCAAGAGTGTTCCACTCCTGTACTGCTCTCAGAACCGATCTATCTGGGAACTAGATCCATCTTCTGTTATTATTTGCAACAGTATGTATATATTCAATATGCACTATAAATACTTACGGTGTGTAGAGTACAGGGCTAATGTTTCCAAAACTACGTAGGCAACTGTGCAGGACTAACCAGATTGGCTTCTTCTGTTGTACTGAGCAACACATGTATGTATTGCGCAGTACGATAAAGTGCCTGTATGTAGTTGGATTCAGTGACATTTCACTGGATGTGAAGGCTTCTTGCAGATTTCTCATTTGTGATAATAAGACTTGCCGTCTTCAAGTGTGGATATTCTGTGGAGGAGTCCGTGCAAAAAACTAAAGTGTCAAGTGGTATATAGTATTAGCTGTTATGGATAATTGTTTGATTACTGCTGATTGTTCTTAGAAAAGTCTTCAAGTCTCCATCCTGCAACTGGTGAATATTCTTGAACATGTGATGTTCCCTTAAAAAAAAGCTGGAAAGTATTGCCAAGAAGCTAAGTGAACTAGTCAGGCATTGCCTTTGCCTTACAATATGACACAAGTAACAAAAAATGGCATTGTATTACCTGTCCTTTTGAGAACTGTCATGGATATTGGGCTCCCAAGATTTTCCAGCATCAGTTCACCTGTTAATGCATTTGGACTTACCAAACATGGATAAGTTGTTCCATCATTTGGGAAAATTAATTTATTCTGTTGGTTGTAGAGTGTAAAGTGAACTTACAAGAGAAAATAAAGAACAAAAAGGACCTTCTGGAGTACACATAATACAAATGCAGTGTGTTTTGTGTTCCTTTCTCTTTTTGCCTTAAAGACTGTTAGCCTCCATTTCTAAATGAATTTCTAAAGCACTGGGATTACTAATTCAGCCTCAGGTCTTAAATCAATGGGACTTTTGCCTCTGGCACCTCTGGTGAAGGACATGAAAGGAGGATGTCTACAGCATGCAACCTAGTCTAATAAAGGAAAGCCTCATGGGTAGAAAAAGCAGCAACTACATATCATGGGATAGCACCCTGCCTTGCAAAAATATTTTCTTCATTGTGTGTTGCCATCAAAGACATTAACTGCCCGTAAAATTACTGAGTGCCTGAACTGACCGCAAACGAAGGAGGTGTGTTCATAGCTATATTTTGGAAGTGCAGAGCCAGGATCTGTATTACTGACTTCAGAGGAGTTGTACAGAAGATGAGAAAGAGAGAGAATGCATCCTTTGGGAATAATTTAAAATAGGTATGTGGATGAGTCCTGATCCATGTGATTGCATGGCTGTATCTAAGGGATAATTTGGCCTATTTTTTCTTTTTTTCCTTTTTTTTTTTTTTTTCCTGAATACAAACTCTAGTGAAGAAATATTCCTGTTTCCATTGGAAGGCAGAAACCAGCAAAAATNTTTTTTTTTTTTTTTTTTTTTTGCAAAACCTTTCTGCAAACTATTTGAGGGTTTGTACTGTTGTTCAGAGTGCGGTTCATGGCCATGTTCTTTCTTTTGTCTGCAGCTGTGGGCAAAAAAAAGGAGGACAAACAAACACATAACGTTGCAGTAAAAAAGCACCTTTCCTGTGGTGTTCTCAGGATATGTAACAGTGAATTAAGACTTACAGAAATGTCCTTCTTCCCCTTCCTGCCATCATCATCTGAGCTGTAAAAATGAGACACAATTTAAGTCTCGCTGGTGATTTTAATTCACTTTTTTACAATTTTTTTATCATAAGTGGTACAAGAAGTGTGTATCTCTAAAGGAGGCTAGAAAATACTTGTCTCTTTTGGGTGTATTCTTCACGATGCCTAAAACAGTGGATACAGTTCTTCATCTGCCACCGTCAGTTGGAATTTGCTGCTGATCTCTGTGAGGACAGGATTTCCTCTTCTGTGCTACCAGTGTTCTTTGTATGGTTACTTACTAGTGCGATTCCCCTGTTTGTGAGTATGTGTGATAAGAGCACAAATCCATTTTATTTAGCGTTACGGTATTGGAAGACATCACAATAGCTACATCATGTTAGGAACAGAACCTGGAAGTATTTAATTTGTTTTCAAAACCTAAGTTTGTGTTTCACTGGTGGTACTGTGCAGTGCGTAAACCTGCAAATAAGAGTTGTGTGTCGTGCTTTGGAACCAAAACTTTCACTAGCTTTTTTTTTTTTTTTTCCCCCAGTAATATATGATAAAACTTCAGTTGTGAAAAAAGAGCCTCACATTTCTGTCAGATGTGGCACAGAATGTGGCCTCAAAATACAGCCTTACCAATTTTGCAACTGTGTGGTTACTTCCCCTTTTTATATTTATCTTTATAAATGAGATACTGTTTAGCATGTAACATCAATTCTATATGCTTAGTAATAAAGCAAATGTGTTCATATGCAAGATTTATTATATGTATACATAAGCTGGAGTATATTCTGATCAAATTTTCCTATGAGAAAATCTGTTAATATGAACATTTATTAAAATTCCATCGGAAGTGCATATTTGTAAAGTTTTCAAGTGGAAAAAGAGGAATTCAAAGTTTGTTTGCTTTTCTTTAATGTGCACTGATTAACAGTGTATATGTTCACTCGTGTGGAAGTACACATGCATATACATGGGAAATCTGACATTGCGTTAACTATTTAAAAAAATAGTTATATATAAATGGGTTAAAATTTCAGATTTTGATGTTGTGCCTGTACAGCATAGGAACTAATGGGAAGCAAAAAGACATGTTACTGGCAAGCTTGGAGTGGGCCATGATGCTCTTGAATGATAGCAGAGAAGTTTTTAACCAGATACTGGTGAGGGTGCCACTAGAGGTGTATGACAAGAAATACTAGTTTCCTTTCGCATGGTCATGTGAGCAGATGATCTGGAACATTTTGGGAATGTCCAGATTTGGAGGATAATGTGGAAACAGAATACAGTATATTAGCCTGAATATAGAAACTTCTGAATATGTTCCTGATTCACACAAAAGGTAACAAATGTCACAAAAAAACAGTGTGCATCTGTAGAAGGGTAAGCTGCAGAGAGCCATGCAAGGGAAGTTCTCCCTGGTCAGTGCAGAGAGGCTGTGGTGCTCAATGATCAAAAGAAGGATAAACTAAGGACATGGTGAAAAAGCTGCCGTGGGCTCATCAGTTATTTGGATACTGGGTTGTGTTTTCCATGTCCCATAGTTATTGCAAAAATGATCTCTTGTCACACTCCACACTGCCCACTCATATTTTAAATGTAAATATAATTTTTCATGTCTAAGGGTGTTGTAAACTCTTGCCATTTTCATTCATTAGCCCTTCCTCTTCCCCATATGTTTAAGTTTCACAGTCTTTTTTTGGATACTGTCGTTAAGGAGGAGGTGGAATATTCGACAGGCAAATGGTCAAGTTCTTCTCTGGTGCAGGTGGTGTTTGGCAAGAAGTGGTAGACAGATTTACAAACTGAGGAAATGCAGTATAACAGTGCTTACTTAAATTTTAAATTACATTGAAATTGATCAGTACTGATGTCTGCATTTATATGCAAAGTAATACTGTTCTGTGTGCTGAAATATTGTTAGATGTTGCTTAAAAGGAAATTGCTTCTGTGAAATGAAATATCATGAAATACAGTTTCTGTATCTATTTGAATAATACAATATAATGTGTTTAATGTATCTGTCTGTAGCAATACATGGACTCTAGTTCTGCAGATTGAAAATCACCTTTCTTAGGCCTTGGGCTATCTGAGGACATACCTCAGATATAAACATGTTCTATTGTTGTCAAATATTTCCTTGTTACAACTGCTTTCAAAAGGAAAAGGAGGGTATCTTGGTGCACTTTTTTTTTCCCAATGACATCTACTGTAAACCTTATCAAGAGTACCCTGATGTCTTGTTTCTCCAATACCTAGTTACCTTATAATTTTCACACAGAATTTATTTATTTTGTTAATTTTGTTCCTGTTTTTTCTGAGACTGACTGACTTTTGTGTTTAGTGACTGTGCCAGTTTAGTCCCTGTCCTCCCTTAGCCCCCTTTCTTCCAAGCTAAACTAGCCAAACTCTTTTGCGCATTTCACTGGTGATAGAGTGCTCCTCTTAACCATTGTGCTTGGCATCATCAGGCCTTGAATCCACCTTTCCTGGGCTTGACTGAACCATTTTTTCATTTTACCTGAATGCTTTAAATGTACCCTTTTAAAGTTATGTTTTTGTCATGACTGCTATTTTATCATGTCTCTGTTACTCCTTGGAGATCCATTTTTACCATGATCTCTGCAGCTAATTTCAGTGCCAACACAACATAGCATAGATACAAGAAGATAAATCTTATTTGCATATAACAAGTGATTCCTTAGGCTTAACTGCAGTTATCTTGTCTGTTTTTTTCTAAGAATATTGATATGAAATACTGAGCAGCAGCTTAGGAGATATAGGTTCAATTTATGGCTTGACTTTGTAGAAATTTTTTCAAATATTCTTGTGCAGTTCAGTTTTTCTATGCCTCTTTGCCCAGTAATGTGGAGGTAATAATATTTCCTTGGGTCAGAAGGCATTTCCAGGGAGTATACTTACCAATGTTTGGCAAGGGCTCAAGTAATTTAGTGGTAAATATTGTGGAAATAGAGTCTATTGCCTGGAATGCATCCTCAAGTGACTGGATGGTTGACTGTTCAGAACAGCCGTTAATATATTTTCAAATTTTTTTTTTAAAAATGAAAGTTTAGGAAAATCTTAAAATATATGAACCATTTTGTTCAATAAACTCTATCCATGCTTTTCTCAGTACTTGTTATTATTATTGGAGCTTTTGGCTTATTTTCAGGAAATATGTACCATTATTTAAATTTTAAATTGATATTAATATATGTAAAAGGAAATCACTGTCACCTAGAGAAAAGGTTTTGTCAATAGTTTCTGTTATGGGATCCTGCTTTCAGACTGATGTTCTCATTGCTATTTACTCATTTAACAGTGATTGCTTGCTCTTGTGTTTCTTAGCATATTGTTGAAGAAAACAACAGTATTTTGTACATTCATTCTGAAAATTTTCAGAGCTTTGCTTCTACAGTTCCAAATTTAGGATGTGTGATTTGCCATTTGAAAATGAGGTTGTCTGTGTCTTTTGAGTCTTTCACTGTCACATAAAACACACCTACCTTTTCCCAAGTGATACTGTTAAAATAATGAGACCCTGGTTCATATAGCTGTGATTTTGCTACAGTTAGAATGGTCAATGCAATCAAGTCCCCATATTGTAAAAATTATTTAAAAATAGAGACGATACAATGCCAGTAATGGATGATGATAGAAAAGTAAGACATACTGCAGAAAAGACACTGAAAGAACTGTATTAAATGGAGTACTCAGGAGATTTACAGTTACAGACTATAAATAATTGCAGAGATAATAGTATAAATGAAAGAAGGGAATTACCCACATTCTCAGAAGAAAGAAGGACAAGGTGCAATGGCCTGAAGCTGAAACAGGAAAATCTCGAATCATTAAGAGAGTGTTTCTTACAGTGAGAGTAATTGTGTGGTGAACTAGAGGGCAGTGCAGTGGCACTGCAGGTGGGCTACCGAGGCTGTGAGCATTCCTGCAAAATGGAGCTGGACAGATTAGGTGACGTAGATGAGCTTCTCTGGCTGCTAGTTATTTCAAGAGCTTACAAAAGTCAGTCTGTTTCTCTACGTCATCTTCATAAATCCTTCTACAGCTACCAGTCACGTTGTTCCAATGGGCTGTTGTACTGAAATGCATCTTTGCATCCAGGATCATGAGTCCCGGTGGCTTCAGTGAGATGAGGGTCTATCTCATCTCGTTTTCCATTGAAATCAGGTGTGCATTTGGCTCTGGGTTTCCCAGAATGCCCTGTCTCTCTTTGTCTGTCGTTTACTCAGTGAGTAGGTTCTCATCATCATCTTTATTATCATGTTCAAGTGCACTGCATGCTTATTTTATGTGGGAGCATCAGCAAAAGCATGCAAAAAAGGTGCAGTGTGACCCTAAACTGTTTCTTCTTTCTATGTATGTCACTCAGTTTGTTACTATGATAATGACACCATCTTTTTCTGACTAATTCCAGCAGGTGAATACAGCTATGGATCTTATCTAGGCTTCACTTGGGTTATTTGAAGAGGAAAAAAAAGAGTGTCAAGGTCTCCTTGCATTTGGCTTGGATATGGCAGAAGCTGTTGTGGTGTTAACACATTCCAGGGAAAAAACAAAAAAAAAAAAAAGGAAAATTCCATTATCCTTTGCCCTTTTATGTTAGGGATTAGAAATTCTAGGTCCTCAGTAGTGCAAATAGCCAAGAACAACCATCCCTGTTTTATCTTTGATGCTTTTGCTAGGTAGTCATCCCAGTGAAGGGAAAAAGCAGGAAATGTACCTTTCAAAGTGTGTGAGTTCCCAGGGTGTTGCATGTCATGCATTGGTATCCAAGCAGTTCACAGGCCTAACCAAGAAACTGGTGCTTGATAGTTTGCTCTTGTTCTTCACAGTTGTTACACTGCTCTGAGCAAGTAACAAGCAGTGAGACTTCTTGCTTTTAACCTGAAAGTTAGCTCAGGGATCGTGTTAGGCTCCAAGTAAGCAGGCCCGGTGAAAAGCTACAGCCTGGGAACGTGACTGTTGACCTGCAGAATGGGAATGTGCCCAGACTCGGTGCTGCATGCTGTTCTTCACCTGGAGGAGGGAGACCCATCTGCAGGGTTAAGATCAGAGCAAGATTCAGCCCTTTAACAGCAGGTTCCAAATGGATGTGGGATCTGCTTGTTTTTTAATTTTTTTTGCAGGGAGAGTGTTCTTTGGTACCAACGTGCTGTGCTCCATGGATATCAATAATTCAAGCTGTGCGACAGTTTTGTGAAAGAACCCATGCAGATGAGCCTGAGGGACAGCCACAGGACTGGTTCAGCAGGAAGGCAATTGCCATGTTAAGCTGCCCTGATTGTTTATCTACTTCTTGCTGCCTCACTGTGCCATGGATTCCCTGGCCCTGTTTTATCTGTTTTCACTTCTCAGTGCAGTTACTGTCTCAGAAGGTGGTTCTGGACTAGTGATCCCCGTGAGCAGTGCATCTGAGGGAGAAAGCCTTGGGCCTGAAAAAGCGTAAGCACCCAAATCTTCTCAGACACCCTCAGGCTTACGAAGCTGGAGCATTTTGATGTTTCAGGGACCAACCCCCTTGCCCCCCTCTGGGTAGTGAAGTAGTGAATTTCTCCTGTGCCAAATAGACAGACTCTTTCTAACTGAGCTGCTATCGAAGCTTTGCCTGGATGTGAGTTTCAGCCTTTCTAAGGAAATGTTGTTATGCGTATTTTCTGTACAATTTTTAGTGTGCTTATCCCCATTAGTTCAATTTGAGTCCAAATTCTTCAATAGTCAGTACATTTGTGCTTCATATTGGGGTGTAGATACTATATTTGGATCTTAAGGAGAAGCATCTTGCTAATCACTCTGAAAGTTAAGGAGTTTTTATGTATCAAACTGCAGGCCTCTGGTTCGTTCAATGTGTCTGATTTTCTGCTTTCCACCCCTATGTAATTGTGAGCAGTAACAATTTTGGGAGCAGCATCTTGCCAAAGGCACACCTGGCAGCTGCCTGGGTATAGCTAGCTGCTGTGTAGTGATTTTAGTACAGCTATAAATAAGCAACAGACTTTTCCCAGGCTTCAGTTTTGGCTAAGGGCGTTTGATTTTTTAGCTTTGCATTAGCAGCTGGGGAACTGCTTATATGGTCACTTAGCTAATTAGTTTCACTCTTATGTTTGAAGACTTTACTAACGGTTCAGTCTGTTAGTTTAACAGAAAACATTTATAACGTCCGTGAATTGTAAGGGTCTGTCAGTGTTGCAAATATATGCTGGTAAGCAACTGTATATCTGCGTAGAGGAAATGTCATCCTAAGCAACAAGAAAGCTTTGAAAAAGAAATATTTGTAAAGGTACAGTGTAGCTGCTCCTTAGAAACCTAAAGTATAGTGATGTAAATCATCAGAGAATTGTCTTACCACTACGACAGAGTTAACTCTTGTTATTATTTTATAGCTGTTTCCATCCTTATTAATTATCATTAATAATTAATCCTTATGAAAGTAGTAAATAAAATCATAAAGTCTTCACTGAATTTTTTATGGTTTCCAGTGAGACTCTTATCAGACTTGGGGGTGAAAAAAGACTGATGTTAGCATTTGCCTTTGTAATTTGGCATCTGGCTAAGTGCAGCTGGGGGTGAATAGTGCAAGGCAGACTTACAGAAAAACTGGGTTACAAGGGCCCTTCAGAGTCATCTGACCCAGCTCCTGCCTCTAGGGAAGGATATATTCCTGTGTTGCTCTTGACAGAGGAAAAAACATGTCTAACATTTTTTAAACCTCTCCAACAATGGAGAGTGCAGACCTTTTTCTGCAACAGCAGGACATTGTTGGCTCTTCAGTTTGTTACCTACAGTTTTCTTCCTGATATTTAAGATGCCTTAAACCTTATAAGGAGAAAGTTAACAGTGTGCTAAGGATGCCACATTTGTCATGTGTTTTGGACAAGATGAGAGGCTGTGGAGTATCTTTGCAAATTTAAATTACATAGTTTTATTCTTGGTTATACAAGCCAGATGCTTAAGCATGCCTGTCTAATGTGCGAAGAAATTTTCAAGGACGCTTTAGCAGAGGAGAAAACTTCAGTTACAGCTGTTGTGTGAAACAGAAGCAGTCCTAGGATTATGCACAAATTCCCCTTATGAATTGATCCGAATGTGACTTGGCAAAAGCTCACAGCAGAAGTCAAAAGGATCTGAATCCTGTGAATAAAACCCTTGGTGTACACACTGCCAGCTGGGCTCCTTGCTCGTAACAGTCATGACGCAGGTGGGTGATGAAATCTACCCTCTGCTAGCCAGAGGGCAGAAAGCAAAGAGCAGGGTGGCAGCCAGCAGCTCGCTCCCTTTCCCGTGTGCGTTGGTGGCGAGGTCTGTCTCCACACTTGTCCCATTCTAGCCTCTGACTGCTGCAGGGAAATGAGCCAGACCCCTCCTGGGCTCCTGCACCAGCACTCTGCTGTTTCCAAGGCAAAGTTTTCCGTGACATGGAACTTTTGCACTTGTGCATTGCAGAACAGTAATAAAGTCAAGTGACAGCACTCCTGTACAAGAAGCCTCTGCAGGCTCTAGACTATTATTTTCAAATGGTTGATCTGTGTGGTAGCAGATACTGTCCTGTACTGCAATTCCTCACTTCACCGGCCCACAGGGCAGAAAGCTGGCACAGCATACAAACATCTCGCTTACTTCTCAGTCTCACTGTTCCATTCAGTAGCTCCAACACATTCATGCAGAAAGACAAGTCTTCTGTCACTGAAATGCAAGCATCTCAAACTGTTTGTGCAGGGGCAATGCAGTAAAACTCCATTCACGGCCAAATTCACTTATGCATAAATGTCTTCCCTGTTCTCTTTTCTGGTGGTGAGCCTCAAACTTCTAATTTGAAAGGTCAGATTGGGTAAGTTTTCACAGAGTTTGCCTCACCAGAAAGATGCCTGGGGTTTTGTCTGCAGTGTTAATGTCAGAAGTAAATATTTATTTGAGCACTTGCTGATATAAAATGTATTGTTTCTTTGGACTCACATTTGTTAGATGACTTGACATAAGGGGTATAACATTCTCCTTCCACCTAAATTCCTTGATTTGAATAGTTATCAGCAGCAGAATTGCACAGGAAAGCACATGGTATGAGAACAATACCTCCATTATGACCTACTAACATTGTAATCTGAGTTTAAAGAAAGACCTACATATTAACATCCAGCACAGTAGGATAGCTGAATGCATTTTCATGGTACAGAAACAGTGGTCTCTGACAGAAGGTCAGCATTTGTGTTTCAGGTAGTGCTTCAGTGTTATTTACATTGCCATTTCTAACTCGTACAGTGTTTCAATTAAATTAATGTTCGTCACTTTGGACAAGCTTTATCTAGTTTTTGGTTGGTTGGTTGTTTTTTTCGGGTTTTGTTTTGCTATTTAAATGTTAAAAGGCTTGAAAAACACCTTGTTAATTAAGGAAGAGTTCCTTATTTGGAACTGAAATTGTGTCTTGAAACACTGAAGACACAGAAGAACCTTAATTTACTCCTAGTGCCATAGATTATGGACAACGTTGTAACTGCAGTGATCAGTCATGGCCTATACCAGAAGATGAGCAACTTGCAGTCTCTGATGTACTTCCTGTCAGGGCAGCAATGGAAGTTGGGATGCTCTGTTACCTTAGCTTTACAGGCTGAGGGACCTCAAGGCACAAGATATAAAACTACCTTTCCAGTGTCATGGCAGGACCTCTGTTGACAGAGCAAAGAGTTTGGGTAGCAGCAGTTAAGATCCTTTCCCTCTGCGTGATACAGCTAGAGCCCTGTGAAGAGCTGGTGCACGTTCCCATATGAACTAGATTAGCTATACTGCATATTAAGAACGTGGCCACAAGCTATTTTTTTCTCATGCATTGTGCTGTACTGGTATAACATGTAACAAACTTACATTAGCATGAATGTCTTACCATCAAATGCAGCAAAATCATGCAAATCTTGCAAGAAGGCTTATGCAAGAATGTGTTGGCCCAGTTCTTGCCCTCCTTGGAGATGGTGGGAATCCCTCCATTTGTATAGTGGACTATTCATTGTGGTCAGATTTCACTCTGTTCCTGTGGAAGACATCTCCTACAGGCTTATTTAGGTGAGTTACGGTAAAGGTGCCCAAGGGGAGTGTGAAGGATTGAGTTTGGGTTGCTTATTCTAACTCTCGCTACAAGCACTTATGTTCCTGGGTCAGTGTAGGCAGTTTAAAAACACTCCCTGCTCATTCTAATGAAAATCTGAATACTGGTCCTTGAGACAGTTCTGTTACCAACACAGTGTGGCAGCTGGTACTTGCTTCCGTTCCCAGAGGGGGAAAATACTGATTGTATTTTTTGCTATTGGATTTTTGGTAACTGAGCTGTTTCCTTCACTGCAGGCAAACTGTAGTCAGCCATTAACTTCAGTAGCTTAATTAAATAATTTGAAAGTTTCTGATGTCATTGTGCCAGGTGATATGCTTAAATATATTTTTTTTTTTGCCGATAGAGTTTTTCCAGCTATTTTATAACACATCAATTATGCAGTACCTTTTTAATACACTTTGGCTTTCACAGTGTTCAGCTTGTGCATCACACTTCCTAATTCCATTTTAAATATGATATTATGAATACCGAGAAGGCTGCAAGATACATAATGGCAAATAATACAGACAATTTCTAAAACAATGAATCATCTGCTTGTGACCCAGTATGTATGAAATTAAATAGGTCCTAGCTGGCCTCTCTTAACATTAGATAGATGTTACACAGTAAAGGTGCAGAATTATTTAATAATTTATTCAGAAAAATATTAGAATTTCTTGTTAAGATATTACATGTGTTAATTGTGTAGGCTTACTTCTCAAAGGAAATTTCAACATTCATCTAGCATGCAGATATTTTCCAGACACACCTAAGTTGTCAGAATAGCTGCCTGGCATACATAGTATGCCTTTTGCCCACATGAAATACTGCATTTTGATTTCTACCAGACTTACACAATAGTAGGCCTAATTCTCCCTCTCTTTCCTGTGCTGATTTTTAGATTTCTTGTTCCTGATGGAAGTACTCTCTGACATCTAGTTACAGCTGCCATTTTTTGCTCTGTGTACTATGCTTTGTATAGTCTATTATGCATAGACAGAGCATGGTATTGCTTTTCATTTTCTTTTTCTACACTTACTTTGCATTCTGTTTGCATAACCTTACATGTTTTCAGATATATGGAGCTTTATGGCACCCAACTTTGTCAATAGTCTTAGAGAGGAGAGAAAAAGAGTGTGGGGAGAGGGGGGAGCGAAAAAGTGGAGTTAACTTCCAATTGTATTAATAAAATAATTCAGGTAATAAAAATACTTGCTTTGGGTCAACGGTGGTGTGGTAAATAATTGCAATAAGCTAGAATGGCCAAGTTAGAAAATATATTAGTCTTTATTTGTGTTGAACTGCGATTGAAGTAATGTGAACCCAAACACTTGCTAACTGTGTTACACGATCATAATTTGTATTGGTTTATTGATGTCTTGAAAAACAAGCTTAACTGAACAGGACTTTCCTAATGCATAGGTTTCCTGAATGAAAAACATGGCCAAACTTTTGCTTTGTGAGACAGAGCAGTTACAAAACTGGAAGACATATTGTGGTGCTTCATGTGCTTTGTAAAACATAGGTAATTCGGAAATGGATAGTCCCTGGTAAAAGGGACGGCCAAGTTGATCCTACAATTTATTAGGTATAAACAATGCCAGAAGATGACTGGATAGCTTGTATAATGCAGGTTTCCACTGTCTTAGAAGGGAAGATTAGGTGAAATACAGTGCATATATGTTGAAATCTAGAGTGGAGGCTTTGCAGATATTCAGGTCTTCTGGAGAGAAGCTGTAGCCTGCAGTCTGATGACACTGAATATGTCTCCATGGTTGGTTGCACTCATGCACAAATGCCCTCTGCATATGTGTTCAGTGGCCTGGACACCAGCCAGCTCCAGTTCAAAAGCGTGTTTGTGAAGCCCAGCCCAAGTCACTCTGCCTTTGCGTGCAGCTTATTAGCTCCAGCACAGTGTCACCCTAACAAGGTCACAAGGGTTTTCAGTTTAGTGCTGGCTGGAGGCCCACTAGATTGGTGTGCAGGCAAAGGGAGCTCCTATGTGCCTGTTGTGGCTCGTTTGTCCACATCCCATAACAGTTTATAAGGGTCCCTGAACTAGGTAAACAATAAGACAGGGGTTAAGAAAAATTTAATAGAATGCTCTGGACCACTTTTGAACAAAACTTCTTTAATTAAGCAAGCTTCTCTGTTACTTGTGGACTGGGTCATTCATATGCTTTCAAAAGCTATGAAAAGGGGCTTTTACTTCCAGGCAGGTTAACACATTCTTAAGGTACTGCTATGCCAGTCTTGTCCAGTGTAGGGCTTCCAGGCACATCTGACCTGCAGGACAATTTTACCCACTTGCAGCTCTTTGGCTGCTTAATTAGCGGCAGTGCAGGCTGCTCCAAAAGAGATGGCACTGTGCCTGCCACTGTGCTTGACCCCATGGCTTCCCATTGCAAATGCAGCCACATGGAGAACTGGTGGACCAGCTGGCTAAACCCCAGACATTCCACTGTTGCTGGCTTTCAGCTGAGCAGCTTGCTGGTTCCAGCCTGTCTGCATGGCCACATGAGTGATGGCACTGGCATGAGAGGGCAAAGTGTCTGTGGGCAGGGAGAAGGTGGTGAAACCATTCCTTCCAGTGCAGACCAATTTTCATTGTGCTGCCCCTACAACTACCCCTGCATACTGCCTACCTCCCTGAGAGTATCCCTGTATGGCTTAACATCAAATTACTCAGGGCCTCCTGAGGCACCTCATAGCTCAGGTGCTGTGGGCACTGCTTCTGAGTTCTGGTCTGGCTAGCAGTGGATCCAGACATTGATTTACAACAAATGGGAATAACTGAATAAGTACCACCACAATTTATCTTGATATATCTCTGTGGTCCTTTTTTTTAAATGTATATATACTTAATTTTATGAAACAGATATGCTGGTGTTTTTTTGTGGGATGTTACTTTTCCTACGCTGAAGTCCTGAAAGCTGTATTAGACCCATGAGAGGAACTGAACCTTTAGTAATGCGGTACCAGAGAGAGAAAACTTCAGTATGGATATTTCCAAGATGTTTCAGGAAAGCTGGTGTTTTTTCAGCTCATCTTAAAAAAAAATTAAAAAATGGAGTATATCAGAGATCTGACTTAAGATATGATGTTGCAGAAGAGGGTAGAAGACTGACTAATCAGAAGCAGCTTCTCATTTTCCAGGTTTCATGCCTCGTCAGTGCCTTTTCTGATAGCATTATGCTTTGACAAATACCGATTGTTGGAGGTTGAAGATCAGGAAGTATAAAATAATGTGGTTTTGTTTTGAAAACAGATGGTCTGTCAAAAGCAGGCAAAGTCTTAATGACGAACTGTGATTGTGGTATCTGGTAGCTAGGAAAAAAATTCTATTCTCCAATGTAGGGTAGTCTGCTAAACATGCTAGGACAGACATTTTAGGCAGAGTGTATGGTTACTTTTGCAGTTATGCTGTGGAATAGTATTTAGTTCTTCAGTAAGAAGTATCCCTTGAGGAGTAGAGGTGAAGAATTCGCATAGTTTTAAGTTACACATTTTTCTATAAATAGAGCACCTATTAAAATGAAAAAATAGAGCACCTATTAAATCTGCCATGGATTTCAATGGGAACAGAAGTGGGTCATAGGTCTGCATAGAAACTCAAAAAAAATAATGAAATTTTATGCATGGAAGTGCGTGCACCGTGCCCCAGATTCTCCATCAGGTTTTGTACTGTTCTTTTTCCACATAGATTTGGATTCCTGCAGTCACCGTTGATCTACTCGTGTTCATATTTGTAATGCGTTTCAACAAAAAGGTATGATTCTCCTTGTGTTCTGGATATTGGCTTGTCTCTGGGGGCAACTTTTTTCAGCTCTTATTATTGATAAGAGCACAAGCATAGAAGTTGCGTAGTAACCAGTCTCACTGACAAGAAGTTACCTTATATCACTGTGGCATAGTGAAGGTGGCAAGAGATGCGTTTACATCCTGTCAAATTACATTTACAACTTTTACATTATCAAGGTCCTTTATGTTGCCAGTGCGCCTTAGGAGTGCCATGGAGAGATGGAGTACAGATGCCTACACCTGAATCACTGGAGGAGGAGTGAGATTAGCAGCTGACCACAGTATAAGATATTGAAAAAATGAAGAGCCAAATGTTAAGCTAACACACATTAAAGCCAGGCAATGTCTATCTGACAGTGAACCAGGCTTCCATCATTTTCCGTGTGCTACACTCTGGCAGAGGCATCTTGCACAAAGCAAAATTTGATGCCCAGTTTTGCAGTGAGTCCAGTTTTGCTGCTCACTTAGATGACTTTTTATCATTACATGTGGATCAATAAATCATCCATTAATATTTTGTGTTGCAACTAGAAGCACAGGTTCTGTTTCTTGTACATACAGCCTACAAACAAACTAAAATGGATTATGGGCTGAAACAATGACATGTTCTTCACTAACTAACAATGTTCAGTTTTGGGTAAGACTATTGGAAGTCATGAAAGCCTATCATAAAATCTGGAAATATTCTAGTTTCTATAGAATTCTTAATATTTACACAGTTCTGGTGATCACATACAGGTGTGACTGCTCTGGTAGCTTTGTAGAAACAAGACTATTTATAATTAAAGTAATACATGCCTGAAGTTCACACTGTCAAAAGGCCTCAAAGAAAAATCAGTATTTCTGAAATATTACCTAGGATATAATACTGTAAACATAAAGACAAGAGCAGCACGAAATACTGCCTTGGAAAGGTAAGATCATATGGCTTGGCGTCCCAGATCAGATTGTTGTTTTCAGTCATTATTAGCAGTTACAATACTTATCATAGTTTTAAAAGACAGCTCCTGTTTTCTGCGTCTAATCAATTGTGCCATAGGAGTACATCACAGAGCAAATTCCCTTCATGAGTGATCATTCCATTTATGCCAATAAATGAGATTTTATTGTCCTTATCTTGCTTGTGTGAACAGTTTGAAATTTTCAATTTTCTTTTATCTCTACTGAATAGCAGAGACATGCTGACTGAAACACATTGGTAGGAGAAAAATAAATGTAAAGCAACCTATCTTAAGTGCAGTTGTTTAATATCTAGATACGGACAAAAACCTATGATAAGTATGTTGGACCTCTTTCAGTCATATCTGATGCCACTGGCAGATTTTTTAGCAATATATGAAATCTCCCATCCAGATCCTGAGCATTAGGCTGTGTTCAACAGAGGAACCAAGAGGTTTACAGAACATTGACCCTCTCCCCAACTCTTGTAAGGCCTCATGATATGAGAATATGAAATATTCTCTTATTCACATTTTTCAGTTCACAGTGTGCTTCCTTTGCTGCAGTCAGTTTCCTAGTGATTTTTAGTGGTTCACAAGCTGTGGATATTTTAGAAAAGTTCATTTATAGGCCAGTTGCACCAGACATTCCAGTTGGTTTCTCTAACCATGAGAATGTAGTAGACCAGGGAAAAAATATGGAAAAGTATCATCATCATATGTATTGATGCACACTGTATGAAGATGCAGTGTGCGACCTGCTTGGCAGTGTGTAGCCTGTTATTTGATGGCTTAGCTTAATTCAACTCTGAAATCTCTTGTATCTCATTTTTCCATTCCCTGTGATATTTAGTTTTGATAAGTTCTGAAAGGCAAAACTTTGCAGAGTTCACTGCAATGTAGGTTTTTCCTTTGCCCAGAGCAGCCTTTGCAGCAGAGTTTGTGGTCTTGCTGTGCACTGTGTCAGTGAAGAACCTTCTACTGGCTCTTGCCAAGTCTGGGGCTGGCGTGACTCCTCCAACAGATCCAAAATTATGGCAATCTCCAGGAAGCCCATGTGTTTCAGAGAAAAGTGTTTACCTTCCTGGGTCAGATTTCCATCAAAGGTCACTAACAAGCTTCCCAGTATCCCATCAAATGATGGACTTCTGTGGTGTGCTGTAGGACCCTAGGAAATGTTGTCATGGCACTTATATGATTTCTGTTGATCTGGGAACATTATCTGTGTGTATTGTCACTGGGTATCTTGCTGTACTGTTGTAGTGGCTTTGGCTAACATGGAGTCTGCTTTCCTCTGGGCAGCCCGTATGGTGCTGTGCTTTGCATTTGTGGTTCAGCAGGGTTGATAACTCCCCAGTGACACCACTCAAGTGTTTGGCTATTGCTGAGGAGCAATAGCCAAGTGTCAAAGCTTTCTCTCCAAACCACCTCTCCACCCCAGAGGACAACAGGCTGAGAATGGGCAAGAGGTTGTGAGGGGACCCAAATGGGACAGCAGACAGAAACTGACCACAGGGACATTCCATATGGCATCACACTTAGCAATAAAAGCTGAGGGGAAAGAGGAGGATGCAGAGACATTCCCCATTATGGCATTTGTCTCGCCAAGCAATCATTACAAGTGCCGAGGCCTTGCTTTCCAGGAAGTGGGTGGACATCTGCTTGCTGAAGGGAAATTTGAGTAAATTATTCTTGCTTTGCTCCACGTACAACTTCTGCTTTTCTTACTAAACTGCCTTTATCTTTTCCTACTAAACTGCTTTTTCGTCTCACTTTTGTCCTCTCTCCTGCTGAGGAGGGGGAATAAGGCAGCAATTGGGTGGGTGACTGGCAGCCAGCTGTTGTCAATGCGCCATCATTGTCTTACCGAAGACTTTATTTAAAATGAGACCAACCTGACCTATCTCAATAAGCATATTTGGTGCATGTAGTTACACAAAGTTCAGATCATCTTCCTGATGTAGGTACTCGGGCATTAGGGTTGCTTTTGTTCACTTGACAGAAAGTGAGTACAGGACTTGGTTTATTTCAATGTGAAACCCATCTGTGTAGCCTGCATTTACAAAGAAATGCTACTTTTCCAAGAGATGGTGCTCTGTGGTTTGCAAAATAAGAGATGAAGGATTTGACATACATTTAAGACAGTATAGTTATTCAGGCTTTCCATAGATCATGTCTTCACTGTGATCCTAAAGCTCAGGAGTGTTAACACAGTTGATGATCAGGAGGTTTCTTGCTCTGCTACCAGCAGAAGAGGTTATGTCAGTATGAAATGTAGCTTCAGATGGTATTTCCTGCCAAGGGAACTGTGAAATTATGGTATTTCCTGTGGGGAACTGTGAAAGTCTATAAGAAGGGTATGGGGAGTCATACAGAAGGAAAAATTATTTTGAGGTGAGTAAGAATGGTTTCTGTCATTTGTTGCAGGGAGGATAATGCGTGAGAAAGTCAGGTAAAATACTGGTGAGTGTTATGAATAAATGCAGCTCTCTAGACAGCCCATTCTTGAACAGTACAGTCCTGATTCACTCAACCATATAAAATTATAATTAGTCATGTCCCAAAATCAGCACAGCTTGCTGAATAGGCTGTTTATATAAGATCTCTGTAGCAGACTTAAGAGTCATGGCATAGGAAATGAATGCTAGTATAAAAAATCAAACAGTTTTTCCCACAAGAAGCTGTAGCACAGCTAAAGTCTTGAGGTCAAACACAGCTCTGTATAGATGAAAGAGTCATAATGCTGTTTTAAGCTACAACTCAGATAATTTCTGCAGGTGAATATGTCATCAGTGCACCCTGTACAAAAACTACTGCATCCACCAAATGATGCAGCAGAAAATCCTAACCTCACAGGAATTAGTGGATACTTTGCCACGCATTTGACAGGATCATAACTTTATTAATAACTATGGCTGGCAGAAACTGGTGGAGCAGGGGAGTGTGATCACTTTGGGATCAGCCTACAGGGTATGAGTACACACCAAGCCAAATTTTGCAGGGTGCCACAGACAGTGATATACAGTTGCTTCTTGTAAAAATGCCAGCAAGAAACCTCCTGCTTTATGATGAGCAGGTGGTAAGATTTTGTAGCTCAGTGTTTGTGAGCCTCCAAATTGTAGTATGAAACCTTTGCCTGTAAAAAGCACATTTTGGAACATTTTCCCAGAGCTTGTTAAGTATCAGAGCTGGATATTTAGATGGAAAAAGACTTCTTGCTTAGACCTCTTGGCATTTCTTGAGGGTATTTGTGATCAGGACATTTAAAAACCAAAGTATTCAAGTGAGTGGCTTTACTATTTTCCTGACTGAAAGGGTAATTCAAGCGTGCAAAGCCATGTTCATGTCTACAGTCACGAATCTTCCTACACTGGGAACCATGTGCAGGAGTAGAGCTGATGTGTGTTATGATAATACAAATAGTAAACACAGGAATAATCAGCAGCAGATGGGATCTTCCCACAGCTTTTGCTGAGGAGTCTATAGGAACATCACCCCAGTACAGCAGGCTACATAACAAGGGGTGAGGGAACAGTCAGGATTCTATAATTGAAATTAACTGTATGTTGTTTCAATTAATTGTTCCAATTAGTCTCTTTTCAGTTACGCTTTTTTGTAAAGGTGTCATCTGGGATGCTATGAGAAATTGAAAATGCCCTAATGGTCAGATGCTCATCAATTAAAGAACTTTCTAATTAGCTCCCTGAGAAGAATTTATTGTAGGAATGAAAAATTTTAAAGGTGGAATGAGTGAGAAGTTGTTTTTATTACAAGATTAATTTTCCTCTCAGTGATAGCATTATTTCTGATGCCAAAAATAATTTTTTAAAAAAATTTTAATTTTCTTTAATAGAAAAGAAGGAAACAGCTGTTTCTATCTAGCAAAGACTTGTTCTTGTGAGCTCCCTTTCACAATGGTTTAGTAGGTACTAAACAACTCTAAATCACTGTTTTAGATAAAAAGGCCAAAATAATCATGCACATTCAAACTACCAAAGCTACTTTTTATGAAGTCGGATCAAGAGGTACACTTTAGGTTTTTTAGTCAATGAGACATTTCTTGACAAATATTCATTAAAAATGGATGGGTTCTAGATCTGATTGAAATATTTCTGAGTTTATATATATATATTTTTAGATGGAAAACTGAAGTCTAAGATGCAGCTTCAAAAGTTTCTTTTCCTTTCCCCAGTTTTTGCTTGCGCTGGAAGTTCACACCGTACTGGAAACAGTTGCTAGTAGTTGTTTCCCTTGAGGCTGTAAATGGAAAAGGACAGAAAGCTCTGTCTAAAAGCATGGCCTAACAGATGCTTTCTGCCACAGCCTGTAACCATCTCCAAGTCCAGGTGTATCATACTGCCTTGATATGCTGAGATTCAAGTTTTTCAAGTACAATTCTAAGCACGGCACAGAGCCCACACCTTAATCCAGACCACCAAAGCCTGCACGCTAAGCAAAGGCCTTCAATTTAAGAGCTTATCCACAAATAGAACTATTCAGGAACATATCTAGGGTTAGTCTGGGCATAAGTATAGCTTGTGAGTGGTTGCACCTTCCTATGTGACTTTCAGAAAGCAGAGCTGCTCAAGAAGCTGTGTTTTTTATCTGCTTATCTTCCATTAGGAATGCTGAGACAGATCACCGAAGTTATTTAGTTGTGCTGTTGCTTCAGCTATGATGATCTGAAGGAATTTTGTCGAAGATAGGTGACAAAAATTAGGGAAATGTGCCATCTTATCTGTCAGCTTTATTATGTAGTATGAACAGATGGCATGTGACACCTTCATCAGCTGCTTTCATGTTCATTGAAAGTATTTTAGCAACAGGACTTAACTCAGGTTCTTAATCTTTCTGTCTCATTTCTTGTCTTTGCCTAAGGGAATAACTTTACCACAGATTAAAGCATTGAATTAATTTCTCTGTCTCTATATGTAGGCATATATGTGTATATGTACTGATGCACACATACATAAATATACATATACACATCTATAGCTTAGGTTATAAACCAACTTCCTTTGCAGCCTTTTGCTTATGATTTCTATGTCAAAAATCTGCAGTTAACCAGAACACTGAATGAAGTGAGGCTCATGACTTCTCCATCCTAAACCTTGTTTGTCAAAGTTTCCTGGTACTTTTGGAACCTCTTAGTAAAAACAGGTTAAACAGCTTGTGAAATTGTCCATTTTTTCATCTACCAAATTAGCAATCTTTGCCACAGCATTTAAATGGTCATAAAGTTAGGTTTTTGCATGTGTCTGCTGGCAATATGATTCATTTAATAACTAACCTCTAACACTGACACAGCAGAGCTTCAAAATCAGCTTTTTCTAGATTATCCATTAAATAAAATACTTTTATAGGAAGCTTTTGTACTTCTGACATGTGTTGTTCAAAAACTTTTACCTTCTTATTCATTCAGGTGAAAAGAAGTGAGCAGAGCACCCTCCCCATAAAATGCTCAGAAGCTGTAATTTCCTCCAAGTTCTGTCATACTGGTGAAGAGATTTATGTAACCAGCAGTGATTTATTCAGAAATGTACCTCATCTGCATTTCTTATGATTTATGCTGCTTTGATGTATTCTTGGAAGAGCAAGGAGGAACATTACATCAGAACAAAGCAGTGTTTGGCATATGATAAATCATGGCTTCTCAAAAGCCAGTCATGCATTTCTCTGTTTACACAGTATTCCTGGAGTGATAGGACAATGGCCCTGTCCGTAAAGCAGTGTGCAAGTTCACAATGGTCTTAACATCCAGACCATGCATTCCTGCTGCCTCTTTTGTGCTGGCATTAGCAGCTACGTGGCTGTGTTGTGAAAATGAAGCTTTTCTTTTTTTTTGTCGGATAAATGTTATGCAACATTAGTGAGCATTCCGCATTGCTTTGGCTTACACTGATTGTGAAACCCACCACTAGGTGAGATGTGAGGAAAAAAGAAGTGTTTGTCAGTACTGTAAGCCCATATTTACAATCTCTTTCATCCTCTGTTCTGCATGGGAAAAGGGGACCAGCCAAAAGTAAATCTGTCAGAAAGGTACATAAATTGCTTTACGTTATTAGGGCATGCTGTTGCTCTCTTCCTCTTCTCCATTTTCTTGATTGAGTTGCCAGCGACATGTGTGTTTCCACTTCTCAAATGTCCTTCTTCTCCATGTTCATTCTCTGTATATTGGCTTTTTCTTCTTTTTCTTAATATTGAGCTTCTTGAATCCTACTCTGTCTGTAACTTCTATTTATGGCTGATTCTGCTGCATAAATCAGCCCTTTGGGGCTGAAGGAACTCCACCATTTGTTTTCACCAGTCATCATGCCTTGGTGAAGAGTTTTGGGTAGCATATAATAATGGACTTCAAAATCTTTGGCATACTGGGTTTTGCAGATGGCTGACTAGACTGCATGGTGATACATTTCACTTTAATTAATTATAGCAATAAGCTTCAGAGGTTCTAGGTACCTTGGTATGTTTATTCATATTGGGATAATTTTACTTTTTTAATTTATTATTTTACATAATAAAATGCTTTCTTTCCTATAGGGAGGAGGATTAAGAGCTAGAAAACATGTTGTCTCTCAAAATAAGCCTCATTGTTTGTTTTTTACTTAGCTCAGGGACATGCCCATTGTCCTGTTTGGAATGAATTGTGAAGTGCCTACAGGTTTGTTTTTTTTTTACAGAAAGAACTGACCAGAGTGTGCTAAGCAGGCTGTGTTCTGGACCAAACATCCATGAACTGAGGTATTAAAGACCCGTTATAGACAACCCTTAGAGATGAGGCTAATTATGTAACTATGTGTGTTCGTCTTGAAGGCATTTACTACAGGTTTCTTGTGGAAGATGTCTCGTTCAGAACAAGAGGACAACAGTGAACACACTCTTCATTCATCCATGCTGTAGGTATTCTTTCCTACAATTCCAGAAACCTGTGTGTGACAGATTATAAAATTTGCCAAGTGATGGTAATGTACTTTAATAGCCTCTAATGTCTCAGTGGGAAGCATAAGCCAAGGTTTAAAACATGTTATTTAACCCATAGTCTCAAGACATTCATAATTACAGTGTCTACCACTGTGTCTAATATTGCCAGCCTCAGCTAGAAAAGGAGATGAATTGACTTCACCACCACTTTTTCAAGGCAGAACTTACAAGTCTCTTTCTCTTGGCTCAAATCTTGCCTATCTCACATCAACAACTGTTGTTATTATTATTGCTGCCACCACCATCATCATCATTACTAGCAAACAAAACTCCATTCTGTAGATGTGCTATTTATGGCTATTTTCATGAGGATTTTGAGAGAGATGTTATGTGCAATGTGCACATAACTTTATCTCAAATTGCTATTTCAAATTGTCTTTCTTTGGGGACCACGTAAAGGATGCCAATGGTGGCAGAACAAAAATCAAAGACTACCTCTGTGTTTTATAGGAGTGGTAACTGAACAGGCACTGGAGACTCTGAAAAGCAGTGGTTAAATGTAAGCCTTACAGGGCAACTGTGCTAATGATACACATCACTTTCAGAAGTGTAGGAAAGTGTAACATACACATTACTCATTTAAGATACAGCCTGTGTGTTTCTGAGTGGTGTAAGCTATAAAATAATAATGTCCTCAGGCAAGTCCAACCTGTTCACTGCTAGGTTCTCAAACTAGCTCCTGGACTTCCTCGACCTAAGATGAGAGGAGACTCCACAATCAGGAGAGCAAACACTGCTCTCATACTTGAAAGCTGATGATGAGCTGTGAGGGCCCTCTATACAAACAGCTCTCCAAGAACAGCAGAGAGATAACAACAGTCTAAACCCAGTGTAAAACAAATAGCTTGGTCTTTTTCATAACCTTCACCAAATCTTTGAAATATAGATTATGGAGTCTGTCTGTTGCACTATACTGCATTAACTAAAGCCATCACACATTCCTCAGTTCTAGTCATGATTGTAGGGAATGGGCCAGGGACTGATTATAAAAATACCTTTATCATCCTCTCTTGGCTATAAAATTTTCATCTTTTAAGATGACACACTGCAAGCCTTCAGCGTTAGGAGCTAGAAATTATTAACTTCCGGGATTAAAATGTGTGGTGGGAAAGGACAATGCCAAAACAGAGCTTGAACAGGCCTCTTGCCAATGGCCTTGAAAACTGCACAGATCTTTGTTTCTTAGGTGTATTTTATCTCACTGTTTATCAAAGAGACTTTCTCAGACCTTACTTCTTTTTCTGTGTGGGTTTCAGTTTCTGGGTTTTTTTATGTTTTGGATTTGTTTTTTTGTTTGTTTTAACTAGCTATTTTGAAAGAAATAGCATTATCAGTTGAAAAAGAATGGACCTAGATGATAAAAAGCTGGCAGATGATGCCAATAAAAATTAAAAAGCATTAGAGTTTCTCTAACCTTTGCTAAGAGCTAAGGATAACTTTACCAGCATACTGGATGGAGAAGGAGTAAAGCACTGTCCTCCTGGGTATGCCAAGGAAACCACAGCTGCATCTGAATGTTTTCTGTTTGAGTATACCAACAGCTGAGCTACACATTAACAGATTAGTGCACTTCAGAGAATAAGACAGCAATTAAGTTTATTCAAGTACTTCGAAAAGACGCCTTGTATCTTCAAGTCTTCCTCTGGGGCTTTATTTTGCTGTGATATAAAATCTGTTTCGTGGTGGCCAGTCTGTTAAAGCAGTCACAGACAATGATTAGTGCTAGTGTGAGCCAAAATGGAGTTACTCAGTTTCCATTTTGAAAGGTTTACATTGCATAGATAGCTTGTAATGTAATTCTAACTGATAGGAAAAATTAATTTAGTAATTAATTAAGTACCTCTCTGGAACAAGTGGACCTATAGGCATTCCCAAAACATATGGTTCAAATCATTGCTGATCAAGTCATAGTGTCTGCATTTGCCTCATGTACTGGTACTTCTATCAACCACAGTGTGGATCAGTGCCTGCTCTGCACAGCTTTTACTTCAATGGGTACCCAAAAAGCAGCTGAGAGCTGTCAAGAATGACTGATGAGCATTACTAGCTTCTTGCATTTTTAAGGACTTTGTGTTCAATTCTCTAGCTGCAGACCTTAGGCATTAGGGAAATTTGGAGGCAACAATTTCTCTGGATTTGAGTCAGCCAGGGTTTGATGCCCATATTGGTAGGAGATGCTACTCAGTGAACTTTGGTCTTTGGATTTAATTTTTCTTCCTGCAATGCTGCAAATGCAAGTGGTATTTCCAGCACTTTTAGCAGCCAGGACTCTCAGTCCACTAGTTTATGCTACTGCTGAGACCTCTCCAGCCACTGAAGACCTCTTGAGGATTTTAAGTGAGGCTGACTGGTGAGGCTTCTTTCCTTAAGAATAGTGACAATGGTAGTCACAACTACTTTGTTAAGAAAAATTGTAGCCTGTGTAGAGGGGTTTAATTCTGCTAGGAAAGATCCCTTCTGATTTCAGTAACGTAACTTAATATAGAACAGAGAGAGTGTAAAAATAAGCAGAAATCTAGGAATGGCTTCTGCTATTACTTTGCTTTTTACCTCTAGAAAGGAAGAGAGGTGGTACTTACCAATTAGTTAAGGGTATCTCCTCACAGCTGAATGAAGGTACTGTTGCAGTGTTGTGCTGGTTTATCTGTGCCATATATAGTTTAAGATAATATAAATTAAAAAAAAAAAAAAAAAAAAGCATTGCAGACCCAATGGCACACATTCTTCTGTATGCCAGCAACTTTAACTTAAGCTGTTCAGAGAACTGGGCTGCGCGTTCTCTTCAAGCCGTAGCCCATTAAGTTGCTTGCTAACTGTGTAAGTAATAGCACTAGTTAGCTGCAAATGTTTTTAATTTCCTTTGGGAATGGGATAACAACATATCTGAGATTTGAACGTCCTTGTGGAGGGACTACAGCTTAGACACATCTAGCAGGCTCTGCTTTGCTTCTTGTTTAGCTACATTAATTTGTTAGGCAGACAGTTTGTCAAAATTGGCTACTGTTTCTTGGGTATTTGTGGCTGTACAGGAGGAGATGCACCTGAAAGTACACTTCCTCTTCAATTAAACTGAAAGATTAAAATTATTTATACTCTAATCTATCTCTTTCCCCCAGACCAGCTCAGCTACAGTTGTCAAAATCACAGGGCATCATGTCCTTTACTTCAAGCCCCTCTACATAGACCAAGCAGAAGCCTGGGTACAGGAAAAGGCTTTGCTGCTTGCTTCTGGCATGTCATCATGGTATGGAACAAGTATTGCCATTTGGTAGTATCTGCTTTTGACTTGCTGCAAAGTCTTTATCTTGCTTCAGAAATGTGCGAAGAACATTCACAGGACAGACATCTGAAACAATTGAAATGGGGGGGTGAAAGAAGAGGAAAACTGGGAAAGGCCATAGCTTATTTACATAAACGGGAATTTTAAAGGCAACAGGAGAAACTAGTGAGTTAAATTGAAAAAAAAAAAAAGAAAAATTATGTAAGGTAACATATTTGGGTGGCAAACACTATGCTGTTAGAAGTGTTACTCTAAGTTCTTGCTATGTAAATGATAGCTTTTGCAAGAACAAGACTGTAAGAGATGGTTCTGCAACTTCTTAATTTTATCTGAAGCAAAAGATGTGCTTTGAAATCAAATTGGCTTTCTGGACTTGGAGAGATTAGTTATCCAAGTCCAGATTGGTTATCTGCTTGGAAACCATCCACAACTCCTATAAAGGTGATGTGTTCAGCTTATGGTCCCAAATATGGGTTCTTTCACCCACTGTGTAAGAAGCCAATTCACACACAGAGTTCGGATGTTTGTTTATTTCCTCTCTGCACAGAGATGGGTGCTAGGTAGTAAATCCACAAAAGTAGCACACCTTCAATATGACAGGTGCTCATTTTTATACACTTTTAACAATAAAAAATTGGCATTTCCCATATATGTTACAACCTAAGGCTGTAGTCCTTGGCTTTGCATTCTCTCATCTCATCTCTGTTTGATACACTTACTTTATGGCACATGCTCCACAAGGAAGAGGCTTATGTGAGTAAGGGGTGAGTCTGTGGGTGGTATTTTCCTAGGTTAATGACTAACACTAGCACATAGTTCAATCAAAGTTATTCTTTAGTTTTATTAGCAGTTTGATTTATAGTGTCCTTTCTTACTTGGATCATGGCTCTGGGTTCCTGCAGGTTTGGTTGGTCTCTCTTTTTTCATAAAATGAGGGAATAACCTCTTTTTTTATCCCATACTACACTTCTGTAAATTTTTAACCCTCTTATAATACTTTGTTTCAACAAGCATTACTCTGCCTCATGCCCTTACAATGCAGTGTTTCCTCCTTGCAAACAAGATGTCCTCCAGGCACAGTAGCCGAGGAAGATGATTTTTTATGCATAAACTTCTGACTCCATTATAAACTGTACAGCTAGCCACTAGAGATCCTGGAGTTTGTTCCAAAGAAACCAGCAAATCTGTGGCATAGGTCCTACAGGTGAGGACTAGTCATGGGCAGGTCCTGTCAGATGCTGAGTGCCCTTGCCTTGCAGATCACAGCACCCATCAACTGGCACTGGGTTATGTGGGAGAAGAGCTGTGGCCCCACTTCAGGCTGCGACTTTCCTACCTGTAAAAATCTCCACTGGAATTCCCTCATGTCACTAGTGAAAAATAGTTCCTTTTTCAAGTTCAGAGGTATCTGCCACTATGTGGACAAATCCATGCAAACTTTGGAAAAGGCTAAGAAATCTCCAAGTATGAGATGCTGTCCAGTTATGTAAAATATCCCCAGCACCATCAGAGCAGAGAAGTTTTTTAATTTCTAAACATTTCCTAAAAACTGTGAGACTCTGCATTTAAATGTATTTTTTGAAGTGCCTTGTTCTAGACCTGGGTCCTCTTATTTAAGCATCTCTCAATTATGGCTCTCATGTGCCTGCATAGAGCTGCATTGCTCTAGGTAAATGGTGGGCTGAAAACTGGCTTCTTAGGCATATTGGCTGTTTACAAATTGTTTGGTCCACATATTAGTTGTGTGGAGTACAAGGAGCAAAGTTTTAATCTGTCTTCTGAAAATTACTGGTGTTTAGTGGATGAAACTGAGCAGGGCCTTCACTTACTAGTCACAGCCTGGGAAACGAGTTTGGTGTAGCCTGGATCCAGCCTTTGATATAGTGAATTAGAGTATTCCACCTCAAAAGTGATCATGCCCCGGTCATTGTGACCATTGCTTATCTTGGGAGAGGGGGTGACTCCTGCTCAGCTGGAGGTGATAAAAGGCCTTCTTCCAGGCTTACTACAAATATCCTCAGGCTTAACTTGATGTACTTTGCTAGATGCTGTATGGAGGATAAGGCCAGTTGTTCAGCTAGTTCTTCAAAGGATTTCTGCTCCTTAATCAGCACTAACTCAGCCATACTGGCTCCTCTTGAGATCTGCCTTGGAGGCACGCTGATGCCCTGAGGGACATCACTGGTCATGAGCAGAATTTTAGTGTTTGCTGGCAGTAGCCATAGGTCCTGTTGAACTCCATTATTGAAAAGCCTGAAGCAATCCTGGTTGTGCTTTCCCCTGGGAACAGTCTTTTGGTCTTTGTGCACAAGGACAGCGTCTGCCTACATGACAGTTACACTGTCAAAATCTGGGTTATGTTCCCAGGCAAGCTGTTGGTCATCTGCAGGAGCTGAGCAGATAGTCACAGCCAGCCGCAAATTGGTTTTCCCCCGAGGAAAGGAGGGGAACTAAGGCTATTAAGGCCTGACTCACTACTGTTGCTGCTCCTCCAGGGGATGAGCATCTCTCTTCCTACCGACACAGACTGTGAAAAACCACTAGTAAATCCAGTATTGCAGACTGTAAGATAAATTTGCATGCTGTCAGGGGTGTGTGGACTCTCTCACAACTCCTGTAAAGCATTTTTTTCCATAAGTGCATGTCACTCACCATTCATCTTTCAGTCCCCTGATAGCTATTCTCCTTGGTCAGCTTGTGGAGAGAGAGCCAGAGGGAGTCCCGTGTCTATCCAAATGGTTGTTATACTGTTACTGTAGCAATGTGTATTGCTATCAGTCTCTATCACAGCATGTTGTTTTTCAGCGTGTATTTACTGGACAGCCATTTCCTGTGCTCAGAGAGGAACCATTTTCTGTCCTTAATCAAAGCCCTAGGAATGAAAACAACCAGCTCTTGACATGTACCACTTCTCCTTTCCCCACAGAGGGCTTGGGAGTGCAGAGCCAGAGGTGGCTTACCTCATCTCTAAGCAGTAACAGCTTTATTAGCCAGCCTTAGCAGTTGGACAAAGAAGAGGGTGTACACACAGGCTTAATCATAGAAGCTAAGCTATTTTTGTAACAAAATTGGGTTGCTAAAAGTTTGCACAGAAAAGAATTCATAACCTCATGCAGCAAACCAACATAATAAGGGGAATGCCTTTTCAATTAAATAAATCAAATATAAATACATTTAACAAATCAATCAATGTATTTTGAAGAAATGCTGTCTATTCTTGCTGAGAGCACAGGATTCATTCATCTTCCTATAGGTGCTAAAAATGAACTGAAGATAAGAAACAAATCTGATCATTTTAACACCACGTATTGATTTGTGCAGTTCCAGTACGCTTGGAAAAGAAGCATTATTTTATGCTGCGCACAGATGCTTCCTACAGCAGGCAGCAGAAACATCCTAAGTGCGTAGTGTGATTTTCCAACAGGAAAATCTCCTGGGGTTCTAAAAACAGGCTTTTGCATTTTGCAGATGTGGAAAAAATAAAAAGGGCCAATTTTCACCTTAAAAGTGATGGGAGGAGAAGAGGAGGAAATCAGACAGAATGTTTTCCATTTGATGCTATAGTCAGGTGCAAATATATACTTTAAGTAGTATTTTTTCAGTTAAGTTCCACTAAAACTATGTGGAATCTCTCTGTATGGAAGATAATGCACGCTCTGTAAGAATTGTTGTGGAAAAACAATTGAAATGACAAATGTGTACATTTGAAAAACTGTTATGTTTTTGACATTCTTCCTGTAGTTCCACTTGCTTTATTTTCTAGAGAAGATGAGTTGGTTTTAACTCTCCATAATAGCTAACACAGCATTGTTCCTCCCAGTCAACAGAAGCTAATTGATACAAAAGAACCTGTTGTAAGAATAATTAAGAAATACAAAAGTTAATGCAGATACTCTAACATCTGTTAAAAGCATATATTTTAAGCATCTTGAATGGCTCCGACTGTGTTCAGTAGGACACATGTGTCAACCCACAACGTGGTCTGGCTGGACTCCTGTGGAAATCATTTAAGGGACAGTTTGTTTTTTTCAACTGATTCCTTTGTGAAATATGCTCTGGTTAGAAATCTTTGATAAATATTAGTTAAGCATAAACCTTAAGTTGTGACAACCCTTTGTATTTGCTCAGTTCTTAAGACAGAGAGGGGCATAAATGGGCACCATTATAGCTCAAGAGATGGGTTGTCTTTCTCTAGTATGGTTGAATGAATGCATCTTTTGCATGTGTTAGTGGATTACATTAGCTTAAAAAGAAAGAAGTGTACAAATGCATTGGTTATTTTTATCCCACACAGAGTTTGATCGCTCCTGATAACACTGAGATTGTAGAGGGTTTTGGAGTGATAATTGAAGTGCATTGGCATTGTGGTTGTTTTCTAAACCAGAAAAAGGAAGGTGGGAAAAAAACTCATGTGGGACTGAGAAAGATTTTGTAAGATATAGAAGAGGATGACTCCTTTTAGAAAGAAAGAAACTCTGCCAGCTGTTCTTGACGAGGTTGTTCTCTGCTCAGAGTTTTTATGTAAGTGTGCATTTATGCTTGGCCAGGTAGGACATGGCAAACTACTGAAAAACAAAGCAAGAGTCTTTAGGAGCAAAACCCTTCCAACTTTATAAAGCTGATGGTATTGTACTGAATGCCATTTCTTGGTCTGAGTAAACTTTCTGCACTGAATAAGAATTTTTCTTATTTCAATTCTTTTGTGTACTAACTTTTTTATTTCTTGGTTGACAATATCATTTTGAAGTGGACTCTTCAGTGATTTGTGAAGTACTTCTCAAAAGACTGATAAGGTAGAATAATTAATTAGTCACAGTGGCTCTTGACATTTCAAGATAAGTCTGGCCTGCTTAACAAGGATGACATGATGGAGGGACTATAGACTTGATTAAAGAGAGACTTAGGTCATTTTGGTGATTATGTAAATGTTGCTTTACAGAAGTTCTGTGTGAGTAGGGTGGTGTATCAGAGTGATACATTCTCCCAGAAATCTGGGGTGGGGGAAGAGGGAAAGCAAAGAAAGATGTTAGCTGCATAAAATGAATGACTTCTCTTGAAGAACTGTTGAATGACAAAGTATATTAGCTGAATGATATAAGTTTAATTGCAGCTATTTAAATAGATGGTCAGTATAAAGTAGATTTCCTTCTGTAAGGGAAAGGAAAATACAGACAAAGTCCTAGTTAACTGAGCTTTTAGGGTAATTTCCTTCCTCCCTACTTCCCTGTGAAGTCATGGATCTGGTGTTTGAAAAGCACCTACAAAATGCCACTGTCCTGCTCAGGCTTTGCAAATACTCCTGTTGCCCTCATGCAGTTCACCCTGACCTAATGAGCAAAACAGAACCCGCTATCACTGCACCAGCAGTGCTGCTCCCTCAGCCTGCTGGGGGATGGACAGTGTGCTCTGCCCTGAGATAGGAGGGCCTGATGCATTCATATCTATTCATGGGGCCTCTCCGTGAGGCTGGAGGAAAGCTGCATACCTGCTTCGAGACTCTGTGATCCCCTTCTTTTCCTAGCCACCATCTTTCTCTCCTCCACAGAGGCAGGCATCGCCTATTTTATCTGGTAAAGCAGACTACTGCACTTACCAATTCCTTCCCTAAAGTAATTTCTTTTCAAGAAAACTAAGGCAAATTAGCAGAGTCTGTGAAGAAGTGTTGAATTAAACCATGTTATATTGCCACGGAAGCTCCCATCCAGGTGTGACATTACTAGATTGCAGCAGCTTTCTCCTACTCCAGGGAAGGCTAATTTACTGTGATTTAAGAACAAAAATGCAGGTGTGAATGGGAGTCCTTATACAGGGTGAAGGATTAATGAATTTAATTTATACTCTGCACTGATGCACTCCTGCAGTTATGGTGTGGCAAATCCACACTAAATGCCACCAAGAAGTCAGGTTGAGCTTTTTGATTATTGCTTTTGGTAGAGAGGCATTTTTAAAAGATAAACAAGAATCCCTGTGTCACCTGCTTAATTTGGGTGCCTTTCTCGGGTGCCCAAAACTGAGCTGCATCTCACTTTTCACCTTTAGTCCCTTTTCTCTCTTCAAATCATTAGCCAGGAGTCTGGGAGTAAGTCAGTTCTGACCTGGTAGAGAGACTTTTTTGACATGAAAGCGCACATTTCAAATGCAAGAACTTTTTGTGACCTTCTCATCTGAGTCATTTTACTGTTCTGCCCAGCTGCTGCTACCTATCATGTCGTAGATTGCCTCTTCACTTGAGTCTAGTCTCCAGCAGACTAATGGAGCTATGGCAGCGTGCAGATCGCAGGCATGCAATTTGCATCCTTTTTGTGTGAGTAATTATTCTCTATTTTGGTGACTTGAGCCACCAAACCAGAATTTTCTCATCTTGCCTTTTTTTCCCCCCCCCCCCTTTTTTTTTTTGATTCCTCTATCCCAGACCTGTGAGACTAGAAATTAAACCCACATAATCCGCATAAGGTAGCTAAGTAACGAAAGCCTGCTGGCAGAAGGATCATGTTGCTGCGCAAGGTATCCAGCCTCCCTGGGAAGCATTTAGGCATTCACAGATTCAAAACCCCTGAAGAAAACCCAGTGGCACAGTAAGTGCCTCAGGATCCCCTTTAGTGCCTGCTTTATTTGATAAAAGGTTTGTTTACATGGTTTAATATCAGTAATTAGTCTGCATTGTTGCTTGAGTGCTGCTTTAATTTGCATTACAATTGTTCTTTGAGATTGGTAACTGAATAAATTTTCTTCAAGTATTACTACTCTTTATGCTTTGTTTTATGTTCACATTTCATGGGTCTCTGTGCAAAAATATTTTTTTTTATTGGGCTCAGCAGGTATTCCTGTGACTAAGTCTGACCAGCTGTCTTCCTTCTCTTTCTTCTGTGTTCACAGATCAAATTTATCTCACAGAAACAAATGCTGCCAAGTGATTGGTATTAATAATGCATTGAAAGCTGAAGCCACATCTGATGTTTTCTTCTACTCATGAGGAAAAGGATTATTGTAAACCTTTGAATGTTCCTTTCCTTCCTCCAGTCAGAGTAATCTTGAGGGCTCTTGAGGTACTCGAGAAAGGCTTACTGGAATGTAAGTGGGCTTTTGTGAAAGAAAAAAACATCCTACTTTGTCACTTTGTTCTAGAGGAGTGTCTCCTGCCGTGGAGGAATGAAAGGTCTGGAATTACACGCTACCTAGTGAATTAAAACTGGATACCACTTTCAGTTACACTACCCATCATTATGCAGGATTGTTTCCTCTTATGTCTTTTATTGTTCTTTTTTCCCTGGCTCATGTTTAAAGAATTCAAAATATGGAGGTTTTTCATCTCCTCCTCGGAGTGGAGGTCAACAAGGCTCTGAACATACTTGGCTGCTCTCTGAATTTCATTCCCCCTTTGAACACCTCTGTCATTGAGGCAACCAAATCTAAGCTCATCTACTGCAGTCCCAGACTCTTTGGCACAGAGATCCTGCAGTCTGGGATGGGGAGTGGGGTGTCTGTGCTCCCTGTCGTTGCAAGGGATGTTGGTGAGTAGTGGTGCATATTCAGCTCGGAGCTGCACAAAGGCAGCATGCATGGGGATTTGAAATCCTATCCATCTCTGTTGGACCCAGCTTTACTCGATGGCCTAACATGCATTTGTCCTAGAATCTTTTCGATCTCTCGTAAATTTTTTTTTTTTATATATATATATATATTATTTTTTTTTTGACACATGAATAGCAGAGTTAGTTTCAACAGGAAGTGCTCAGGATCTTTTCACCGTCATTTGTACTAGACCAAACCTGTTGGCGCTCTCTCCTGGCAGCTGGAAGATGTGGCCATCAACTGGTGTCAAGAAGAATTGTGCTCTTTGCCCCGTGGAAATGTTGTGGTAAGCGGCAATGCCTCCCCAAATTTCATTCTTTTTTCTATTCTCTCTGGCAGCACACCCATTCTTAAGCCACCTTGGTCACTCTCAAGGAGTTACTCTGAAAGATTTTGAGTTACTTCTGTTTCAACTTGTGTTTCTTAATAAGCATTTATTTCAAACAAGATCTTACCGTGTTTTCTGGTTTAGTTTCTGTCTTTTCTTTAGTGATTTTCTATTCATTCCCTGTCACTGAATTGATAGTTGGAATGCATACAAGTATGACAGAATCACAGATTCAGCGAGGTTGGACGAGACCTGTGAGATCATCAAGTCCAACTTTTGACCTAGCACCAGCTGTGCATGTTTCTTGTTCAGCCTATGAGGCAAATGTTATACCAGGTTCTGGGTCTCACATGCCTCTGCTACATCTGTATCTGTAGGTTCTCGTGGGACAAATGCACCTACATAGGTAATTATCTTGGGTTTGCATTTCTTTTTTCAATTTGCAATCCATTGCACAGTACTCACTTCCAATCTGTGTTTGTGTAGAGCATTTTGTAATTTCTGACACAAGAAAAATCAAAATCAAAATGAGATCCATTATGGCCAGTGCAAGTCTGTTCTAGAAGGCAGTGTGCAGGGTAGCAGTCAGTTGGCTTTAATGGCACTAGGTGCTCCAGTAGTCTAACACTTTCACACCTGACCTTGCAGGTTCACCCTGACGAAACTGATAAGGCATTGGAATCCACATCAGGGGAGTGAATGGACATCAGAAACTCAGAAATGTCTACATCTGCATTCTAGAGAGACGGAAGTGTGAGAAATATCTCTAATTAACTTTCAAAAGACGGCCAAATAGAGTGAAAAAAAGAACTTTAATCTCAGCGTGCTGGGTGCAGCCAGCCTCATGCCAGAGTCTGAGAGCACAAGTGGATGGGAGGGACGAGTCCTTTTAAGGTTTCTTGATTTACATAACCACTCCCTCGCTCCTCCCATGCCGAGCCCTGCTTCTTTTTCTTCCCAAAAAGATGGTACAGCCTTGTTCTTGAATCCGATTGGGTTGCTCAGGGCCGGCTCTCACCTTCCTTCACCAGTCCGTGGGTTGTCTTCTCTGACCTATCAGGATGCTTCCCTGTCCCGACCGCATGGTCCCTTGGCAGTGAGCCCAAGCTGGTCTCTCTGCCTTACACACTTTCCGGTCCACCTTTACACTGTAACTGTAAGCAGCAACCAGCAACTGCAGGCAGCCCACCAGTCGCCGACAACCAAATGACTGCCCAATCTCCCAAACAAAACAACCTCCAGGCACCTCAACGCGAGGCAACCATGAAAACTCATGCTTGTAATAAAACCGCCTTGTTTATTTCCTACAGAAGTACGCTGTGCTTCACACAGAAAATTCTAACCACTGACTGAGAGCCAGCAAACTCTTTTGAAGTTCAAATAAATCTTTGTGTTCAATTCATTACACTTTGTGTATATATGGGTTGGTGTTTGACTAGTACACTGGTCTTGAGTGTTATTTATTGGTTTTTGAAGTAATAGAACACCAACCAAAAGAAATTTGATACTATAGGTTTTGTGGGATTATTACTTTTCCTGTTTTTATGTGTCTAGCACACCTATAACTATTGGAAACAGTTTCTCCTATATCCGTTGACTGAAACCTGCTCTTGTGTCTCTACGGGTTTAACTAGAGATCCCTCCTGATTTCCCATAGGAAAGTTTCAGAAACAGTCTGATTGTTCCCCATTCCGTGTTCTTACTTTCTAATACATTCCCTCTAGAAATGAGGCCATTTATGTGTGTGTGATGGTTTTGTTATTGTTGTTTTGGTTTGTTTTTGCTTTATGCTGCATGCTCAACCTCAGAGTATGTTACAAAGAAAAGGTGAGATGATAGTTGTAAATGGTTGGTGGGATCCTTGTTCTGGGCACCAAACACTGTCATGATGAAGCAGCAAAAAGATGAAGTGGAACAAGCTGATGCACTGATGGAAGAAGAGATTAGTGTTGAGACCAGAGCTTGTGGAGAGAATAATATGTAAGTTACAGAGATAAGAAAAGGAAAGGAGATTGTGCACAGATAAATAGTCTGTAGGGGTTAGCCTGGGTGTAGAAAACTGAAAGGGAAGTCAGTAAGTTAGGAGGAGCAAGAAAGCTCAGAGAAAATGTAACTCTAATATTTGGAGGAGGTGGTTTGGGAAGAGTGAATTAATCTTGGCATGGTGGAGAATTGAGGAATATATGTGTTGATATATTTGCACTGTCAAATGACAAGAGTTCTTCAAGTCTAGGAACACCAGCCAAAATCTATTACTGGGGAGTTATGTGAAAGTAGTGTTCTGCCAAGAAGTGTTTTGATAGTTCCTCACTATGTCCTGCTGCTGTGATAAAGAAATGTGATTTTCGCACATAATTGTTCAACAGAACGTGCATCCTATTGTAACAACACAATTTTTGGTGATCCCAAAATAGTTTCCTGGAGGGAGATAGTCTCTATAGGAAAATGTGAATTTCATGGGAAGAGGGAAGAGAAAAGGGAAATCATCAAAGTAACTTTCAGACCATGACTTGGTAAGCGCTTTTCAGTGCTTACCGTAGTCCCCTCTGCAGAGAAAGACTCCACAAGACCAGTGCCCTTTCTTCTCAAGTCACTTTGAAGATATAAGTGGCTTGTGAACCTTGTGCTGGATCTTTGCACACGGGTATAATTCAGTCTTAAGGCATAGCTTGTATTGGAGTGAAGCGTGAATATTAAAGCTGGGTTTTGGCACAAGGGTCTTCTGACCTAAGCCATCAGGGTAGCTAGGAAGCTGGAGTTGCCAGTGAATATTTGTGTGGAGTTTGTCCCTTTGGCCAGGCCTCTGCTTACTTAATGAGATAATTTCTGTAGCAAGACAAGGATGCTTCACTTCTCAGGAAATTAATACAACCTCCAAATTTAGACTGATGTGGGTTAAGCATTAATCCAATGGATGTCAGTTATGCTCCCATAAATTAATAGAAAGGGTAGGCTTATTAAATCATCTTCAGGAAGGCAAAATATGATGAGAATGCTCAGTTTCTTTTTTACACTAGCAGTGCCATGAGGTGGATTATACAAATCAGTGCAAAAAATATTGGATAATAAGGTGGCATTAGATTTTTCTATCTAATGCCCATTACTATCTCTGCTCAAAGGTGCTCTAAGGCGTTCCAGAGGAGATTCCCCCAAAACAGAAAACTGGATCTGATAAGCAAGCTCTTGACTATAAATATATTAGGACTCATCGCTTTCAATAATACTCCTTCAGAAAAAGTTGGCCACATTAACAGCAACAAAAGCATCAGCAGGAGAAAAACAGGATGTTGAAAGTGGCCGAGGGTGAAAACTTAAGCTAAAGAAGAAACAATCCATGTGTGTTGTGCTTAAACTGTATGGTGTTGCTTTTCTCTTTACGCCTGAGGCAAGGTGTAAGTACAGTCCCTCACCAAAACAGTGAAGCTATTATGTTCAGATGCATAGGTAGGGGAAGTTGAGACAGTTTAGCACTGGACAGCATAGGATGTGATTTTTATAGTTTGAAACCACTCTGGGAGATACTGTGCAGTTAAAGTTATGTTACCTCTGAGCACCCTGGCAGAGATGATTAACATTGATTCAGCTGGTTATCATTCAATTTCTCTGTGTTCTGAACTGTAAAAATGTGTTATAAGAGACAGTTAAATTTCTGACATAATTTAGAAGGTTGAACCAGAGCTAGCAAAAGCACACTGTACTCCTTGTGGGCATATTTATTGAGAGATCAATTAAGCCAAATACCCCATTGATTCTTGTAAAGGAAAGTTGAGATTAATTCAATCAAAGGGAACAAGAATTGAAAAATCCATCACTCGCAACTTCCATTGTGCAAGCACATTGTCAGATTTTGTAAATGATTGCTACAAAACATGCTGAATCTGATTCTCTCTGGTAACAGGTATCGAAAAATGCTGGCAGATTGGGCATTGATGAAAAATATCACTCAAAACCCAACTTTTTTTTTTTTCCTTTTCAGTAAGCTTGTTTAATTGTGTAGCAAATGTGTGGAAGGATCTGCTCTGTCTCAGAAATGGTTGATCTCTTCACCACAGAACCCCCCAAATACACCAAAGTGGCAACCCATAATTCTATACTGGTATAGCTGGAAAAAAATAAAATATCCCTGGAACTGATTCCCACTGTCTTTGAAGGATTCTTGAATCGTTCCAAACAGTGTAAGATCACCTTAGTATTCATGAGGAGTTGATCCTGGAATACCTGAGAACACATGAAGTGTTTTGTCTTAAAAAAAAAATTGCATTAACTATTGTTTTTATGCATCTTAAATAAACTGACCAACAGCTCCAAACAACAGTTAAGGCTGATAAAATAAGTAGTTCTTGCAAGTTAAAAAGAGAAAATATGAACTGGCCCAGATGAATTTTCTGTAAGATAATGTGGATTATATAATGAAATATATGTTAGAAAAATATCCTCTTTAAAATTTACGGCAATGAAAAAATACTCACAGAACAAAGAAAATAAAAATTAGGGAAATTTAATTACAACACGTGTTGGGTGCTCAAGGTTCAAGATGTACCAAAAAGCACACCTTCCAATTCAAAAACCCCGCTTTTAAGCACCTTTCAAAGTCCAACCCCTGTTCATGACACGGGAGGCATTTCTCTTCTTCAGATTGGCTCTCCTGTGCCTCCTCCCATGCCAGGGGGGTAAGGTTTCAGGTAATACGGCAGCCTCCATCTGGCCGCATGGTTCACCACGTGGCGGGGGCTGAGAAAACTACATGTAATTACCCTGTCCCCGTACGCTAAATTCCCTGGCATACATCTCAGAACTGAAATGCATACCTTACAATCTCCGCGGAACGCCTATAGGTTAGTAATAAGGAAAAAAAAAAAAGATTTAAGATTACTTTTTGTTAATATTCTATGTTCATTTCATTTGCTTGTAATAAAACCGGTCCTTTACTTCTCACATATAGACAAAATGAAACAAATTTCTATTGCAAAGCAGTATAGCCAACTGCTCATAATATAGGATTGTATGACTGAGTTTTCTTCCTAAACTGCTATTTTGCCATTCTTACATGAAAATACTGTCAACATATCAACATTATGATTACAATTACTTAAACAGAGAGGATTTTGGGTATCTCTGTACATGAGATTATATGCAAAGTCGTATGAAAATGCCTTTTGACAAGTTTGCAAACAAATTTAATTCTCGTGTTAAGAAGAATGCATGCACCTTTACAAAGCTGTAAACAAAATTCTACAGTTTAGAATAACTATAAATAAGCTACAGAACCTCCATACCTTCTACTGACATTTTGAATATGCTATGTGTGCAGAAGGACACTCCAATAGCTTTCCTTCAGATCTTCCAATAGTTAATTGTCATAGCCTCAAGTCTGATATGCTCCCAGATATTGAAAAGAGGATGAGCATCCCATGTCAATGCTTTTGTGTTTCCTCACATTTGTTTTCATTATGCAGATACAAGCTAGACTTCCTTCCCAGAAGGTTTAATAAGTGCATGCCAAGCTGTGGAATTTCAAGAGGTTACAGAAAGTCTCCTACATGTACGTGGTAATAGAACACTGAACTTTTGTGAGCAGTTCTAAGCAGAACAAAACAAGACAAAGATTCTCAGCATTTACTTCTGGCTGCCTAAAAGCAGTGTTTTTGTGTTGGGCATTGTAGTAAATACCTAATAGAGAGCTATAAATGTAACTCAGTGTAGAGACATTCAACAGCGTGATGGGTGTAAGGTGATAGATAAGGCCACACAAAAGGAAGACAGAGGATCCTGATGTTTTCCTGGAAAAGCCCAGCACCTGGGGAGACATTAAAACAAGAAAGGAGTGATGTGGAGATAACACAGCTTTCCTCCCCCCCAACATCCTGGCAACTGGGGAGGTTGATCCTTGGGCCTGTTTCATCTGCCTATCACCCTAAAAATTAATTTATTAACTATAGCCGCTCAACTGCCTAAAGAAAAAGGTATGAGAAGAGATTGGACATAAGCAAAAATCCAGGAGAAGTTCCATCAAAGCTGTGGAGGTAACCGACAGGCTACCTTTTCTCCCTCCACCTTCTCAGGATGCTTTGGGGCGAGCAATTGCTTTATACACTTACACTAATTTTACTTTTGTTCCGTGTTACTTTAAAATCTTTACTTATTCTTTGTTAGTTCTTTTTCTTTAGGGCGTAACCCAATATAATTTTATGATATTGAGTATGTCTATTGAGAACTTCTCTGGGATACTTATCCTGGAATAACCATCTAATTCAGTGTTACAGGTCAGGTGCCCAGAATGGCTTCTGCAGCTCCTTACACTAATGTATTGGAATGGTTCACATCTACTGTATCCACATGCATCTTATCCATAAAACAGAGTTAAAATGATGTCACTTCATATATCTAAACTTTTAAATTAGAGCTGAACATTGCAGAGGGAATGGGCACTGACTGTGAAATAGCTCAAGTGGAGAAAAATGCTCTAATGCAGCAAAAATTCAGGAATACAGAAAAGTTGTGGAAGTTTTTATATGTTAGGCACCCTACAAAAAGCCCCAGCTTTTTTAACATTTTGCTGTGTTTGTTTACTGCTCCTCTCTCTGCTTCCTCTGTCCCCTCTGACTTGAACTGTGNCTTACACTAATTTTACTTTTGTTCTGTGTTACTTTAAAATCTTTACTTATTCTTTGTTAGTTCTTTTTCTTTAGGGCGTAACCCAATATAATTTTATGATATTGAGTATGTCTATTGAGAACTTCTCTGGGATACTTATCCTGGAATAACCATCTAATTCAGTGTTACAGGTCAGGTGCCCAGAATGGCTTCTGCAGCTCCTTACACTAATGTATTGGAATGGTTCACATCTACTGTATCCACATGCATCTTATCCATAAAACAGAGTTAAAATGATGTCACTTCATATATCTAAACTTTTAAATTAGAGCTGAACATTGCAGAGGGAATGGGCACTGACTGTGAAATAGCTCAAGTGGAGAAAAATGCTCTAATGCAGCAAAAATTCAGGAATACAGAAAAGTTGTGGAAGTTTTTATATGTTAGGCACCCTACAAAAAGCCCCAGCTTTTTTAACATTTTGCTGTGTTTGTTTACTGCTCCTCTCTCTGCTTCCTCTGTCCCCTCTGACTTGAACTGTGGGTGAAAGCCAGTGAGGTGCAGATAGTCATCCATCTCTGGTGAGCTTCAACTTGTCCTTAATGGGAGTTAGTGACTAACAGGATTGAACCTGACATAACCCCAAAATCCAAAGGTTCATCTCCAGCCTCTATTGACAGTGGTAGAATGTCATTCCTGATGATGGCTCTTCAGTAGCCAAATGATCAAGTACTGTTAGCCTATTCCTTGTGACTAAATGGCTTGTGAGTATAACGCCACCAGTGAGATTAACCCATAGGCAGAATTCAAGGCTTGAGAGCAGAGAACACAAATGCTACTTTGATGCTTTGAAAGCTGCTCATTTAGGTCAAGAATGAAATGTGCAGTGAGGAGAATATAGAAGATCTCTCCCTTTGCTTGTTCCAAACCCTCCTTTCAGACCCTACATTCAGTTAAAAGGGGAGGGTGAAAAACCCTCATCGTACTTCAAATATCCTAGCTTGCACGTACAGTAAGAAATGGCACAAGCAAGCAAGGAACTGCATAAACTGACAATTTCTGCTTCTGTGCTTAAGAAAAAATACTTCTATAGCAAGCTGTGTTTGCACAGGAATTGTAAACATGGTTTGCTGCTATTAACATACAAAACCAGTTAAGATAGAAATAGTCCCTTGCAACAGAATTGCTGGATCTCTCTGGTTTGTGCATCTCCACACCATAGGAGAGGGAGGAGTCTTCCTCCCTGCAGGAGCTCATTATGTCTGTAACACTGAGACATACCTGCTAAACTTGGTGCCACCACATGCTCAGCATCCTATCACGCACAACCAAAACAATCTGTGTTCTCAAACACTTACAGTGAGTAGAGACAGATGATAAACTGGTCATCATCATTATTTACACAGCAGAGAATCAAGGCACACATTTCAGTCAAGCTAAAAATTTTGGAGAGTGCCAAAACCAGGCTCTCAAAATCCTCAATCAAGTAAAAAGTCTTTTTCTTCCCTCCCAGGCACTTTAATGTTGGTAGCACTACTGAGTCAAATCTGTGTGAGTATTATGATAGAAATTATAAGACTCATGTGAATGGGCATGTGTGGTTTTGGGAGCAGCAGGAGGAGGGAACAGTTGGAGAAAGGCTATGCTAATGCCCTCTGTTGTACCATGGCACCTATATTAGCATGTCACTGCAACCCCAGCACCAGTATGTACAGCTTCTCAGGGAATACAGCCTGGAAAGGGCAGCCTAAAAGAAGGAAGCTATCTTCTAAGCTGTAAGAGAGACCCAAGCTATTTAGAGATGACGACAAATGGGAGAAAACAGAGTAGGAACCGTAACACAACCAAACAAATATGTAGGATGGTGAGCAAATCCTAATGATCCACAGAGGTGGAATGATTGGAGAGACAGACTGTCAGCTTGCAGTACAGAAGATCAGACCAAAGACTGGCACAATGTTTCCAAACTCAGAGGAATCCAGGGCACAGGAGGAGGACTCAACAGAGGACTTAATACTTCATCCATCATACTTCTGTCATTTTAAAGAGTTCTTGGTAAACACTGAGATACATGCACTTCAGCACCTGACTGCTGGGCAGGCCACTCTACTGTGAATGTCTTGCTGATTATACGTAAATGGATGCGAGAGAGTAAAGTCACTTCTGTTTCAGTTTTGTTCAAAAACCCCCTCACCCCTTCCCTCTTCACATTCTCATGTTAAGATTTGCTACTTTGTTGCTACAGTATTGTAACGCCATTTGTGGCGTGCAAGACCTTGATGTTGACTGTTAGATGTCTGAGTCTGCGTGGAATTTTCCTAAAGTCTGCTTTTGACAGAAGTCAGCAGTGAAAAGTGATCTTTCTGGCCATGGACCAGTTAGATGATTGTAAGATGTGGCTCCCTATGTTTTCCAACAACTCTAGATAGCCACATGGTTTATCTAAGTATGAAACATTTGAAATCCTGTTGTGCCTGGAACTCGTGGAGACAAATCTGGGGGATGATCATTGCTACAAAAGCACCTTGACTAATCTGGCAGGTTTCTTCCAAAGCAATCAGCTCTCAATTTTAAAAACTTTCTTTACCAAAAAGGCTGGAATTTATTCCTCTCTTCATCTTCCTGAGTAGTACCTTAAAAACAAAATAAATCTCATTGGGATATTTTGCTCCCTAGCTTCCAGGCAGCTGCTTGTTCAAGATGGCTTTTAAATTTGTGTGGGGAAATATTATGTTGTAAGAACTGCTCAACTCTCCGAAGGCATAACTGGTCTTTTATGGGTTGAAAGTGTTCTGGCTGCTTTGTCCTACAGACAAATGAAATGCTGCATTATTTGCAGGGGAAAGAATAATGCTTCTGTGCAGTTGGGCCAGAACCAACCTTTGCTGCAATAACCTTTTCCAAGATAATAATAATAATGTATAGAACATAACACCTACAAATATTACTCCAGTGCTATTCTTGGGAGTCTGCCGTGGTAGGTAAACTGTAATATAAAAATAGTTATTCCAAGGAACAGCATCTTGTCTGCAAAAGGATTTTTAAATAAACGTCTTTTGTTCCCATCTTTACGACCCACTCCCCACACATACATTTTGTATTTATATTACGTCTTTTTATGTTCAGCCTAGTTATTTCAGCTCTGACAAAGGCCCTTGGGTGGGCAAGGAGTCGTATGACTATGCTGAGCTGACCTGTAGGTTCACTGACCCATGTCATTTATGCAGTAAAGCAGAAAGTCTTTCAAAAAACATGTGCCCACATACTTTTCCTGTGTTCCGGATACTGTTGTGAGTGTGAAAGGATGTAGCTTCAAGCAGTTTTGAAGGCTTGTGGCTGATTTTGGTCCTCCTCACCAATTTATATTTTCTTTTTGGAAGTAGGAGTGAGGTATTCTACCTCAGTTGAAAAGTTCCACTGTGCACAAGGCTTTTCTGCTCAATCTGGCCCTTTCAAGGCCTCTGTGCAGAAATAAAAACAAGGTGTCCTTACCCACCAGTTCATGCTGTGCACTTCTGTGAAGGTCCAGTTTTTCTAATCTTGTTGTGAAAAACTCTGTAATGCTTATATGGTCCTGATCTGGAATGACATGCCAGGAGAAAAAGAGATGCCCTCTCTTGCCTGTCTTAATAATCATCACGTCAATGCTGTGCTCAGGGGTAATTTCTAGGATTGCACACGCTGTTTTATAGGTTGCTTTAGGTGACTCTTGGTTGGTTGTGGTTTTTTTGTAGAAGATAGTCTTTAATACTTTCTTCTGGTGCCCAGAATTAAACCCTGTAGTCCAAACAGGCTTTATTTTTACATGTAGCAACCACCATCTTTCAGAACCAGCCAATTCTGTTAATGTATTCTTCTTGTTCAGAAATCACACTAAAATTCACTGGAATTCATTACTGTCATATTAAGAGTGTTCCCCCCTCTTCCCGTTATAGCTTGTCGTATTAAATCAGTTTAGCCAAAGTTTTTCAGATCTGTAAGATGATATATGTCCCCAGTAAGAGAGAAGCTTTCATACTTTGCTGCATAAGAGTTTGAGTGAGGGGGTTTTTTTAAGATAAGAGGAAGATACTATGGTGCATACAAATGCCTTGTTTGTCCTGCGGCACTTGTGTTGCTTTTAAAATAGCATCTTGGGTTCTGAACTCCCAACCCCCCTGCTCTAGGCAAAACCAAGGATTCCTCTTAGAGAGCTGTTGTCTGGCCAGCCTCCTATGGCAAGAGTCAAAAGATAGTTCACGGTCATTAGTCTGACAGCACAAAACCCAAATACAAGCAGAAGTGTGCAGAGATTATAAGGACTCTCTTCTTTTGGATTAGACTCAACACAGATGTAGTGAAAGGAGGTAAGCTTAAAACCTTCCCCTCACAACCCTGCTGCATTGACAAAGATCTTATGAAATCCTGCATTCTCCTTGACATGTATTTTGTCAAATGGATAACAATACAATATACAGTAATGTACAGGCCTGGAAGGAGAAAGGTGTCTGGAAAGAGAAAGGTTTTCTGAGCATGTTGAACATCATGGGAAGTGTACATGCTATTGCCAGCACAGCAGACCTTAGTGGTTTTACAGATATCTGCATTCATAACAACTAATTTAATCTTGTGTTATATGCATTCCTACCCATTATGTATGTCAGCAACCCACAATCTTAGGGTATCTCTGAGGAGGGGACATGCTGGACAATTCATCGGCCTATCTCTTTCTCCTTACACACTAATCCCCCTATTCTACTGCCACTAAAAGAATTGTATCAGGACTCCGTCCTCCCTGGTCTAAACACATCTGTGCTTCTTGATAGCTCATGTAGCATCAAACGTACAGATGATTGCTGGTGTCAAGGTTTAGCATGCTCTACTTTTTATATCCAGAGCAGAGATGACTCTCAGGCTGAAGGGCAGTCATACTGCAAAGTCTTCAATTTACAAAGTATAGGATGTGGCTAGAGTCTGACTTTGATTTAATCACCAATTTTGAAGTGTGCCATTCTTGTGCAGTGGTTTGCAATTGGGAATCAGATGATTTTATCTCTGATAGACTTTGATAATAACTGTTTTTGGTTTTTTTTTAAATAGCACTGGGTCAGGAAGACTATTTTCTCTTTGTCTGCCCTACAGCAAGCAACTGGTATCTTAGATGACTGCTTTATGTCTCCATAAAGTTTCCTACAGAGAGGAAAGGAGGAGGATGAGCATTCTGTTAGCCCTTACTTCCACGTTACTTCCAGCTGCAGAATGACCTTCACTACATGAGCACTGGGCAGATAATCAGTGTCATGTTCACTTGCTATCCAAATAATAGCTGTGGAGGTGGTTACTGGCAAGAAGGCTGTAAGCATTTAAATGAAAGCAATAAACAAAATCAGTATTTCAAGTCAGGCGGACAAATTGCCTTTCTAACTTTGTGGTTTTAGTTGGATTGCCTTTGAAGCACATAGCCTGTAAATGCACAGATCATGTTTCGATGAAGACTTCCCTACTACACACCCTGATCCATAGAAAGGCATTTTCCTAGTGGCTTTTCCTTTCTCTGAATGAAGGATTCTTGTGGCTATATACTGGACTAGGACTTGTTGAATGGGGAGATCAACTTTGACATTGTCTGATTGAGAGTTTTGACAAACCACCAGGTCTCTGCCTTGCACACAGAAAGCAGGACTTAATTGTTACTCCCCCTTTTTTGTGTTAGACTGTCTGATAGAGAATGTTCTGTAGCAACAGGAACAGTGAGCTGACTGCTGTGTACAGCTTCTAGCCCTGCTGTTGTCTTCATACAGAAAAAACCTTGAATTACACATTGAATCTAAACCTTGTAATCTTTCTGCTCTTGAAGAGGAATGTGGGCAGTGAAGTCCTTGTCTTGCACTCCTAAAACAAAAAAATCTCAAGGACATGCTGCTGTTCTGTATAAATATAGTAAGGTCCAGTCATGACATTGATGTTGATATTCATGTCACAAATTCTATGCTTAGTTTTGAAACCTGCTGTTTTAAACCCAGGCTGTTGTATGATGTTTTAAAGTGGAACAAAGCTGATGTTTGTGGAGTAAAAACCCAACTGCTTTCTTAAAACTTTGGAAATGTTCTGATAAAGTCAGATTAAAAAGAAAATACATGACACAAACCCTAAATACTGCTGAGAAGCTGAGCACAGAACTATATCAGTGCTCTGCTGCTTTTTGCTTCAGGTTTGCATCAATCACTTTCTTAGTGTAATAAACCCAGAAGGATGCACCCTGCAAATGCAATGCAAAGCCAAACCCGTGTTTGGATTAGCAGCTGCTTTGAAGAGAACAGTTTGAAGGGAAAGAGGTAATCAGACCCGAGACAGCAAAGAAAGCAGGAGATACTAGGACTTTATTTCAGAGGGAACTTTGAACTTTAACTGTCATCAGAAGTGTTACAAGTTGTCCTGATCTTATCTACACAGTGTGACTCTTCCTTGCCAGAACTTGTTTACCAGGACTTGTTTACCAGGAATTATACTATTCCCTGTAAGGTGTGAATATTAAAAGACTAATACTTCGTAACATACAAAATGTAAACCACCATAAATAAGTCTACACTTTCTATCCATCTTGGCTTCATTTTACTGTGGCATACACAAATGGCCTGGCTTCAGAGAAGGCTAGAACAAGTAATATTTGGATCTAAGGTTGTAGGATGACACCTGAAAACAGAGCAAGAGAAGCAACAGAGGTTTTGGTATTAAGTCTTTGACCTAGTTAAGGTGTTTTAATGTCTCAGTCTCTGATGAAGATTGTCTTAGATAAGCTATAGTTCAGCTAACCTGAAATAAGAGGGTGTTAATAAGGCAAAAGAAACTCTGGTCAGCAGAATTCTTCTGCCTTCTGTGCATTTGCCTTAGTCTCCTGGGAAAGAATATATTGCATAGCTCAAACCTTGGGGATTTCTTCTTTAAATATTAAATCTCCATCTCTTAGGACCACATCAGTTTTCATTCTACGGGCCTTACTCAGTTCTTGCTCTTATAGGTGGCTATTTATTTTCTAAGTATGTGATTTAATTATCAGTGTGTTGTCTTGTTTATAAACTGGATCCTTTCATATTTTCTCATGTCAAGATGTTCAGTAGCCATAGATTTACTACATTTGATAATAGCATAGCTTTTAATAGTAGAATGCTGTCTCCTGAGAGATTGCTGTCTTGTGAAGTTCTGTATTTTGTTCTCCTGGAGAACCACTCAGCCAAGAACAAGCTCAGCTTTGCTTTGTTTTTGACAATAGATGAGATCAGTGCCTGATGGGTATGCTAACACAGACATTAAATAATATAAATTGCATATTAGATGCTAAAAGCAGCCTGGGGATGTTGTTTAGTGTTTTAATGCAATGTGGTTTCCTAGCAATCAAGGGACATCTATTAACAGTCTTTAAATAGCTGATCATGCTATTTCTAAAAAAAGGTGTTGAAAGCTGAGAAGTTCAAACACTTTTTTTCCCAGATTATGTATGAAGAATAACAGGTTTGTTTTTGAGATCAAGTAAGCTTGTACCAGGAACTAGGAAACAAGCTAGGGAGTGAGCTGAAATTTTGAACTGCCTCAGACCATCTAATTGTGAAACTTATGCCTAGTAGTAATGTTTTTGGATAGAATCCTTGTATCCTAGTGCCACAAGATGGGATACACCATCGATGATGCAGTCTCAGTATAATCTCCTTTACATCTATGGCACTTGCACCGTTGAAGAGAGAGGCAAGGACTTTTTTGTGTAAAGGTTCACAGCCTCATGCCAGAATGAAGCAAATTGATTGTATCATATGGACAGACTTGCTGCAACATGCCATGCTTCTTGCTATTGCTTGATAGAGAGAAAAGTACTCTAGAACTTCCCTGCATTTAAACTTTAAGAGAAACAGACTTTACACTGAAAAGTGAAATTAGGCTGAAAAACTCGGGCATATAAATCTGACTTGAGTGCTTGGAGGTAAGTCACCTCTATGTTAGTGTTAATGTCTGTCTGTCCACATTTTACCTTGGGAAAAAGATGCAGGATGGACTAGTGTCAGATACCACAGAATAGTGTCTGGAGAAAAGCCATGTGTCAGCATGTCTGATTTTAGGTTGCGTTAAAGCCCAACCTGCTACAGAAGTTAGGAATCTGTGTGAGGTGGCTTCGGTGCAGAAGTTCTCCTGTTGAATGCTCGTCTGACAATCAGTCACGCCCAGTCATGAGTTTGGCATAGGTCTTCTCTGAGAGTTTTTTAAGTGATTTCAACCAGACAATTAGCTGACACTGCTAGTACGCAGAAAGCAAGCATGGTGTTTGAATTAGTGAATTGAACTTTTGGCAGATGTACACACCAGATTTTGAAACAGTTCTATGTTTGGAAATTACGTAAGCGGCTGAATTGTTTTGAACATTTGGTTTATGAAGAGTGTGCTGTGCAGCCCTAGTGGGTCGGAAGGAAGCTGCTCAGCACCCACCAGTTACTCCCAGAGGTCAAGAAGGTTTCCCAGGTAGTATCTAAACCTACTCACAAGAGTTAGAGTGGAAGTTCTGCCCTCAGCTTAAAGGGAAGCAGAGAACAATTCCTTATAGGAGCATGACTTCCAAAGGTTTTTTGTTTTGCTCTCTGGAATATGGAGCTGGTAGGGCTCTTGGTCTTGCTAGTTGGCGGATACTAACTGAAATATGTTGTGAAGAGATGGTAATGAATGATTGTTCCCCTTTCTTCAGTTTCACTCCTTGAAGTCCAGAATGAAAGACGGGATTTGCTCTTAAGTTGTCCTGGACTAAAAGCCTACAATCAAATGCTGATTTTACAGTCATTTGGAGTACTTTGGTTCCTCCACTAAGCACAGGAGAATTTCTGCACATACATCAACTCTGTCATTTGGAGTACCAATTTTATATTATCCTGTGTAGAAAAGTTACCTGTCTGACCAAGATGATATGAAGAAATTAGCACAACTTTCTATTGACAGTCTAGCAACAACTTGCTAGCACTCTTGGTGACTCCTGCTTAGAGCACTGGTGTTTGATTTTACAATACAGTTTATTTTAATAGGAAGATCTATTGCTATTAGAGAAGAAGATGTCTCCCAGAACACTGATGATTTAAAATACTGCTTCACGTAGTTTCTTCCTATTTGCTCCTAAATGAGCCTGGGTTTTCTGGAGGATTTGGGGGCAGGGTGGGGAACTATTGCTTTTCCTTTAAGCTGTTTAATAGTTGTTAATAGAAACTGTCCATCTGACTTCCTCCAGAATTGCAGTAAGCATGGTGAGTCTGTATCATTCCCAAGTGGCTTCTTCCCTTATGACACTATCTTGTACATGAACAACGTAGAGAAACAAATTAATTTAAAGACAAGTTCTAAGATGAGGTCATGAGCTTTTCCCTCTTTCTTGTTAAACATCTGCTTGAAATAGCAGTGGTTTTGGGTTTTCTAAGGTGCACTGAAATGTATTGTTACACTTGCAACTAACCCACATGTCTCGGTACTGATATTTGCTGTGTGAGTAGAAAAGAGAGAAGTGATTGTAACATGAAGTTCCATGGGAAGAAGGTACCTATGGGAGTTAGTGTGTCCTCCCAATGTGCTTTGAAGCACAATTTCTGAATCTGAGACAAACAGAAGAGTGAAAGAAATATGAAAAGAGCAAGGCACAGCCATGGTCTGGCAGAAGAAATGGCTCTTGTTACTGGACATAACGTGTGTGCCTTGCAGGTACTACTGTTCTGCCCCTGTGCTACAGGACTTAATGTCAGGTTAGTGAGTTAGACCAAATTAGGCCCATATTTTTGTGGGATCATCCTCCCTTTCCCACCATTCATTAACTATAGAATAATGTGAGGTCAGGCAACTTCTAATCGGAGAACCCCAAATATTATAGATTGTCAAGAACTGGTCTGTCAGATCTTTGAACTGGAAGTGCTTCTGTACTGCTTATCGCAAAGGTGTCTGTGAAGGATAAAGCTCCACTCCTATTCCAGTGTTTTGCCGAATAGCAAATAGCAAATAGTAAAGCTACAGGAATATAAGAAGATCATGACTAGTTCCACAGGAAGAATCGCTACCATATAGCTATGCTTCCATGTACATTAGATCTGAATGTAATGGAAGAGTTTTGAGAACATATTGCCACATTCAGCCAAGTGGAAAATTCAGCGTTTGAATAGAGCCAACTGCTTGGAATATAACATGATAGTGAAATAATTTCACTGGCTGCAACTATGCATTTTTTCTAGCATTGTAGCCTCAAGGCTGATGCTTTTGATGTCAGATTTTGTTTCCACATCCATCAGAAATAGGCTTAATGAACAATAAATTTTTTGCATGCTATGGCTTGGTCAACATTGCACATCTTACAGATGTTCCATGTACATGTACCCATGTAAAAGTGGTAGACAGAGGGGAAAAGAGTTTCATGTTTTGCCAGTGTTGTATAACTTTGCTTTTTGACTTTCCTAGGAACATAGTTTTACTTTCACACCAGCTTTCACTTGTTATGGCTTTGTGTTTTGTATTTTAATAGATGGAATCATGGAATCATAGATCAACAGAGTAACTTAGGTCAGAAAAGACCTCTAAGATCATTGAGTTCAACTATTAACCCTTCACCACTTAACCGTGTCCATTATGCCACATGTCCACATCTTTTAAATCCCTCCAGGGATGATGACTTCTCTGGGTTCCAGTACTTGGCAACCCTTTCCATGAAGAAACTTTCCCTTATATCCAATCTAAACCTTCTGTGCAACAACTTGAGGCTCTTTCCTCTTGTCCTAGTGCGTGTTCCTTGGGAGAAGAGACTGACACCCATCTTGCTACAACCTCCTTTCAGAGAGCAGTGGGGTCCCTCCTCATCGAAAACTGACTGAGGGTGCACTCATTCTCCTTGTCCAGATCATTGATAAAGATAATAAACAGGACTGACCCCAGTACTGAGCCCTGGGGAACACCACTGCTGACTGGCTGCCAGCTGGATGTAACTCCATTCACCACCACTCTCTGGGCTCAGCCATCCTTGGGTGGAGGGTGGGGTAACTGGGGTTCTTTGCTTCCCTTGTGTGTCACTGTGTTGGGACCGTTGGTTAGAGTTGGAATAACAGCTCTCAGCATAGCAACTGTACCTCATTATACAGCACCCCTATACAATTAAGGACAACAAGTCCAGAAAAATAAATCTTCATTTTGTCAGGTTTAATTATGCATTGGATAATTAGGAAGTTGACAGCAATTCTTCAGTATCTAATGGAAAAATATTACTCACTGCTATCTAGAAAGGTGAAGGCCATTTCTATTTCATGTCCTTGCACTAGATAGCCATATGCCACAATGCAAAAATGCTCTTTACAGAGGGCAATCCATAAAAGTATTTTGTCCCTTAAAATATGAGAAGGGGGGGAATCCCTCAGTGATTTTCTTGGTGCATAAAGCAACATTTTCCTGCAAACTTGGTATTAGCAGCAGCTCAGCAGAGAGCATGATGCTGAATAATCTGTATTTCTAAACCAGAGACCTATTTCCCTACAGCTTTTGTTACTCTGTTAGCTGTGTGGCAGGGAACAGTAGTCACTACATGCCTTACAGCCTGCCAAGGCACCGTTCTGCTACAAGGCACTGCTCTGTTTCAAACATTCTCTTCAAGCAGTCAAGCAGTAGGCTTTATCTTCTGACTCAGGTTGTCAGGTTTGTGCTTGATCATGAGATTTGCAGGCTTACAATGGAGCTATGCGACAATCTTTTGTTCAGCCTGGAGAAGAGAAAGCTGTGGGGTAACCTTACTGCAGTCTTTCAGCCTAAAGGGGGCCAAAAAGAAAGCTGGCAAGGGACTTTTTACAAGAACTGTCCAAGTGGCATGAAAAAGGCTTAGGGTTTTGCAAGTGCCAGTCTCACTAAAAGCCAAATAACTGGTTCCTTCCTCTTTTTTTCTTTTTTTTTTTTTTTTTTTAAGCAGCTGAAAAGCAAGACAAAGGAAGCAAATTTCACTTTAATACAGAACTACTCTGCTATATGACCAGTGTTGGCTCAGTAAAGTATTTCTCAGTAAACTTCCTTATTAAGATTGAAGGTCCATAAAAATTAACATCTAATACTTATGTTCATTAAAACAAGAAAAACTCAGCAATAATTAGCAATAATTTGTTTGAGTAAGGTTCAATATAGATTGAAACACAGTGTTATATCTTCTGCCAGTAACAACAAGGGCACTAGTAAATGGGTAGTTAAGCCCAATGAAGCACCCTCCATGCTCAAAAGACAATCACTCCGTGTTATCACTGAAAAATTTTGTGGAGGATTCACAGTTGTTGTCATATGTCTCTTTTAATGCAGAGGAATTTCTCTCTGATACTGTAGGCAGAATTGTGTTCAGCTGTGGGGCTGCATTGACTTCAGCAGGTGCAAGAGGTTGCAGGCACCAAAGTCCCAAGGACTTTGTCCTTTAAAGCTATGAAAACACAGGAAAATGTTTCCTAAATCTCTTCCTATGCATAAGGAACATCTGCTGTTTTGTGTGGTAAGGGACACCATAGAGAAATCAATCTTAAAAATCAGAGGATGATCAGGATTTTGAAGAAGTAGGCCTGTAATGAAAATTTTCTGTGAATATTTCTTCCCTTTTTTCAAGGCGGGTAATGGGGAAGGAGAGGGAAGAACAGGAAATCTGAAAAGAATACATTGCATATTCTTTTGTCTTGATATTTTAGAAAACACAGTTTTTCAGATGCTAATACAGATTTTGTTGCTTGTAAATTGCTCTTTCATATGGTTTACGATTTTTGTGATATGGCCTATAAATAAGTGATGAAGTAGTTCAAGGAAAAGCACAAATATTACTTAAAAGGATGCTGTCAAAATATGTGTTACCTTTAAGGTTTTTTCCCTAGCCTTGAATATTTAATGACTTAATTTTCCACGTTTCTTCCTTGAAAAATAGCTCCGCCATGCAGCTAGTGAGTTGGTTTTTCTAAAAGCAGAGCACACTGGAATGTCACTTATTTTAGTATGTATGTATTTTTGAGGATTTAGGATAGTATGCAAAACATATGCCTGTGGTTTTATTAGATATTAGCCCCCCATGCTTTGTGAACTGTTCAAATCAGTTTTGAAGATTGTCCATATACGGTTTGAATGAGACTCGAAGACTCTGAAAGTACGTCAGTGCTATACACGGTCTGGAAAATGGAAAGACATGGAACCAATTTTTGTAGGACTCAGAAGGACACCAGTTTCTCTTTCTCCATACCATTTTTGAACTGCATTTAAAGCTCAGAACTCCCCTCCTCAGGCAGAGAAGGAATCAATGCTGAGGGACATTTGATACTGTGTTAACTGAAGTGAAAAGTGCATGCCATTCACAGTTTTGGAGCAGCAGTCGTGACATGCACATGCATTACATTTTCTTGCTTCCAACCATAAAAAAAATTTCATCCAGCATTCAGTTCAAAACTTTACTTGGCTTTTCTTCAGTCTACACAGAGATCTCCCTCTTGCCTCCTTCCTGATCTTTCTATTTCTTTAGATGTATGATCCAAAAATCCTTAATCCAACAAGAGCTCTTGGTTTTGTATTTATTTGCCATTGGTATTTAGTCTCCAAGAAAACCTCTGAGGCCACGTGATTCAATTTCCTTTCAAGCACTGTTATTTGCCAATAACTTATATTCTAAAGGACCCTGCTATTTTAAAAGAAATAATTATAACTATTCTCAAATTGCACTCAAACCAGTAAGAGTTTAAGACCAACAACAGCAGTAATACTTTCCACTTTATGAGACGGTGGCATGAAAGATGTTCATTGGGTGATGAGACAGGGTGATGTAGTATTTACATGATGTAGTATTTATAACTGAGTTCTTCTGGATCTGCCTGTTTCCTTGAATTTGCTTTGGTCCTGGAATAAACACACCTTTCTCAAACAGTATTCAATGTGCTGTGTGGGGGGTAGAAAGTGACAGTCTTGTTACAGATATGTAGAGTGAATGGATCTTCTCACCATAAAAACCAAAGCTGAAGTGGTAAGATAAGGAAAAATTTGTGCTGTGGAGGCACTGAATCCATATTCCTTCAGAGATATTTAGATAAGGTTAATTGCTTTCTACTAAAAGGTCTAGCAGTTTTCAGAGATATTTACTGCTAGACATTTTTTCTAAAAGGTATTTTAACAAATTGTTTTATGCAATAATAAGTCTTGTACAATACAGCAATTAAGAAAAGTAGAAATAAACTAAGATTTATAGAAGAGGAAAGTGTAATTACAAATTTCCTTGGAAATACTTGGAAAGAGAGGGGTACACAACTTCTTAGTTTAGTTCTATAGATAAATTTATTTGCCATCATGATTCTTTATTTTGGCCAGACAGCAAATCCTTTACTGGTTGAGAATGAATCAAGCAGTTATCATGAATTTCCCATATAAATCTCTTTCCCCAGAAAATCCTTGCATTTTCAATTTATCAGCAGCTTTAGGGAATATATCTTAGTGATCTCGCTTTGAGATGTGCTCAATCTGGCTGGTGACTGGAAGGCGATTGAAAGTTTTAAGAGTCTTATAAAGATGGAAATCAAACAGCTTTCTTACCTGGTGTGCCAGTGTCTACAGCAACATTCCAGGGAGAAAGTGACCAGTCTAGAGCAAGAAATGTCTTAGGATCTTCACTGTTATACTTTATCATCCTAGAATGTCACAAATCCCTGGAAAAGTGTAAAATTCAGGCTGTGATCCAAAATCCATTGAGGTCAGTGGAGAGGTTCCCAATTATTTTCAATAGCTTTTGAATCAGAGCCTTAAAGCTGGTGTTTTGCTATCAGAAATGACTTAGACCGACCATGAAACATAAGTATGTATTTCTCAGAGGAGCTGGAGAACACTGAAACTGGTCTGTTCCCTGCAGCTATATTGAGGATTATGCCTGATTGGCAAAGCTTTCCAGAAGGTTTAATCTTCAAATTAATTTGATGGTCCTGCTCAGCACAGGGTAAACACAGAAGCAAACTGTTCTGCAATATTTATTCACATTTTTAAATGGGTGGTTGTCAACAGTATTTTCTTTCTCTCTGTTTACCTTTCTGATAAATCATTCTGGTGAACAAGTTTGCTGGCTGGAAGGGATTGCTGATACAGCAAACCTTAAATTGGCTGCAGTCTTCAGTCTGTTAGTGGTGAAGTCCATGCCTGCTGTAGTTAAAGGTGCAGCTGCAGCTGGCATGGTTTTGCACAGACTAGTTTTGTACTGTCATCTGTGCTGAGTGGTCTATTTATCCAGCAAATCACAACACACAGCGTAGCCATTGCATATTGAGCTGTCTCGTATCCTATTAAACATGAGGCTGGCATTGCTTTCTATAGTGGAGTGGTGACTGTCTGGTATCACTCCCACTTTTGGCAGACAGCACATGGGAAAACGTATAAATTTTAACATCCACAGGTTGTAGGAAATTTATGTCTGACAGAGAAAATGCACACCAGCAAGTTTTTAATGCAGCTCCTGGTTGCAGTAGGGAAATTATGAAGATAGACTGGGTTCTGAATTTGTTAATACTTTACTGAACCACAGTTTCTTTAAAAGTCAAGACACTGTAACATCCACCTCTTTTTAAAAAGATTTAGTTTCTCTAAACAATAAAGTCAAGCCATGATAATCCAGAGGATATCACTGGTTGTCTGTTGTGAGGGAAAACAAAGACTGAGTCTGATTCATGTTCTGGATTAAGGTTTTAGAAGTCTGGATTCTTTCTTTTTTCATTGCGTTTCAGACTGACTTTTCTAAGAACCTGCTCAATCTCCACTCTACTGTGAAAGAGGAAGAATCTCTGATATTAGGGAGGAATTTAAAGATGAATTTGTTATCACCTGGCATGGAATCATTTGTATTAGAAACAAGCAGATCAAAATAAAGACATTAAAAATTTTGCTAGAATGAGGTTTATTTATACTGCAGTGTCATTGTTCATTTTGCAATTGTTAAGACAGAAGAGACAGTTACTGGACCCAAGTTTGCAGACATTTTTGGAAGTCTAGGTGTAAAAGCCTACAATATAAAGGGCTACTATGTATGTCTCAGGCACCAATAGCCAGATAGCTGTGGAGGTAACCAAGGACTGTTGGTAATAAGAGCCAAGGATTGTTGTAACAACACACTGGGAGAAAGAACAGGATGTGGCTGGAGAAGGGGCCATATGGAGGTAGGGCAGCACTTTTCCGGGGCAAACGTTCTTGTTCTGGCTCCCAGAGATAAGCACAATACAGTACAGAGCCGGCAGAGAAGTGAGGTTGAGAAACTGACATGGAACATAGGGGAGGATCAAGACCACCCAAGACCCCTGAAGCCCTCCCACCTATTTTCAGAAAACTCTAGAAGAACAAACTGTGCATGATAACTAATTTGCATAGAGAGTGAGAAACTTATCTGCAGGGTGGGGAAAACTTAGACATAAAAATGTACCCCCATGATGCTTGAGTGCACATGTGCCCCAGGGCTCTGGACAGCCCATCAGCTGGATCAATGCTGGAACCAGGACTGCTGATCTCTTTTTTTTTTCACTTTTTTCCTTTCTTTCTCTCTGTCCCCATTTTAATTTGTATCTCCCTTTCTCTCTTCTCTTCCACCCTACCCATTTATCCTAAACCCACTGCTGTGTGCTTATACTAGAAGGTCAGAGACTAACATACCCTTTTTCATGCCAAGTGCATAATTTACTAATAAAACTTTGTGAACTTTTGTGAGCCCACTGACTTTTGTCATTCCTTTCGACCAAGCATCTACAAATCTTTTGTGTTCCCTTCCTGCTAAGGGTGGGATGGCACACTAGGGAAGGAGCTTTTACTCCCAGTAGATAGTTAATAGGTGGCTATAGACTCAGTGGACACTTCTGGTTTTTGAGATTTGTGGTCTGCAATCCTTTATGTTCAGAAAAAAGCTGTTCTGGAAGGTCAGTCCTCCTAGTACTGTACACCAATACCTAGTACACCATCCAGACAAACAGTAGAATAAAGTGGGTTTATTGTACCACACACACACTGTCAGTTTTGAAACATCATCTGCTGTGAAGGATGTGATTCTGCATGATCCTTATCCAGCAAACAGGATATAGCTAAAGTTATTAACTGTCTGCAAGTATGTGTAAAGGATGACTCATCCTGCACACTCATCCTACATAATTGCAAACTGATGCAAGTGTCAGGTATATAGTCTTCAAGACAAGGCACTAGACTTACAGAAACTGTAAATCAGACAAGCTTGAAGAAAACATGGGTTAGTGCTACTTCTTCTCCAAGCAGTTGCAGGATGTCCCCAGCAAGGTACAGAAATACTGACCTGGCTCTCCCTTCATGATACTGCTGGGCACATGAATGCCTGATGCAATTTTAGTGGTGTTCTTTAATGACACCTTTCCATTTAGAGCTCAAAGTAAAGTAGGACACTGTGACTGAAACTGCAGACAGAAGCTTCCAAAATTTTTAAATGAATGTTTACCAGTTTTCTATTGGGAGGGAGGGACAAATAGGAGATCTCTTACCCTGGACCAAGCAAATCTCCAGACCAGGTATTATGTATCAATTAGTTATCTAACAATTTGTATTATCAAATGTATGCAGAAAAGATACTAAAAACTTTCAAGCATACCATTGGAGTCCAGGGAAGTTTTCCTTTTTCCCTTTTTTTTTTTTTTAATCAGTCATTTCCTGTTAGCTGCTGCAGGTTCTTTCTGAACATATCAGCAAAGAATTGAGGAAAAAGTGGGAAATTTTCCTTTGCCCATAGGCAGGAATTGTAGTTTGCTTTCTTTTCTTAGAAACACTGAGATGCTTCCCACATTTTAAATTATCTAGCATAGTTGAATACATTTACGTTCTGCTGATAAAATATATCTGCATTATACATTTTATGTTCATATAAACATTTTTCAGTCCTTTTTGAGGAGTTACATAAACTCCCAAAGTCAGAGCTAACACCAGAAGTGACAAAGTACCACTGGTTGTCCAGAAGAAATATTCACAAGGTATGTCCTGACTGGCATCTTTAGGGCTTTACATCTGCTTTACTTCCTCTTGTAGAATTCTTAAAAAGAAAATTTGAAAGGATAGAGACAAATATTCTAATCTTCATGGTTCCAATAAAACCCCCTGATGTCTGAGTAATTGCCGAACATTCAGAATGCATTCTGCTTTCTCTTCTGTGAGCTATTTACAATGTTGTACATACACAGCTCATGGTACTAAATTTATTCTTCAATGAACAAAATGTTTTTCAGGATGTGATAGCCTGATATAGTTCAGTAAAAGGACAATTGCATCTTGCTCTGAAACTGTGAAGTCCTAGAAAATGCCCCTGTGTTAGAGGAGGTCAGCATGTTCCCAGAAGCTGCTTATGGCAAAAAATGTCTCCTGTAATAAGATGCCTGTCTGAATGCTGTGGTTAGCGTTTCAAAGAGGGGCTAGGGAGGTGGGTAAGGAAATGTCACTCCCATGACGTCTGCAAAAATTTTTTTCTAATCATTTTTGGAAGGCCTCATTGATATTGAGCCATGTTATCCACACCCTTGTCACGTGTTGCAGGCTGGAAGCCAGGCCCCCAGTGCAGCCGGACCCCCTCCCTTTGCTGAGCACCTCCCTGCAGTTCCATCTGTAAGGAGCCCCTTGGTTACCAACAACCCAGTGAAGGCAAAACCCCTTGGCGGGACTACATTCTGCATAAATGTAGGGCAGCTTTGCCATTTGCTTCAGCTTAGCTTCTGTCATACATCCTTAGTTGCTTTGGATTTGCTGCTGACAGGCTGTTCCCTGTGGCTTTGGTTTTTTGCTGTGTTCAGCCTCCCATGGGTGGCTGTGGTCCCATCTCCCACACAGGGGATGTTTGGGCAGCCCCACACCACTCCCATACCCCATATATCTGCGCTGATATATGCTTATTCATGAAGAGAAGAGCAGTAATAAGCCTCCTCACCTTCCTTTTCTCACCCAGCCTGTATTGGAATGTTTTGGGTAACACAGAGCAGAACCAGGTGAAAATTAACTCACCTGCCACTCTCCCCATCCCTAGACCACCAGGAACACAAAGAGCTCAGTTACTTAAATGCACACAGTGCTTTAGTGTTATATAAACACTAGCATTTCCCATCTTTGTTTCTGAGCAAAGAGGATTGGACTCCTCAGGTAATCCAAGAGATGTGTTTTGGATGGCTCTGTGAGATCATGGTGAGAGAGGCAGGGAAAACTCCTTGCTTTTATCACTTCTCTGGCATGTTAAACCAATCTTGTCTGGGTTTAATTTGAGTCCTGGCTCTGTCTCTTGTATTAACATCCCCAGCAGACCAAGTAACACTTTAATTCAAAAAGGGTTTGGGCTAATGGTTCTGGATGTTTTAACTGGAACAACTTTCACTGAACACTGATGAGTCTTGGGGCGGGCCTCTGACTTTTCAACATGCTGGTTGTTGCAGAACCCGTTTATTACCCCCAGAGCTGCCTCCACATCAACAGTACTGATTCCTCTGTGTGACCAGAAATACACTGCACCATGGAGTAACTACCAGACACAGAATTAAACATCTTGTTTTTCTAGTTACTGTCAGTTGGCTGCTGCTAAGTGTATTTTGAAACACTAACCTTTTGCTACAACTCGTTAACAAGAAAAAGCTGTAAAAATTGTCCTTTTTTCCTTTTATTCCTAAAGATGTGTAGTAGAGAGATTATTATGCCTACAGCAGACTTTTAAACTCTTTGAAACCACTTTTTCTTTTCTGAAAGCCACTGAGTAGCATTGAGTAACAATCATTATCCAGAAAGGTTTCTTTTCACCAACCTCTTGGTGGACCTTGCAACCCCTCCCTCCTACAAGGTTTTGTTGTGCTTTGATTATTTCTGTAATCTTGTTTATGTGTGAGTGCAAAGGTGACAGTCCCTCTGATTTTGACCGTGACTGAATACTAGCAAATGTCTGTGGAAAAAAAAAGCTTTTGTGAATTTGGCTGTACCTTTTCTATCCTGAACTAGCTTATGGATAAATCTAAAGAAGCTTTGAGACTTCCAGGGTTAAAAAAAAAGAATTTGGGAATTAAGCTTTAAAATATCAGAGATAAACTAAAGTATGTCTGTTTTCAGGTTACTTCTGCTGTTGAACTACAGTACCGTGAATAAGTGCTGGTGACGTGCTTGTCTAGAACAACCTGAAATACTTCTGACCAGAAAACTTGTCACTGGTGCTGTTGCAGGGTGACAGTAAGGACTAAACCAGTTCTTAGCCTCTGGCTTGTACCACAGATTCAGTGCATCCTGACTGGGAGAAGGGAAAGGCCCAGTGCCAGCAAAATGTAATCCAAGTGAAGCATACAAAGTCCGTGACATGAGATAGTGACACCTAGAAATATGGCTGGGACTGGAAACGGCAACTTCCTCCTTACACCCCGCATGTTAATTGCCAACATGCACTAACTCCAGACACATCTAAAGGACATGAATGACGTTAGGATGGAGAGCACTGGTAGCTGACATGGCACGGAGAACTCCTTCATGCCACCTCATCCTTCAAAAGCACAAAAATTCAAGTGACTTTTTAATGTCTTCTGATATACAGAAAATTTTCTCAAAGCAGTTTGATTGCTATGGCTGTTAATCCACATCCTAGATGGACAGAGAAACAAGGTAGTGCAGTGGGATGAATTACATGGGTTTTGTAGCTATCCATCTTCTTCCATTTCACCTGACCAGCTGCAAATGCATGTGATGACTCAACTTGTGGCAAGAAACTAGTCAGATAGGCACTTATTTGAGGCCTCTCAGATATTACCTCAGAAAAATGGGCAAGCCCAGGAGAGTGAAGGCTCTTACAAGAAACATTTGTCCCATTCACTTCAGCAAAGTGGTGCAGTGAATCACAGGTGAGGAAGGTGCCTTCACTGTACATGTTATTGTAACCCTGGGACACCTATTTGCAGGTGAGAAGGCTGTGGTGTGTGACTTAGAAAGGTCTATGCAAAGAAAGGGTAAGAAGCAGCAGGTGAGATAGAGCAAGGAAAGGAACTGGAGCTTGGCTGCACTTGCTTGCAGGGTGCAGTAATATGAGTGCCAAAAATACTGCCGTAAACAGAACTCATTCATTCAGTGTCTCATGCTGTGTTGATGCATGTTTAGGAGCTAGTTTAGTTTCACAGTCACTCAAAAGTCCTCATTGTGTGGGTCATAAAATAATCTAAATCTGCCATCTTGATACCTCTTATCACATATCCTCTGGGACATATTAAAATGAAAGACCCCTTCCAGGATTGCATGGCTGCTAAATTTGCATAAACCAAATATTAAATATTCAGAAAATGTCAGTATTTCTTTTTCTATTCCTTGTTTAAACTTCGTATTTTTCTTCTAAGATCATCTAGCCATGGTAAAAAAATCCAGGCTATCTGCACATTTTCTTTGTACAGAACCACAGACACGAGTTTGAATTTGTCTGCAGCAGAACTGAATTTAAGATTTGGGTATTAAAAGCTGAAATGTTTGCCCTTCACAAAGTTCAAAACACAGATGTGATCTGGCCAAATATATAGAATACATATCAAAATTTCACAGACTTTATAGCCTACATTGTGCTCATCTGTGAGTTTGTTTTACAAAAATGAGTTTTCCAGCCCTTACACAGTGTTCCGTCCTGACTGTGTGAGTGAGCAATGGGTATGTGTGGAGCTCTGCCTGGGCACAAGCAAAAAGCCATCTGAGAGCTTATGGATTAGAGGACAGATCAGTGTGGGTGATAGTATAGTGGGTGTCTGCTACAAGGACCACCTGCTGGGTGATGGTTTAGTGGTATAGGAGTGGTAGGAGTGAGTGCTGTGTGGACAGTTGTACTGGATTGTCTTGAAGGTCTCTTTCAACTTGACAATTCTATGATTTAAATAGATGTTTTAGAGTTTTCATGCAGAAGAAAGTAAGTGGAAGGCAGTGAATAAAGAACAGATGGAAGGTAAAGGTGACCTCTGGGTTAAGTCTTTACTATTCAAGACTGGTATGGAAACAAAAAAAAAAGGCACTTTGTGGAAAAACCTGTGATGGAAAGGAGTGGATTGTTTATCTCTGTTAACTAGTTGCCTGCTGCAGTGTTGAGGCTGAAGCTGTCAGCGGCAGGAAATGCTTCAGAAGTTGGTTTTACACATAAGATCTCATGGGAATATAATTCAACTGCAACCATGCTGAAGTGTGTCCATTCTGTCCCTATTTATGTGCTTTCCACCAACTCTTTGTATGCATTACGGAATTCATATGGAGATGAGAAATGCATAGAAATCAAAACATAGAACCATTTTTTCAGGACTCCTGGAAATTAAAACTCTCTGCAGGCTACAATATACACAGTCAATAAACTGGTATTTCTTGGCACCGTCTGGGTGCTGTCTGTGTGGAGGTTCGAATCTATGCTGTCTTTCCAGGACAGTTATCCCATGACAAAACTCTTAGGAGTTCCTCATGACTTGGTTTCACAGATCGACAGATTTATCAGTGGTGTCAGAGCTGAGGAAAAGGTGCATTTCATACACGCTGTTAACACATTATTCAAGTTCTTTAGGATTCATCCAGGCTTAGCCTTCTCCTCTGACATACTAACTTCTATAGCCAAGAATGCAACTGGAAACAGCCAGGCAGCTGTAATCACTAACCTGAATTCTTCCCCATAGACTGACAGGAGCTCTGTCCTCCAGCTGTCCTAACTGGTGCTTTCTACACAGCAATGAGACTCACTATTGTGGAGCATGACAGTTTTCAATAAACTACTTTACACCTCTTTCTCTGGGAGATGGGTAACTTAAATGCTTTGATGCAAGTACCCCCATCTATTCACATTTAATATCACCTTAGTGCTGTACATGTTTAAACAAGAAGAGTTTAGGTCAGAGAAAGCAACAAGCATGGTAGAGAAAGCATATGAGAACATCTTTACATTTTGTAATAGAAGACGTGCGGAATTAGCCATTCTGTGAATAAGGACGGGTGTGTCAGTTTCTAGAAGAAATTTCGGGACAGAAGTGAAGTTTTATAGGTAACAGTTTTTAGAACCAAGGAGTTCCAATGCAGTTTTGGTACAAACTTCTGCATCTGGAGAAGTATCTTATTTCTCTATAAAAGTCAAACAGATATATTTAATGAGTTTTAGTGCTTATTTGCAGTGCATCCAATTTAAGCAGCAGGGAGAACTAAGAACTGAGACCTAACAGATAAAGTCCATTTGATGCCAAATCACACTGAGATTGTTTTGCAGAGCTACTTTCCTTGTTTTGTACTTCAAACAGCTCTGTTCTTGTTTCTGGATGACTTTGGATCCAAGCCTTTGGAAAAGGTTTTCCTAGAACACAGAATTTCCTCTTTGAGTGCATTGGAGCAGAAAGCCAACCCGGAAGAGTTTGCATTTTGGCTTTGTGTTCTCCAGATTAATTTTAAACTAGATGACTAAACTGAAAAGGAATGAAAATTTCAGAACTCTTAGCTTGAACTTATTGTGCAGATAATATGTGGGATGTTAGAGACTGTTCAATTCGCTTTTGCAAAGTCAGGTGTTTTCACCTGGGGATACATCAACTTGAGCAGATGATCTTATTTTTGTCTTGACCAAACCACTTCTGTGAATTATAGAGGTTTTTATGGAATGTAATCAAATGAAAATGCTTTGTGGATTAAAATTTTCTTCTCTGGCCACATTGCACATCTTGTATTGTCTTCCTTGAGTGCAGAGGATCTTTGCACTTTCAGCCGAAGTCAGCTAGCTGAGTTGTGCAAGACAACTTAGAGTGAACTTTTCTGCTGGGTAGTCTTTAGTTAAAACCTCCAGCACATAAGCCTTTCAATGAAGAAAAGTAGACTAAAGTTATATTTCAGGTTTTTCCCATCAAAGCTTCCCTCAACAGATAACAAAAAAGCAAAAAAAGTGGGCATACGTATGCAGTCCTAATACTCAAGGTGTTCTTGATCCAAGTAATCCTGCTTGCACCATTTGACATTCATATTTGTGCTCCCAATAAAGCATAAGATCCTTTAATCCTTTTGGTACTAGTCTTTTCAGGTGAAGTAATAAAAAGTTGATGAAATATTCTCAAGATAGAATATATTAAGATACTTCCATAACATTGCTTGTCTGATCACAAGCACATACTATACAGCTTCAAATTACCAGACCATTTTAGCAACTTATCCAGATTTTAACAAAACTTGTCCAGATTGTGTTGTGTCAATCATTATTCCTCCAACTAATTTTCAGAGTCTTACAGTCCATTTTCATCTTCTTGCTTTGCTGTATTCCACATAGTTCAGGTAGAGCAGCACATGTAATATGTCAGGTTGGGTATCCATGCAAAACTGGGACATGCTGGGTTTTCCTACTTTTTCTACTAGGCTCAAAAAACTTCAGGACAAAAATACTGGTTTATTTAGGTGTGACTGAACTATTAGAGGTAACAGAGCAGTTACACTTTATCATTATCAAACATGTCTGTGAGGTAAACATTGAAATGAAATGGTGGTGCTTGTACCAGCAAAATGCTGTTGCAATAATAGTTGCCACTTGTCTCACCACTCTTGGATGCAGGGCCAATAGGCTGTGCAAAAATCAGGAAAGTTATCCCTTTGCTCTCCTTTCACACTTGAATGTTTCCAGGACCCAGCCAAATCCACATCTGACCTGCCTGGTGTTTCAACAAGGTTAGACTGAGTGACTTCCAGACATATTCCCGTGTATTAGCTCCGAGAGGAAAACTGTCAGAACACAATGTTTGTGGATGGAGATTTTCTGTTTATTAGTTACTTCTTAGAACAGATAGCATGGATTGTTTAGGTTTTCTACTGCATGAGTATGAAAAGTCTGCCTGTTCTGGCGTTGTGCTATGAAATTTCTCCCTTGAGCAGAACTAGCACATAGCTGCAGTATGTTGGAGATGTGTTTAAGCACGTTCTGCCCCAAAACATGAGGAAAATTATGTTCATTGTGATCATGAAGACATAGACAAGAAATTTATTGGCTATTCAGGAAGAACCTGAGCACACCACTGTAACAGGAATCAAACAAATGATGACAAATAAGGATTAGTAAGCCATTCTGTATTATTGTCTGTTCCCTGGAGGTTGTTTGCAACTCAGTACTACGCAGAAGTCTGAAGACTAGAGAGTAAAAACCAAACCCAAACCACCTGTGCAGAATGTTCTGCAAAATGCTCAGACAATCTTTAAAAATGAACCATTGGGACTACAGAGAGAGAAGAAATATGTGATAATTGTATAATGTGAAGAAATGGAGACGAATTCCTTTCTGACCGGTACTAATACAAACAAAGATCATGCAAATTAAGCCTGCAGATTAGAGTGCCTTGACTTATACATTGTAATACTGGGACTCAGAATAAGTGAGTAAGAAGTTCTATCAACTTTATTTTGGAAGAAAAATCATCAGCAGTAGGAAAAGAGTGAGGTTTTTCTTTAGACCAAGTAACATACATTAATAAAGTGTGGAGAGCAAAATACAAGTTAGTTCTAAAACAGCTTTTTTTTGCAGAGTCTGTAAGACTAAATTTTTGTTGCTTTGCAATAGTGTGTCACCTTGGTAAAAGTAGAAGATAGCCTCCAATGTCCTATTCAGTGTAGCCTTACTTTAAGTGACCACACACATTATTTACTTGATAGATACATTGTGGCTGCCACCAGTAGGCAATGGAATGTTTCCCAGATGTCTTAGTGATGCCCCTGTGTCAGCAAAGCCTATGTGCTGCAATTTCTCCTAAAGCTATCAGAAAATGGTTAATCATAATTTATTGTTTAACCTATCCCAGAATATTTTCCTTTCCTGTTGAATCTCCGTGTTTCTACAGAGTTTGTTGTACATTAACCTTTCTGGGGGTAGTGACAAAGTTACTATACATTCAGTTTATGTTATCATAGCTTGCAAAATGAATGAGTGATTGAAGTTTAGTAGCAAACTCATGCAAGACTGTAGTCTTTTCTCCATCTTTGAGATCTTACTATCTGCAATTCGATAGGGCTGGACAGCTATGGAAGACCTTCCACATGGATAAATCCAGGTCAAATTTTTCAGCACAACGATCCCTGAAACAGTTTTGCCAATGTAATAAGAGGGTTATCTACTAGCATGGGAAAAACATGTTCTAATGAAATTCTTAGGAAAAAGCAATACGTCCACCTTTAAAAAGCTCTTTTGGTTGGTCTTAGCACTGCCAGTCACACATGTCTATCAGTACAGGTCTAAGTCTGTTTTTCAAGATGTCTTTAACTCTCCAGGGAGAATTTATAACCTCTAAACCTGGACATTACTTCAAGATAGGTATCCTCAGGAGGCATTCAGAAGATCTGAATATATGCTTGGAGTGGTAAAACATGGAATCAAAGGTTAACAACATGCACAGAAACTGCTGTACATTTTAGACAATTTACACCTGATGAATTCAATGAGGATTATATCACTTGAAACATTTGATATTAGAGAGTGGTAGCAGAAAACTTGTTTCTATGCCACATCTAAGAAGCATTAGACCAGTGGCTTTATAAGTGATTAAAACATATTTCCTCTGAGTAATATTGAGAAGCAAAGCCAGAGAAACCAGAAGGGTCACTCAAAGGGCTTGGGAGACCTTTGTTATGATGGCTCCCTCTCCAAATGCACTGTGGTTGTTTGCATAGACCTTGACAGGTTCAGCTGCTACAGCAGCTTCTGTTGTGTACTGACCTTTTAACTGTGCTTCTCTGTGCTCTTTAATAACCCCACTACTTCAGTGAACAAGAATAGGATCTTAGACAGCTTTGTATGAAATGCTGGTGCTTGTTTCACTGACACAGATGTTAACACGGACTGAGAGCTTTCTATCAGAAAAAGAGACAACATGGTGTTGGTCCTCTCTGTGTATGAACTTTAAATATTTGTCTGGTAGCATGTGCGAGATTTATATTGTATGTTACTCTCTGTCAAAGATAGAGTTATTGCCATAGTTTTCAGCTACAGAGGTCAAGTTTAGTCATTCTGCTATAACTTCATTAACTTCAACGAACATTTCATGCATATTTTCTAACATTTCCCATAGAACACTGTGGTCTGAGCATCCATTTAAGTCAGATGCACAGTGTTTGTTCTTCATAATTTACTTAGTATCTAGTCATAGAGAGAGTACTGTCTTATTTTATCATTATTTTTGGTAATTACAAGGCAAAGTGAAAAACCTGACTATGATCAGTGAGTTCCTTCTGTGAGAAGGACAAATTGTCTTCCATGTTAATGATCATCATTAAAAGAAATAATCCAGTCCTGCCTAGAGTGAGTAAACGAATAAACCAGCAGAATAAAATAACATCAGAAGAACAGTTCCTTCTACTTTAATTTTACCAGATTTTGCTCCACACAGGAGGCACAATTTTGTTGCCCTGAATGTTTTGCATCATATTTCCAGCCAGAGGTTCATGAAGTGAAAAAATAAAAAAAGTTTAGCACCTGCTACCTCTATACATCAATATGTGTATTCATGTATTTAAGCAAGGGAATTTATAACTCACCAACAAGTAATCACTTGAATTATAACAAAGAATTAATCCTGCAAAGGGGAAAAAGGGAAGAAGGGACATATGGGAGGTCTCCTGGGTAGGATAAGGAATTCAAGGGTCCTGAGTCACTAGTTTGTATACTGTGTTGTAGAGAAAGTCAGCTGCCAAGTTTTGGTCAACAGCCATTAAAACAACCTCCCAGAGTGTCCCGTTGCTAATGTTAAAGCTTGTTTAAGTCAAAGCTCTGAGGTTCATATGGGTAACCAAGGAGGTATAGACAGCAGAAAGGAAGGATGGCATTGTGCAGCCATGGGACTGGGATGCAAGACTGTTGGATCCCCTTCCTGGATCTCACCCAGGTGCACTGGGAGCCTCCTGCAGAGCAGATGGGACTAGACTGCAGCTCCACTAGCTATTTAGTTTAGCTCGTCACTGCTGAGTGTTCTGTGTATGGTTTTTAATAATCACTGAGAAGAAAAAAGCAAGGAATAAACAGAGGTTTGGTGCCAGTAAGGCAATGTAGAAGACTATAAGTTAAGGAGCTAATGTGTATGTCTCAAAAGATAGCCAGATAGCTGTGAAGGCAACCAAGGATTATTGGTGATAACAACCAAGGATTTTTAGTAATAACAGGCTGTGAAAAAGAACAGGATGTGGCTGGAGAAGGGACCATGTGGGTGTAGGGCAGCACTTTTCTGGGACAAATGTCCTTGTTCTGGTTCCTGGAGATAAACACAAAACAGTACAGTGCAAGTGCAGTAACGAGGCAAAGAAGTGAGGATGGACCATAGGGAAGGATCAGGATCAAGACCACCCGAGACCCCTGAAGCCCCCTGCCCCATTTTCAGAAAGCTCTAGAAGAATAGACTGTGCATGATAACCGATTTGCATAGAAAGTAAAAAATTTTTTTGCAGGGTGGGGAAAACTTATCTATAAAAAGGTACCCTATGAGGCTCTCTTTCTCCCTTTCTCCCTTTGTCTTCCTCCCTTTCTCTCCTTCTCTCTTTCTCTCCTTCTTTCTTTTTCTCTCTCTCTAATCTCTCTCCTCTAATCTCTCTCCTTCTTTAATTCATTGAATTCTTTCTCTCTTCTCTTCCACCTTACCCCTTTATCCTAAACCCACTGTCCTGTACTTGTACAGAAGTTCAGGAACTAGCATACCTGTTTGCATGCCAACTGTGTAATTTACTAATAAAATTTTGTAAGCTTTTGTGGACCCTCTGTCTTTTGTCATTCCTTTCGACCAAGAGCATCTACAAATCTTGGGTGTTCCTTCCCCTTAAGGGTGGGATGTCACAGCCAGCTACCCTAAAGAAGGAAATGTAAATTAGTAAGTAGTCACAAAGATTATGCCCTTGAAGGTCATCTGGAGAGTGCTTCCTCCCTGGATGCTGCCTTGAAATCAGGCAGCCATGGGTCTTGCCTCTGAAACAAGCAACCTAATTAGAGGGTTTGACGCTAAGGCATCAAGTATAAAGGTTTTGGCAAGAACAGAGTGGACTTCTATGTACCAATATAGAGTTATGAAGCAATATTTAAAAATTGCAGCTTGGGACACTTGTGTTTGTCAGGAGTTTTCAATAAAGCTGTTTTTCACCAAACACTGTCAGAACTGGCTGAGGCCCTGAACTAGTCTAAGTCTATGCGTGTTTCATTTCTTTAGGTAGACTGGGACAACTTTCTCTATTTCATAATGCAACTGGCAGCTAGATTTTTTTTAATAAAAATAACTGAGTTGCTTTAGGGTAACATTTCTGACTCAGTTATTATTTCCATCTAGTTCAGAAAATTCTCAAGCTGAATCTGTTTAATTTGAACTCTCCCCTGTTTCTGGGGAAAAAAGCCCTACACATGCAAAAACAAACAAATAAACAAACAACAAAACAAAACCCGAACTCACAATTGCCTCACAGTCAACATCTCTCTCAGAAGAGGGAAATTTGCTTGGCAAACTCCACCTCTTGACTTTCTACCAACTTAGTCTCCAAATGGGTAACAACTACTGCCTTAAGAAGTAGAGTGGAAGTGAGAAGGCATCTCCCTTGGCTGGTAAGCCGACCAGCTGTCCTGAGCACTACTGCTAAATTGATTTTCATCTGGATATACACTAAAGCTATGTAATGCAGAGAAAATCCCTCCCTGGTGTCAAGTGTCATCCCTTCAGATGCTTCAGCATGAGAAGGCTTCAGCAGGCTTGTGTGGAAGAGAAGGACTTGGGCATTGCCTCTGTCTTTACTGAGTGGTCCTGATGAGTGACTGTTTTTCTGCCTCTCTTATATCCCTTCTTCCACATGAATATGTGGTCCTAAGCAGGTAAAAAAATAGTTTGAAATGCTTGCAAGATTTCAGTAGAACAAATTAACACAATAGATTAAGTAAACCAATTCCTCCAACATTTCATTTATGATAGGGAAGAGAAAGCAAATAGAAGGAGAGATCAGCAGGACAATGGAAGATTTTGGCTTCCAGCAGTATGTAATGTTCAATTTCCAAGCATCTATCAACTATATTGTAAGAAAAACGAATTGCCTCTTTTTTTCCCTGTCTTGCATCATCTGTCCTTTGTTAATGCTTTTTCAAACTTTATGAACTCGATGGGTTTTTAACATGCATTAGTGTGTCAGTGTGGCTTGTTCAACAAAACATCCTAGTCATCCAAGATCTAAATAGTTTCCTGGGAATTCAGGCACTGTGTTAACATACAAGATGCTTTTCTTTGTCTGCATCATCATCAGAAGATGGGGCCCCTCTTACAAAGGAAAAAAAGTCCCTATATCTAGAACAAGCAACATTAAAGTTGCTGCTGACAACAATGAGCCAGAGAGGTTTTGTTCTACGAGCATTCTGCAATTGATTTTTCATTTGCAAACTGGAGATTAGCACAGGTGCCACATACTTTAACTTCATGCATAGTCCTCAAATCTATGAAGTGGATATAACAATTGAAAATAAATTGAAAATAAGTTCCA
>VXAY01006825.1:88625-128843 GCA_013399855.1 Oxyruncus cristatus | reverse complement strand
AATTGAAAATAAGTTCCAAGACTGGCTGAATTCTTCTGGATTTGCCCACAAGTATTTTTCCACAACCCTTAAGGTTTTAGGTGACTGTAGTATTTCCTTGGTCCAAAGCATGGCACAGGCTAAGCAGAACACATCACAACAAGCAAGACTGAGCTGCCTTCTGCCTCAACTGTATGATACCCTGAACATTCAGGCTTCACTACTTATTGGAGACACAGACACTATATTCTGAGGGGAAACACTAACCTCAAAAATTACTCTGAAATAAGTAGTCTTTGATGAGCAGATTTTAATGAAGCTTCTTCTTTGAGATTGTAATTGCCCACAAATATTTAGCAAAACACAAGGTAGCTGAAGGTGTTCAAAAGGATTTGTGCCAATCTAAGTGGAAGGTGAACCAGAAAATCAATGTGAAGCAGACTTCACCTCTCCTGCCTAAGGCATGAAGATTAGTCAACTGCAATGGGCACTATTCTTGAAGGAGGGCTAATTGCTTGGTGCTGAAAGGATTTCACTACCCTTTTTTTTCCAGGAGAATCAATTCCAATCTGTGAGTTCCAGCCCACAAAAACGAGACAGTTGTCCCTCAATCCTTGCTGGAAGCAAAGAAATGCTAAGCCTATCCATGCTTTAGCAGCCTATGCCAAGAGCTGGAAATTCCTTGGCTGTATCATTCATCTGCACAAAGGCAAATCAGTACAAAACACAGCTGCATCAACTTGGCAGGCTGTGTTTTTCCTTCCTTCTTTACTCATAATGCAGATAAAATTGTTCTCAGGCATGAGTCTAGCAAACTTTTACCAAACACATGCACACTCACTAATATCAACTCAGCTTCCAGGAGTAAAACAGCCAGTAAGGTTGGGACATTTCTATTTGGAACCAGACTCATGTCAAACTACACACAGAATCAGCAGCACCCTAAAACCATGCAGTGATGTGCTTATATCACTGATAAATTTGATGCTGAAGTCTGAGTGGATATTTTTAAGTGCCTAACTCAGAACTTATCATTTAGCCTTTACTATAGAGATAAAAAAGGTGACAGAAAAGCATATATTTTGCATACAAAGTAAATACACACCTGATCTTTGTTGAATCGTAGAATCATAGAATCAGACGAGTTGGAAAGGACCTTTGAGATTATCAAGTCCAACCCTTGACCACCACCACAGTTACTAGACTATGGAACTAAGTGCCATGTCCAGACTCATCTTAAAAACCTCCAGGGACAGAGAATCCACCACTTCCCTGGGCAGCCCATTCCAGTGCCTGATTACTCTCTCTGTAGAGAATTTCTTTCTAATATCCAACCATAAACCTCCCCTGGCACAGCTTAAGGCCATGCCCTCTTGTCCTACTGCTGGTTGCCTGGGAGAAGAGACCAACCCCCACCTGGCTACAACCTCCTCTCAGGGAGTTGTAGAGAGTGATGAGATCTCCCCTGAGACTGCTCTTCTCCAGGCTAAACAACCCCAGCTCCTTCAGCCTCTCCTCACAGGACTTGTGCTCAAGTCCCTTCACCAGCCTGGTTGCTCTCCTCTGGACCTGCTCCACCACCTCAATATCCTTCCTGAACTGAGGGGCCCAGAACTGGACACAGCACTCCAGGTGTGGCCCCACCAGCACTGAGTACAGGGGAAGTAATGGTTAAAGTGTAATTTACACATCACAAGCCTTCTTGCTTCCTGCTAACTGCAAGAGATGCAAGAACAGCAGATCAGGCTCATTACAACTTAGTTGCATTTTCACCTTATTTACTTTTAAATAAATCCTGGTGCTTAGAGTGATGAGACAGACTAAACGTGAAGAATCACTGAGATCAATCCCAGAAAAAATAGTCCTTTTCAGTTCCAAAGGACGACTATTTCATGGTTCTGCAGCAAAGGCAGTTTGATGTGGGAAGCTGAGCTATACTCTGAGTGGTGAGTTGCTGTCCTAGGGGCATTAGTATCCCCCTAGCGTGCTGCTGAGCTATTTGACCATGTTTCACTTCGGTGTTGCAGTTGTAAGTGAAACACTTCAGACAAGCCAGCATCAATTACAGGGTACTGTGCTATGGCCCCTTTGAATGACAGCCTCTCCAATCCACCTTAGAGGGCTGCGACAGAGCTCCTTCTTTGCAAACTCTCTATGGGAACCAGTTTTTCATTCCAGCCACTGGTGTCACGTCCCCATCCTCCAGTCGTGTTGGTACCTTCATGCCTTGTTCGAGACTACTGCAACAGTAATAGTAATCATTAATAGTAATAAAGCAGAATTAAATGATGTCTTCTAAAAGAAGATTAGGCCATAGGAAAAAAAAAAAAAAGTGACATTAAACAGATGTAATACTAAAGGGAAACTGATAAATTAGCCACCCAGTTCTGTCTGTGCAATAACTCAGTGAAATGGATTTATTACACGGCAGGCTTGCTATTTGTTTTCCCTCTCTTCTCAGCATGGGGGATTTTAAATTAAACAGTTTTATGCATACCCAAATTCACTTGTGTATCCCAAACTGGCTGCTTGCCAAATTCATTGGCATTTCAGGTTCATAACGTCTTAATCTAGAGTCATTACAGTAACTAGAAGGGAGTCTGAATGTAGGAACAGACACTTTCCTGGAGAGTTGTCTTTGAGATTTTAATGTAAAAGGATACCCATTTTAATTGAAAGCTTGTTGGAATGGCAATAAGGATGCAAGGGCTAACCTTGTTTACACGAGCCATTAAAAATGGACAGGAGTGTTTGGTATTTTCACTCAGCCTTAGAGCAACGCCCAACCCAGCAAGCATCAATTTCCGGATTATTTTCCAAGGATATTCATGATATTGTACTGTTTTCCTGAAAATTTAGCCCATTTTCTAGCCAGCAGTGAGGCTCAGATTTGTAGACAAAGCATTTCACTGTAGATGTGTTAAGATCTCACAAGAAGTTCTGTCAAGCTAGAGTAGAAGGAATCATTTGTTTGATACTGTAAGAAAGGTCCAAGAACAAAGGCTCTCATTTCCTGAATCTTTCCTAAGTCCAGTTTCTTAAGTTGGAGATTATGTGTTTTTTGGCCTGGAAGGACGCTTGTATGCATGTTTATTTAACATTTTGTTAAATAGAAATTAATTATGGCATAGGAAAACCTTGTGAGTTAATCCATGACCTCAGTGAACTTGTTCCAACAGATATGACGGAGCTGTTAATGTTTATACAGACTGACGTGATTTTCCATACTCAGCCCTGTCTCTCCAGGCTCACATGGATGTACAGGACAACACTTATTATTCTATCCCTTTGCTCTTGGTTTCAAGCCAAGATGGAGCACCTTGAGGAATCCTACATCTTCTTAAAAAGTGTTCTTAACCTTAGAGTTCTGAGTGGAGATAGATGATGAACAGTCATTTAGTCAGCTCAGGATAAACCAATTCAGTGAGAACAGTGGCAGACTGCAGACAAAAACAGAGGAGGTATGCACAGCAAAAAGGTAGATGTGAGGTTGATGTGATATAAACCTACTCTGATTTCTGTCTGAAACAGGAAGTTTGATACAGTGGCAGCAAGGGGTGCATTTATGTCATAGCACTGTTTCCCCAAAAGACAGGCAACTAACTGTCTTATGAACTGGCAAAAGCAAAGACAGCAGAAGAGCAGAAAAGCTGCAGAAGGCAAAATTATTAGTTTCAGTAAAAAGGAAGGACAAGCAGAATCTGTGTTTGGTTTTGTTTCAGCTTCATCAGACTAATACTATATCCAGTTGCGTCAGGTCTTTGTGTCCTTCCAGTTCGGCATTTCAAGCTGAGGCTTTGCTCCCGAAGAAGGCGGGTCAGATAGAGAAAAATCTCAAACTGTATAAAATCAAGTACAGTGTCTCTATTTCTGATGAAGCATTAACCAAATAATGCTTCCAAGGGAGCACTGAAGGCCAAATAGCTTCCAGCTTGTGGATCAGTTAAGTACTAAAGAAAGAGCAACAGAAATAATGGAATTGCTGTGGAGATGGAAACAATAAGGTGGTTATTGGCCTTTCAGAAATACAGGCATGAAAGACAGAGGAAAGACACGAGGGAGCTACAGTGCAATTAATGTTTTATAAACGGCCTTTCTCCCCGTCCCCACTGCCTGACCTTCAGCTGTACCCACCACAGATCTCTTCACTGCCACTGGACTAAATGCTGGACAGAGTCCAAGGTGGACACATTTCTTGTTTTGTTACAGAGGATAAATGCCAGCTTAAGTGCTTTGCAAGCCAAGGGGAAAACAGCTGCCTGTAGAAGGACAAGACAAGAGGAGATTGTCTGGGCCATGAGCTTTGCTTTGTACCCATAGGCAATAGACCACAAAGCAGCAAAATGTGGCGGTGGGGTGGGATTCCCATGGGGCACCCAGAGGGCAGCTCTGCTCTTAGCAGCCTTTCTTTGCATGTTCAGCATAAAGGACACGCCTGGAAAGCAGGAAACCAGACAGCAGACCTCTTCACCTGGCTTCTGCAGAGAGCCTGCTGCCCACAGCTGCTCATCTCAGAGGAGCAGCTCACAGCCCAGGCACCCTCGGGTGCCACGTTGCTGCTCACAGTGCCCACACTGGGGAGTTGTTTAGCGCTGGTTAATGCTTTCATCTCTTCTAGCTGCAGATCATTAAAGTCCTGGTGGGCCTGTGATCCAAACTGCAGCATCACCCAAGTTGCTCTCAAGCAGCTCCTGTGCAGACTTCTGACCCTTTCTTTCTCCTATTGTTAATGGCAGGGCAGTCACCAAACAAAAAAGGATTGAATCCTTCTGCTTGGGAAAACCTGGGGACTCCCTGGGCTCTGTAGATCTCCACTGCCAGCAGAAAGCTTCATGTACCCCACTCTATTTTCCCTGACCTTGCTTGTCTTCCAGAGGCTTATAATCACTCCACAGCTTCCTCCTGTTGCTCCTGCCAATGCTCTTTAGCAGCATCTGAAGCCTCTAGCCTTTTACAGATGCTCTTTACACCTCTCAGTAATTAATTCAACACTGGTGGGCACAGCCAAGTTCCCCTTCAGGGATTCATATCCCCCAACAAACCTGCCCAGGCAGCTGGGATAGTGCAGGAGAGAAGTGAATTCAGTCCTTCCCAGGTGATCACAATTCCCCTGGATTCCAGACCCAGAATTACATGCATGTATGGCCAGCAGGGCAAGATGGATAATTTTAAAAGACCAGCTGGAAGAAGAAGTAACAGTGGCTGGTTGAAACAACTGTGAAAGAGCAAATCTTAAAAACATCCCAGAAATTCACCATCTGGGATAAAATGGTACAAAAAGATTTTGAGGTCTTACCCGAGGTTATAAAGTAGCTAAAGAGATGATGTTTCCATACCTCTACAGGAGTGCTCAGGGCCTGGATCGCAGAAATGGCCCTTTTTACTGGGCTGTGATTCACATGAATGTTACAGGAGAAGGTTACAGGTGGGTTCTCCTCTTGTCCTTGCTTTATATTCGGGTAACTTCATCTGCTTCCTAGTAAGTACTCTCAAAATGTTTCTGCGTGAAGCGCAAAAGAATTTTGTCTCTTGGCCCTAAAATCAGCTGAATTTCAGTTAACAAAATTGTAGTTGGAAAACAAATATGAAAAGATTACACTAATAACTTTGGGGATTTATGGTTTTATTAATATGATATACTCATCTGAATTGATTTTTGTTGATCAGCAGTAGGGGAATTTTTCCTTTTCTTTATAAGACAACATAAAGCAGATAGACTTGGCTTTTTCCTTCTTCCTTGTTTTTATATATAATTTGATTTGGTCCACATGATATGTCTTTCTGATGTAGGAAGCAGGAACTGAAAACACATTTCCCTAGTTATTACATCAGAAGATATTTGTTAGTACAAGCCTGTTTCACGGCATTTTGCCAGCCATGCCCTACACAAGTAGGTGAATGATCAGTACAATAACACTGGCAGACCCAGCTGGTTTCTCATGTCCTTCGATTCTACTCTCAAATGCAATATAGATAAGTTCACAAAAACATCTTCCCTGCATGTGCGTTGTGTACATGCATGTGCAAAGTTCTCTACAAAGCCACCACCGGGGAGAAAAGTATGGCCAGAGAAGGCATGAATTTCATTGGCATCTAAATTACTAAAATCTCAGCCTAAAGGATGCAAATAACATCATCAGAAAAAAACCCACCTGAAGTTAAGCTCAAAATATTTGTATCTGTAGAGTTCTCTTCAATTCCATTATGGCAAACAACAGTAAATTAGTGGGATGAAGAAAAACACATTTATTTCTGTACTGCGTGCTAAAGAGAGGGAATTTTGTTTCCTTTCTATAACCTGTGCTGGGAGGTGTATTTGTTACTTTTACTGTGAAACTGCAGGAGACGTTTTCTTTTTAATCGCTTAACTTGCCATATTGATGGTTGTTTATTTGATAGTAGAGTACTTTTGGCAAACAGCTGTAACTTGCATGAGAAAATTAGTGCATATAGTTGGTAAGCAAACGACGATTAGTCCAAAGATGGAAAGTATTAAAAGTATGTATATACTTATATACCTCTTTGCAAAATTAACTTATTTGTTTCTATACGTGCTTATATTTTTGTTTTTATATACACACATAAAGCTTTACCTGGACTGGGTTTAATTTTTGATTTGGAAATTTTGCAGATTTTTTTTGTTTGTTTGTTTTATGTATCCCTGCTTTCTTCCTGACCTCCCCAGAGAAAAATCAGTTACACGCTCAGATAGGATATCAGGTGACTATTAGACTTGGAATATCATCCACTAGTTAAGTTAATGAAGTAATTCACTTACATGCCTGATTTTAAATGAACTGAAAATGTCTCTTCATCAGTTCAGTGACTGATGATGCAAAACTGACCAGCACTATGTTGGGCTACAGCTCAGGTGAGATGTAGAAGAAAGCTGGTTGGGTTATACTGGAATCAGAGCAGACAATAGAGCCTTGTGGGCACATCATATTGTCTCAATATCTTCTTCTTATGAGCCCTCTTCTCGTGAGTGGGTGAGCATCAGCAGAGAGTCTGGAGGAGAGATGAGAGGTGCTGCTGGGCAGGCAGAGTGGTTTTGAGGACAAAGGGAGGAAAAAGCTGGGGATACAGTGAGAAAATATGCAGAGAGAAAGGCATAGGGAGTGCCATGGGCTGTGCAGATGATGGAAAGGGGGAATTTTGCAATGGGAAAATGCCACCAGAGAGACTAAACCAAGAGGAAAGTTAGGTTGTGAAACAGAACTTTTTAAAAGACTTAAATAAAGGGAGAAAAGGACAAACATGACAAAAAAAGAAGAGAAAATAAAGACTTTGAAAAGTGAGAACTTCTATAGGAACAAGATGGAAGGGAAAGAGAGACAACTTAAATGGTATTTTAAACATTAAATGACAACATTATATTGTGATTATGGTCTCTGTGTGCCACTCCCCTCCTCAGCTGAGCTTGCATCAGACTGTGGTACAGCCTCACCTACGAAAAGCTATGATTTAGTGAGCAGAAAGCAGATAGAAAATGTAGCGAGGGAAAACTGCAGGAATTTGATCTTAGACGTGTACTAGGAGAGGGAGGGAAATTACTGGCTGTGCTGGCTTAACAGGTGCCATTACAATGCCTAACATAGATCCCCTGCAGACTCCTTAAGGAAATCAAATTTGTTTCTTTTAGAGTTTGGAAAGGAAAGTTTTGCCAAAATAATATCTTCTGTATGCATAGGTCAGAATAGTTTGTTGATTTGTTACAGAGGCAGCCTGAAACTGTGGCCTTCTTTGTTTCTTAGGATTTCTAAGTTATGTGAATGCTCTGGTTCTGCTGAAAAATATGACCTAGTATTCAGTATTGAATTGTTTGGTTTAAAAAACAGAGGGGCATGTTTTTAAGTATTTCACGTCCACAGACAGAGGTAACATTATTAAAACCCAAAATATGTCAGCAACATATTTTCAATATATTTATGATTTCGCTTTTTTATTTTTTTCATTTTTCTTTTCCTTTTTAATTTTAAATAATAAGTCCAGTACAGATGTTATGAATACATACAGTCAGTTAAAATACCTGTCCTTATATAAAGTGGATTTCCACAACAAAAATCGTCTGGGGGGATATGACAGGTCAAAACCCAAATATCTGTCTCTCTCAACAATTTTGAACTGAGACTGCAAGCATAGATCAGACAGATTGAAAAACATTTTTATGATGAAATTAAGATGGTTCAGCATCTGAACTCCCATAGATGTCCCCTGGCTTTCACAAAGGGGTCACAGAGAAATAATTGTTAGTACTTTCCAACCTGATAACTTCAGTGTGGGAACGTACCATTGTTATTTCAAAGCTGCGAAAATCAGGGCACAGGGAGGTCAACATGATTCCTTCAAGGACAGATAATGAGTCAGAGGTAGACCAACACAGAGTGTTGTTGTTCCAATTTCCAGGCCAGGGTCACAGCTACTGGGTGCACTGACTCCCTTGCCAGTACCAGATGAGAAACATTTCTGAGTATTTACCAGTTGTGGAATTTCTATTTGCACTTCTGAAAAAAGCCTCCAAAGACTGGGAGCCAGGCTCAGACATCTCAATACCCAAGAGGAGTTAAGTGTTAGTGAATTAAAGAACTGCTTACACTGAGACGAGAGTACACAAATGCAGAAACACAGCTCTGTGCATTTAGGCAGCTTTATGACAAAACCGCAATGCCATGGAAGTAGCAGGCTTCCCACAGAGGTGGCAGTTGTGCTGAGGTGTTAGGAAGATAGTTGGGAATTTAGATGCTGAAAGTAGGACTTAAGCAGAGCTTGGTTCCTTAAATCCTTTGTAAAATTCAGCCCTTGAATCTCCATCTGTGCTTCTCTTTCTCTGTAATTAACTTGGGAATCGATCTTGTCTGATTCGAGTAGCAGGCTAGTGGCAGAAGGCCTAGTCCCACTCATAGAATTCTTGCCTGGCCACAGAAATCTTATCAAAATAGGAGTTGGATGCATTGGCAGCCTGTACACTTTCTAGCTCTCTAATAACAAAGATCTTTCTCTCTGCACAAGATATTCAGTTGCTGAGATGGTGGCTTGGCAAGTTGAGTTGCAGTTGTGCAAATAGTGCAGCTGATGATCCACTACTAAACGTTATTTCTATCACTTAAATGTAGACGTTTCCCTTGCCACTTCTAATCTGTGATACTTTTTTTTTTTCCCCCTGTTTTTAAATTGACTGAAAGGGAAATTAGCAAGTACTCAAGGGTCATTTACCTTATGGCACTGGTGACTGAGGCACCATATACATCCCTTCGTGCAAGAAATACACTTGCTACACTAATAAAGCTTTGGACGCATCTTAGATGGTTGCATTTACTTTTCACATGACCCAAGATCAGTGAACTGTACTTTGTTATGGGGTAAAGTGTACGCATATTTTGCATTTGTATAAACATCAGCAAAAGGCTCACGTACCTGCCTCTGTAAATTCATGCTGGAATGAAAATCAGTAATTTCAAACAAAGAACTGAATAGTATTATCTATTAATTCATTTGTTCTGGGAATTCCAATGTCTGGAGAAACTTCATCCAATCACTGTGTTGACATGCTAGTTTCACAGCAGTGTGAAGGCTGCTGGCATTTTGGTGGAATGCTGAAGTGTCAGGGACCTGGATTTTGCACGTGTGCTTGAAGCTGTCTTTTTTACTGTCACCAGCACATAGGTCAGTACTGTGACATTCAGGAGCAGTTAGGATTCCATAAACCTCATTCACTGAAAGAAACACATTTTTTTTTGTACTTTAGACCCAGAGAAGCAACCCATGAAATGTAGGTTTTGACAATTTTTTTTCTAGCATAACTGTAGATGCCTAGTCCCGTCTCTGGTGCTTTTTCCATTTGCTTGTCCACGTGCCAGCCCATCCATGTGGGGCTACTCTGTTGTCTCCTTCAAATGAAAGTTTCACAATTGCACCAGCAGCTCCCTGGTCGGCAAACACAGCAGGTGGGCCAGGTTTTCCAGGAGATGCACAGAGGAGCCTGAAAGTAGCCAAATGTTAAATCCCACAGCCTTGTAAATCCAGACTTGAATTTGTTTGTTTCCAGACATATTGCAGGTTTTTCACATCTCATTCTTTTCAATGTTATTGTGGCTTAAGCAGGAAGCTGCATACCTATGGAGATAGGAGGAATGTATCCACAGACAAGGGAGAATTGCGCTGCGAGGTGAGGGAGTATCCTTGGTGCTGACTGTTGTGAAGTATTTGCAGTGAATGACCTTGGATTTTCTCCCTCTTGGAAACCATGGCAACAAGCAATTGTTCTTGTAAAATAATTTCTTGTCTCGCAGTGAGTGATTATGCCTTCTCCAAACTCTGAGGTAAAATCTCTCCACAAAGAAGGAAAAAAAAAAAAAAAAATCACTGAAGAGCAAGCCTGAGTTGATGGTTCTGAATCCCTATATCCTAAAAAAATATACCACAGCATGGTTCTCTATTACCAGCTGAACAACAAACGAATGAGTAGCTGCTGGATGATTGTCCATTCCTGTTTCTAGGTTAGCGTAATTAAGTTTGAAATAAATACAGACATCTTTGGTGAATGGCTGTTTGTTGCCCTAATTAGCACCTGACAACCATCAAGAAAAAACATTCCAAGTTTATACTGAGGCTTTTGTCGAGCAGTTTGGAAATCCCTCACACAGGCATTTCCCTGTTCTTAAACATATTCTAAAGTGATAATGGCTGTGTTCAAGTTATCCGTTTTTCAGATAATCAGTCTCCGCAATTCTGGCTGTAGCACCTCATGCATCTTGCGATTCATCCATGCAAAAACGCCCATCACCTGGGCATATGAGAGAGAGAAGTGTCTCTCACACACTCATACAACTCAAATACATCTACCAAAAAAGCCATAAGCAAACCCTCCCAAACCAGTCAAAACCTACTCAAAAAGATAAAAGCTGTGGTAGCAGCTGAGCATGTCTTTGCACCACAACACACATCACTTGTGGTCCCTCACTGGAGAAAAAATGTGCAAAAAAGACATGGAAAAGCCTCCTTTGGGCTCATCTCTGAGGTATCTGGCATTTCATTTCAGAGGGAGACAAGCTGCTGAGGCATTCAACTGTGCTGTACCCATCACAGCTTTGTAGCTGCTTCCTTTCATCTGGAAACAAGGTGCAGATGCTGAAAATTGCATATTTTAAGCCTGGGTCCTAAGGAAACAAGTCCTAAGGGGAAACCAGGTGTTTCTGCCTGTGAATAATCCCTCTCCTGCAGGAACTTTTGGCCTTCTGGCAGAATTCAAAAACATCAGAGTGAGAACATAGAAATCTCAAGGACACCGATGCTGTTATAAGCATGCTAAGCACTGGGAGCTGGATGGGAAACAGACACCAGGTTTTCCTCCTTTCCCTGCAGCTTGAGCTCTGTTTGATGGCTTTGTGCATCCCAGCAAGTCACGAGGTGGTGACCGCAGCTTGCTCCTGAGGACCCTGTGACTATCTTCTCTGGCCCCACAGGGAGGTCCACAATTTCAAGTCTAGGATCTTCTGGCCACTGCAAGAGGCAAGAGGCGACCCTGGGGACATGGATCCAACCACTTTTGCAGTGGCCTCTGGGAGCATTTTATTTCAGCTGCCTCTCTTTGCAGCCTGTGAGCTTCCTTGGAAGGCTAACCCAGGAGCAGATTTGCATGCCCACTCACTGCCTGCAGTCCCACCATCTCAGCAGCCCCTACAGCACCCTGCTGTAAGGGCTGCCCTGGGATCTGGGGTGGCACAGCCACTGAAGAGGAAATCGGGCAAGGCCATCCCCCTGACAGTACAAGGGAGGACCCTCCCCAGCCATTTGCCTCCATTGGGTCTCTCCTGGCTCTTCTCTTGGGGCTTGGGCACCCTCCCCAGAGCTCCAGTCTCTGCTTGCATCCCTCATGACCTGCACACCAGCCAGACTGCAAAGGCAAGATGTATGCACGCTGTAATATCCCCATGGCTAATGTGGATATCATGGTATACCAAATGGCTAATACCATTTGTTGCTTTCCTTTATCAGAGCAAAACCTCTCTATAATAGACAGAATTATGATTCATGACATTATTAGTGACAATTAAATGCCAGACTTCAAAACAGGCAACGTAACTCCTATTTAATCACAGGGCCATCCTCCCGCTGCTCTGGTGTTAACAGTGACTTTGCCTTGCAGCTTTAAATTACCATGCCAGGGCATGCAGCTAGGCAAGGGCTCCCCAGCAGTCCACTAACATCCTCCAAGAAAAATACAACAAAAGCTCATTTTAAGAGGAGCTCTGACAGACACTGTGACTGTAAGAGGGGCAGGTTACAGTGGGACCTACCTGTGCCAGTTAAAGGCACTGCTGTCAAAACTGTGGCAGCAGCAGGGCCACAAGCTGAAGAGCTGTATGGGCTGCTTGAGGAGGCTTGCTGGAGAAGCAGCCCAGTGCAGAGCTCTATGGTGGGAGAATTACTCCTTGAGGACTCAGACTGATGTAGGTGCTTGGTACTCCAATGGGGCCCATCATAGGCCCTGTTTTTTTCCAGGGAGCACAACTGCACTGGTGGATGCACAGATACTTGGGGTGCATACCATCCCATTCTGAAAGCCTGGGAGCCAAGAGATTGGGGCTTTCACCAGTCCCAACCAGAGCACTTTGCAGAGGGTTGCAGTGATGCTGCAGCCAGACCTTCAGGAGCCCCCATTAGATCCCCAGCCCTCCTGGTCCACTATGTACAATGCCCACATGACTGTGCTGAAAAGAAATGCTTATCAGACGTGTATTAGTTCACAGATTAACTCTGCAGCCTTTTCCAGCCAGCAACTACGAAGTGAGGGCTGAGATCTGAAAGCATTGCATGGGATTAGACATGCATCTGCCACTAAAATCAATCCTTTGCACTGCTTTGAAAATCTCCATTTGCAGTTATCTGCCTCTGGGACACAAGGAAAGAAAAGAGAGGATAAGAGGAAGGGGAGAATGAATCCAGAAACTTTTCAGATATATATTGTAACTCCATGTCATTTATTAATGATATCCTAGGAGGATGTTCAGGTTATTTTAGCTCAGTTTCAGTTCAAAATGTCTAAACAAAGAAAAGGATGATATTCTAATTGGGGAAGAAAAAAGGATATGCTTGTTTTGTGTAATACCACTGGACCCAGGTACAAAACTTAAGTCAGGTTCTAGATGAATGTATTTTTCAGTATATTAAAAAACCACCAACAAACACATGGCTATATTCAGTTATTTTAAACTTAGAGGGGTTTGTTTGTTTGTTTTGAGCCTTAGCCTGGGTAAGGAATTCTGTACTTTTCCTTCAGCATGAACTCTTAAGTGCCAGAAACTTAATAGTTGCATAACTAAACAAACCAGCCCCTGAACTTCTCCTGTGATTGCTCAGTTCTGGGTATTATCACTTCCAGAACCCAAAGGCTTGAGACATGGCGTGGTGATGAACTGGCACCTGCAATGTGTGGGAGGGTGGTCACAAGTATGTTGGGAGAGAAAAACTTGTATTGATAAACCAAAAACAGTGAAAAAAAAATGAAAAAAAGAGGGTGAAATCCGTGAAGCAGGTAGTTAAATGTTTCTGTGGATGCTCCCATTTTTCTTCTGGAAAAAAATATTTAACATGTGAGTCACATAGAAAGTGGGGCAACTGTTGGCGTTAGGAAATGACACCAAAATAAAAAATCAAATCACAAAGCCATTAGGGATCACAAAGCAATCATGGATCACAAAGCAGTCACAAATGGATCACAAAACAAAAGGGTGGGTCCTAACTTTGGTCTATAGCTATCTTTGGGAGGTATAAGGGAGTGACCAGGGTGATTGACTTGCCATACAGCCTCAATTTGCTCCCAGAGCTCACCTGCAAGGGGATACAGCAATACACATTTCTAAAGGGGAAAAAATAAAGAGATTTGAAAGCACATGAAGAGTAATAGCACAGCAAACCAAGAGATGAGAGTCAGATAGGGACTGTGGTACCCAGTCCCACCATTTCATTCTTCACTTGGTCCTTTATTCTTACCAGTGAAGTGGAAACCTGAACATTTGCCTTTTTTACCAAATAAACTTTGCACTAGTCACAGAGTCACAAAGACATAGCATTAGAGTTCACGTCCCAGCTCCATCAAAACCTCAGTGATTCTATCACAGACTTTCTGTAGCAATCTCCTGGATCAGAGGAAGATCCTGAACCTAGGTCTCACACTCCCTAGGCGTGTGCAGAGCTTGATAAGAAAAGGTGTTTCATTGGTGATCTGCTTATTGCCCACCATCCTCCATCTGACCCCTTTATACAAACAGTATTGCAATGTGCAAAAATACATTATTCAATGAAGAAACCATTTGCTCAAATCCCACAGCTCAGGGGAATAGCTTTCACAACACAGTTACTTTAACAGCTACAGCAGCAGACAGCAGGGAAGACTGTGAAACTAAAATGGAGGGGAAGATACTCTGTGTTTCTAAGCAGTCTAAAAGTAGCCACGCAGCAGCAAAGAACCAAAAACACAGAATGACGGTGGGTATGACAGCCACAGACCAGGGTGCATGCTGGGGAAAAGGGTGAGAGAGTGGAGATGCCATGGTAAGAGCTGCCTGTAAAAACAGTAAGGGGGTGGGGAGCCAGCTTCATTTGCACACTACGTTACTAACCACTTGTGACCAGCAGAGCTTCAAGATGCCCAAATGCCTGGAATAATTAGGTCAGTCGTGTCTAGATGCAGAGACAGCTAGATCAGACTTGGCTGTGCTGTAGCTTTCCCCAGGAAACTACGGCTGTCACAGTATCAGAGTTCAGGAGGCGAGTATAAAAAATCTGCATCTGAGGGGGTATCAAAACTACCCTATTATCAACAAACTGAATGGGCTACAGGAGCTGCTTGCACCTCAGCCTCCTTCTTCTCCCTGCAGATTGCTTGCATAAGCAGAGCTTCAACTTCAGAGGCCAGTGCAAGATAAAACATATTCCATACCCACTCTGTTTAAACTGTGCAGCAGGACACGTAAGTCTGTGCATCACAGTATGTGTTCAAACCAAACCTCACACTCAAGGATTTATGTTTGTAGGGAAGGACTGTGGAATGGCAGCCTGAATGCTAAGTAGCTTTGTCATCTTCACAATGTCAAAACATCATCTTACATTCCAAGAAGATTCTTTGATTAGTGTAATTAACACTACTCTGCCTGCTGCGTGAGGCAGTAGGTGTGTCAGGCCCGAGGTCTCACTGGCTCCTGCAGATACGAAGAAGTGAGGAGTCTCTCCCGGCAGCAGAGCTACTCCAGCAGCAAAGCAGCAGGTGCACGTGGACAGGTTCCCTGCCTCGCTGCCTGGGGGTCTGCAGTCACATGTGAATCACTGCAGTAGCTCAGCCTTGCAGAGGTCAGTTCTTCGGCATCAATGCAAATCATGCTGATAGAAGAAGGTGACAGAATGTTTTTTGCAGAGATTTCAAAACCTAACAGCAGCAATTTATGTTACAGTCACATCATCTGGTCTGAGACAGTTCCATCAAGTGTCCTCACACGAGAAAAAAGAACAAGCAGTAACACGTTTCTGTTGGGCTGTTCTCTTTTTCTTTTCACGAGCTAAAAAGAGCAGGAGAAATTGATCTGATTTGGTTTGTTTTGTGACAGCAAACAGAAAGCTTCCCTAGGCCCAGGATAAGTAAGTTCTTGAAATTGGCTCCATTCTTTTTTTGAGCTGAATATACACTGAAGTAACTCTACTTCCTTCATCAGTGTGTGTTCAAGGCCACATCATTTATTTTTAATTTGATTTAAAGTGAAATGCAGAGAGACCATCTAGTTAGCAGTAATGCAAGACTACAGTACAGGTGGAATTTAGATTACATTTGACAGAAAAAAAGAACATTTTTTTTTTTCACACAGGCATTTAGAGATTTTTATACCTTTATAGGGTTGCTTCTAGCCTTTGATGCAAATTATTCTGAAGAAACCTTAGGGGTACAAAATGGTGCAGATATCTAAAATTTTTAGATTTTGCCTTCAACTGCTGGTCTTCAGCATTTTAAACATTCTCTACAAATTGCTGTAATTTCTTTCTTGCCTATCATAATAATATAAATAAAGAGCTTAGAGCCAAATACGGGGGCTGATACTACACATGGAAATAGATCAGTAAAAAGGCATAGAAAATAACTTGCAAAACAACAGTTATTGAAATTCTATTAGTTGATTACCTAAGGTAATAAGCAACTTCCTGCATTCAGTCACTCCATATCTAGTAATTGAGGAAGAAAACTACTTTAATTTAATTTTTTAAACAATTTATCTATTTTAATATAGATTCTGCTTATTGTAGACTCCATGGGATTTGTAATATAAGACCTTCTAGCAGTTTGCAATTGTGGTAGCAAAGACTGTTACCATGCCAAGGGCATTACATCATACACTGGCCCAGTTAGCCAGCAAAAATAGTGCCTTATGGGAGAGTCGTGATAAAGATTAGACCTTTGTGTCATAATTTACAACATAATTTCACTAGTTCAGGGAACAAAACGTGACAGAAGTTGACAGAAATATACCATATTTGTGGACAATAACTGAAGGAGAATATCAGATGGCATCCTGCCAAGGACCATAGGACAAACTGGGCTGGACACACTGGGCTGACAAATGGCAGTTAGTTAGAAGCAGTGGTTCCAGGATCCACCTTCCACTCTCATCTAAAAAGTAGCACATATTATGTGCCTGTGTATCCCCTGTCCCACTATTCCTTCAGGAAAAGCCTCTCTTCCTTTCTTCTTATCATAATTAGATATTTCCTGGGATAAACACCTTGGCTCTCAAAAGCTCCTTACAAAGCTTGCTGTCTGGTATTGAAGAAAGACAAACTACCTGCAGGCTTTAGCACTTCAGGGTTTGTTTTGGTTTTTTTGATTGTTTGTTTTTGAGTCCTTGTGCCTGTGCTTTGAACACTCCCACTGTAACAGTTGTCTTTTCTGCTAAAATGCCATTTACTTTATGGGACAGGATGAGCAGGCCTGGGAGCCACTCAAATGTGATTTCTTTCGGTGCCCTCTTTGGCACTGAGAGCCACTAAGTCCTTGGGGACACTGGAGTGAGTGGTGGACAGACAGATTGAGAGAAGGTTGGGAGAGAGAGAGGAGGCTGGACCAAGTACAGGACCAGTGGAGCAGCTGCTTGTCCCGAAAAAGAAACATACATCTGCCCATTTTAGCCTTGCTTTACAGTGACTGATTGCACATTAAAGTTTTGGGAACATTTCTGAGTCCATCCATACTAGCTAGGAGTTAAACCACAGCAGTGGTTGCCCTGAAGAACCTGGGCTTTGTTTGCAAGCTGTACCTACCCTGGGGATTCTCCTGTAGGCTTTCCCATTTCATGCAGTCCGATCCTGCACTTAAATCTCTCCAACTAATTACCTGAATACCTGTTCCTGGATAGGGGACCTCTGAGAGCTCTAACAGCAGCTGGAGAGGTTGTTTTCCAAGGAGGGGGTGTTGCCAAGCTTGCATCACTGTAACACTTCCAGACAATCTAGCCTAATGGGACTGACAGAAGAGACAAAGGCCAGGAAAGAAATAATGGGAACACTTTACACCACTTGGCCTTGATTTGCCCTGCTGTCAGAAGCCAAGTACGAGACATCTGTTTGTGATGCTGTCTCAGGAATAGGATAGAGCTACAGGAAGCCGCTTTAGGCATTTGGGAGAACTGCTCTAAAGTCATCACGCCATTTCCAGTGTCTTCTGGAGAATCCCTTGGGAAGGGCAGTGTCTCTGATCTTGCTCGTAGACAAGCAGCCAAAAAGCAGTATCTTGACTTCAAACAAAAATTTTATTTATATGTTGGAAGGTAGGACAGGACTCTCTAATAGTGCAACTCTCTTTGTCATAATAGCAATTAGCACATAAATCAGGGCTTTGCTCTTACATGAGTGCTTAGCTTCTTAAACAGAATTGTTGTGAGAAAAGCAAGGAATGGATCAGTTTGCTTACTTTGGGCTTACAGTAAGAGAACCAAAACTGAGAGTGAATTCTTCATAAAATATCATAGCACTTCAAAACTTGTATGAGAAAGACATCCTGTAAATCTTTTTGCTTAGATTATAGTGTTGCAACACCTGCATGAGAGATGTTAAAAGTTAAAGTCCACAGCATTTTTAGTGTTTTTCTAATTTAGTTTTTTGGTCCATACCAATAGGTATTAGCACTGTCTTGCCAGGAAATACAAACCAACAAAAGTATCATCCACACAGTGAGCTGCTCAAAGAAGCACACACACCTAAAGGGTCTACTTTATCAGTGTGTATAAACACCTGGGGCAGCCAGCTCCACACGGCCCTGCTTGGGCAGGGGTCTGCACCAGATGACCTCTAGAAGTCCCTTCCAGCCTCAAAACCATTCTGTGACTCTGTGAAAAACTGTACTGATTTCAAGAAAATTAATCGTGTATTAAGAAAAATGTACAGCTATTTCCTTGTAAGGACAACAATGGTTACTTGTCTGTAGTGCAGCATACCTTGCAGCCTCAGTCCCCACCTGGAGAATATTATGCTAGAACAGTTCTTTGGAAGTCATCGGTTTTACACCTATTACATAAACAGAGGATGTGGTCCAGGATCTTTTCATGCACTATCAAACAGTGCTATAAAGGATGGATGTGAAATCAAACCAGAAAGTGGATATGCATAATTTTCTCTCCTTAGTGACACACATATTATGTAACCTATCTTCTATTCACACATGCAGTGCACAGACTGGCAAGACAGAATGAGAGCCTTACTTCATCACCACTTCCATCTTAAATTTCATGTTCCACAGGAGTCCACTGCTGCTTCCTTTGAAATCAATGTTCAAATTATCACTAAGCTTAATGAGAGCAGGACTGGTCTACCTGTCTACCTCTGCTCTTTGAAAAGTGAGTCTAACACTAAACAGATGAAATTAAGTTAAAATGTTGTGCAAGTCTTTTCTGTATTCAGCATGTTGTTATGAATGTCTGTGGGCATAATCCAGGAGAATGTTAATACAACTGGCTGTTAACACAGAATAATCATTCTCTGTTGTTAGATTAGCGCAAGAGGAAAGGCATCATTATTTACAATGCATAAAATATGAGTCCTGTGATAATGTTGTGTTTTGTTAAACTTTATTTCTTCGCAATTGTGTTAGTGCACGTTAATAATTTTTCGGGGGGTGGTTAGTGCTATTACATTTTCTTCCCCTTTTCACCTCCATGCATCAGAAAGGAAAGATGTAGTTTTCAAGTGGTATAGATGCATTTGCAGATCAGTTTCTAAAGGCAAAATCACTAGTTTACACTGGATATGTGCTGACACTAAGGGAGGTTTTAATGAATGAGGTTATGCTGCAGAAACAGACAAAATGACAGTCTGATTGACTGAGCAACAGCTAAGGACTGTTGCATGGCTGTGCCAAACTTCAGCTGGGTTAGTGTGAATTGAAGTCTTGGGTATAACTTGTTCTGACAAGAGATGAGGCAGCGTGTGTCTGTGAGGCGATTACGTTACCAGTATTGCTCAGCAGGGTCAGCAGAACTGTACTCCAAGAGTGAATCCAGCCTAGTCATTTCAGATCATACACATTTACCCTGCAAAGGTTTTGCCTGAATTTTCAATCAAAACGGAATTTTTAAGGTCACTGACATGGGATTCCTTTTTTCTTATTTTATGAAGGTAAAGGTAATGCTGCTGCAGTTAGTACAGGTTAAATGTCTGAAACAACACGTAAGAAGTGGGAGGTCCTTCACTTTTGCTCTCTTCTGGTAGAGAATGGATTTTTTTTTTCTTTTTTTCTGAGGGCAATGCTTTCATTAGAGGCAAATTGCAAGACTCCATACAGAGCAGCTGTTCAGAACTGTGGGGTGTGCATCAAGCAAGAACTCACGTAAGTGACGTAGCAGTACCTTCTGAGTTTAGGATTTAATAATAGCAGGTAACAAAATCCAGCTATATTACACCGCACCGGATGAAATCCCTTTGGAGTGACATTTCCCCTAAAGTAAAAAAAAAAAACCCAACACCCAAAAAATCCCCAACCAACACCAGAACCAAAAAACACACCAAAACTAAAACTAGTACTGTTTTGTGCATCTGATTGACAAAACAAAGATTCCAAGAAGGAGGTGGTGTCTAAGATGACCATGAGTAATATGCAGTTTATGAGGTAAATTTTCAAGAAAGGAAGCAGCCTAGGAGACAAAGCTGTAAATAAAGATACACACTGGGCAATCACTTTCATTTTATTCATTTTGCAACCTTCCCACCAATGTCCCTGTTACAACACATTGCTTTCTAATCCTGGAACACTGTGCTCCTGATCCCTCCTCGTTAGATTATCATTATCAGAGCAAAGAGAGCATCACTCGCATCAGATGGGACAGAGGCTTCTCAAGCAGCACACACAGAGGAGATCCTTCCTTCTCTTTGATTTGTAGCCTGAGGAACATAGTGTATCCTCATTAAAAAGCCTACCTCATAGAAAATGGTTGTCCTCTATACTGTGTAACGTGGTCTTGCTCTCAGATGTTTACTGAACTTCACTTCTTTTGTAGCTGTGGTCCTCTGTCTGCCAAATGTCTTCTCTACCACTACACTGCAAAAGAGGAGAGGAAGAGCTGCATGGAGACTTCAAGTTAGTCACAGCAGAAATCGTGAGTTATTGGTGTCAGCTGAGGCCAAAGATATAGTTACTGTTTGAATAGAAAGTAATTCTCTTCAGGCAGGATTTCACCCTCGATGAACAAAAGGATCCACAGAAAGGTAAAATAAGAGTGGTAATCTGGGAAAAGCTCTTTCTTCAACTGGCCTTTGTAATCATAGAACATGAACAAACAGAAAAGAAAAGCATTTCATATTAATATCAGGAAATTGTTTCATGCAGGTAACAAACCCACGTGGAATCCATTGCCACAAATTAAAAGTGAAATCAGTAATTTAGGAGGATTATAGAAGTACTGGATAACAGATATTGGCAGCATGGCATCCTGCTACAGAAGGCTGTCAGATAGTAATCTCTAGCCAAAAAATCGCTGTGCCATCACCATGAGAATGATAAAAATAATAAAAGGCCTTTCTTTCGTGCTGAGTTGTTAGTGACAGCTTTTCTTCTAATACATATAATACTAGCTTCAGTCAGAAACATAGTCAGAAGCAGAACAGGTCCCAGTCTGGCTGTCTGTGGCTAGTTTTTACTCATGTTTACGCCTTTCTTTTTCTGGCAGGGACAGTGACCAAAGCAGAAAAGGAGGAGGTGGTCAAAGATGAGTAACATTTTGTCAATTCTTCAGTAAAATTCACCTCAGTTGCTGAACACAGTCCACTCATAAAAGAGACGTCACTTGGTGGCAGTCAGGTCTATTATCCTTCCTAAAAATAAAGTAGATTTGTTGTAGTGGTGGGTGTCTAAAGATGCAGACAGTGACAAACAGCACCTCCTTTATCTTCCCATTTTCTTCTTGATGTCTTGAAAACACGCCCATGTCAAATGTTTAAAAGAAAGTCATCTTTTACCAATCAACGTATTTACTCCTCCAGAAATGCTAATGGAGACCCAGTACCAGAATAAGAAAGAAACACAAAGAGGGCAGCAGCGCTGTACTTTCATCTGCTACAGCAAGCAGCTGTCAGCGCTAATATAAAAGTTATCCAACAGGCATCCAAATTTATGCTACATAAACATTTCTTCAATCTATTACATACAGCAGGAACCTAGTTTTTTTATGGCCATTGCTCTCAGTAACTATTTCCCAGTCTTTTTTTCCTGTGGTACATACACACACCAAGCCAGTTGCCTCACTGTGGAAGGACATCAGGTTGGTCAGGCATGGATCACAAGTCCATGCTGACTACTTGCAGCCTCCCTCTTGTCCCAGAAACGGTTTCCAGGATTAGCCCCCTTCCCAGGTACTGAGGTGAGACTTCACAGGCTGTAGTTCTTCAGATTCCCCTTCCCTTTCTTGGAGAGAGGAAAGACCCTTGCTTCCTTCTAGTCCTCAGGATCTCTATTAATCACAACTCCCTCCTCCACACCCTCTAAAGATGATTGCAAGCAGCCCATAATGACATAGGCCAGCACCCTCAGCGCTTGTGGGTCCATTGCATAGGCCCATGGATGTCTGTAGATACAGTTTATTTATATATTCTGCAACGTGATCATCCTCCACCGGGAGCAAAAGTACTTTGCCCTGGACTTTTCCAGTGGTCCCTGAGATTACTGAGAATAAGCTATACCAGTAAAAAGAGTGATGAAGAAGGCATTGAGTACTTCTGTATCCTAGTTCACAAGGTTCACTGCTCATGGCAGTGGGGCCACATTTTCTCTCGTCTTTTTTTTGCTGCTGATGTCCTTGTGGAAACCTTCCATGTTGCTGCTCACATGTGTGGCCATATTCACTTCCAGATAAGTTTTGGCTTTCCTGAATCCATCCCTCCACAGTCAGACAGTATCTGTATAGTCTTCCTGGGTCGTATGTTCCTGCTTCCACCTCCTGTACACCTTCTTTTTACGTTTGTGTCTAGCTGGGAGCTCCTTGCTCAACCACGTGGCCTCCTGCCCTCTTTGCTTGGTTTCTGCTTGTTGGCCTGGACCATTCTTGAGCTTGGAGGAGATGACCCTTGAATATCCACTAGCTCTCCTAGACTCTTCCTCTCTCCACACTGCTATCCCATGGAATTCTTTCAAGCAGATCTCTGAACAGGAGAAAATTTGCTCTTCAGAAGTCCAAGATGGTTCTGCTGTTTGCCCTATTCCATCCTCTCAGGATCCTAATCTCCACCATCTCATGGTCCCTGCAGCCAAGCTTGTCTCTGATCTTTACATCCCTGTCCAGTTCTTCCTGGTTTCTAAGTATTAGGTCAAGCTGAACACCTCTGCTCCGTGTCTTGTTGATCACCTGTGTTGGTAAGCTGTTGTTTATTCTTGCATTGGAAATGTCTTCAACATTGAGCCTACTGCTGCAAAGAACCAGTAGATAAAGAACACTCTCTGGGAGAGAATAGCCTGTTAGTTCATAGACACAAGCTCACGTCAGTGTCCCTGCTATTGTTGTGACACAGTTATGCTGTTCTGAAAAAAGCTCTTGTGTTCTTTTGCAAAAACCGCTGCTCTCTGTTGGCTTCCTCTGTTAGTTGCATTTATTGTCATCCAAGCTCTTCATTGGTTGCAGAATGACATTCAGTAATCCATTTTTCTTAGAAGTCAATCTCTTCATGTCAGTCTTGTAATGCTCATGACAGATACAACCTCCTTGAATCCTCTGAACCTCTTTGTCATTTGTGTTCAGACAACAACTCAAGGATTTATTTGGCGTAGAGACAGTGTGGGGTTCTCTTGAGATCACATTCCACAATAAACGCAGCATTTTTATTAAATCTGGTTGACTGAAGACTAAAAAGAACAATAGATTTAATAAAAAATGGATTACAGATACAGAGCAGTTAGAAGAATTAAGGCATCCCTATGGCATATGGACTGGACTCTGGGAAAGGGGCATCTCTGCATACAGGGCATGATCAGTCAACCCTGATCAGTCAGACACTCTGACAGAGGGGCTAAATTTTAGTTTTACTTTTTTCAACTGACCAAAATTAGTGCTTAACTTTGGGATGAAATTCCTTTAACAGTTGTCCTTCCTCCAGCTTGCATGCCCTGATCATCAGAAAAGAGCCGCTGCTTTCTTAAAGAAAGCCTGATTGGACACAGAAACCAGAAGCTCAACAGGATGCTGTAGGTTACTGAACCATCATATGCAATTCTAGTGGGAATGCAATTCCTTATTAAACTGAATTGAATAGGTACAGAAAACTTGGTGAAGTGCCAGGAAGGAAGTATGGACTGGATACTCCTGCCATTTAATTCTTTAACTGCTAAAAAAAGCATTCTTTCAGACACTGCCAGTTCCTCTGTATGGCAAAGAAAGAAAATTTTAAGATCTGTGCTAAGAATGAAAATGCCTAAACATGGGGATATGGCAAAAGCAAGGCTGTCTGACAATTTGCTGCACTAGAGGTGTAATTCCCTCTTACAGGACCGACAAGGGGCCTGTACGCAGTGGTGCCTCTCAATGGGTCACAGTCTGGTGGTGATGTTCAGCGTATGCTCCAGGGACTTAGCACTAAGCCTGCTTGGCCCTAGGCTGTGATGCTGACCGAAGATGCCAAACTAAATGAGTTAATTCCCAAAGCCACTTCATGGGAAACTGCAAGAAGAGGACAGAGTAGGAGAAATGGTAGGCTGCAAGAAAGCATAAGGGGAACAAAAGGAGAGGGAAAGACATCCACACATACTGCCTGATTAAACAATTCAGCTGAACTTGTACAAAAAACAAAACCAAGCACACTGACCGATCTTGGGCAGAAACACATGGTGAAAATTCAGGACTATCACGGCTCCTAACAGAACAAGTTTGTATGAACTTATTTTCTTAATTAGCTTATGTGTACAGTTCTAAGCATAAATATTCAAGAAAGACACCTTTATACAGGAGAAAACTTACAGACCTCCCGGAAAGGCTTCAGTTGGCACTAAGGGACAAAAATACTGCCACAAACAAAGCACTTTATTTCAATGACTTGCTGTAGCCAGAAAAGAAAAAGAAAACAGCAGAACTACTTCTTTCCAGACTCCAGGTCAATTGGACAGGAAGGAACTTCTTTCAGCCTGAGCAGGCTCTTCCAAGATCTGAATGTCAGCTAACTTTATTATGCCAACTAATTAAGACACAGGCAGAATGAAGATCCTGCTGAACACAGCAGGATCCCATCACAGGATTCAACAGTCTGTACCAAGTCACATGGGGTGAGACTCCAGGGCTGGTGGTGACCTACATCCACGTGTAGGCCACTGGTCGTGGGCAGGGATGTCCTCAGGGATTTTATCAGCTTACAGTCTTTAGAGAATGTGAGCAGAAAAAGCAAAAGCAGAAAAAGCCTGACTTTCCCTTTCTTGTCTGAGAGTTCAGATTTCTGTACCAATAAATGGTTCAAAAGATTTGTAGGTTACAGTAGTGGGCCTTGCTGTGCTGTTCCTTGTTCAACCACCAGCTGAAATTCTGTCATGGAAGAAATATTTCAGCTTGTTTTGACCTGCAAGTAAGGGAAGAAATGATTTTTTAATTCTTTCGTTGATAAAGTAATGTGTCTTTGAGTGACACAGTGAAGGGGCTTTGAGTTTCTTGGAAATGAAGTCAAGGTTTGCATTCTGTATGCTACAAGTTAAAAGGAAGTCTGCATCAATGAGAAGTCATTGACGTTTCTGTTTGGGTTAAGAATTAAATATATTTCATATATTTCAGTATTGGCTTTTGCACTAGGATTACTATTGCTGTCTTGCCAGTGAAAAAGAAGATCCCAATGAGAAAACCTTTTCCTTCCAGACTCGAGGACAAGCAACAGAGAGAAGAAAGTAGCCAGGAACAGCCCAGGACTAACTCAAGCTGAAAAATCTGCAATTAGGAGCTGGTAAATTTGATTTTTTTCCATACACTGACCCTGGTGACTTCTACATTTCCCTACTGATTGGGGTTTTGATACTTCTGGCTTTTGCTCTCTGCTAAAGGTTCATTTCCCTGGAAACGGGCACTGTATTCATGAAAATAAGGAAGCAGGCTCTAAAAAGTGATCTTCAAAGAAAACCCAGCTCTTATACCTATTGAACAGCAATTTGCATCTATGCAGCCCATTTGCCCAGAGAGATGTAACGTCAGTACATACAGCTACCACCCAGAGAAGGGTTTGTTTCAAAAAGGCTGTTTCAGAGACTTCAAATTATGACTTAATTTCTACCAGTAATATGTTCCAGTTGTAATAATTTACAAGGAGAAAAAAATAGTTTAAAGAGCCTGAAGTACATAGTCATTAATCAAATTCAACCCTCATGCAGTCGTCATTGTTTTAGACATTCCTCTTCTAAGTTTGTTGATGTTTTTATTGTTGTAACATACCGAAATTTGGGCTGTGTTTCCAGTGTCCTGAGATGGCATAAATATACTCCATTGCTATGTATGAGCTTAAACTCAGGATCATCTCTATCATAAAACCAAGAGGCTGATGGACTGCTTAAGGAAATACTATTGCAAAGCATATTTCTCCACTGAAACCCCCAAAAACTAAGTACTTACATGCCTAAAGGTTTGGGTTTTTTTTTTTTTGCTTGCATAAATCAATATTCTTTGGTAATGTTTGCATTTTGAGATAATACAGAGATTCCCATCAGGCTTGAGATGTACCAGTGGTGTACAGGGATTCTTGGAGAAAGGTTTTCTCTTCCTTGGTCTATTAAAGTTTAGAGAAGAAACAGATGCATTTTTTTACCAGAAGGATCCCCTGGAACAGGCCTCCTAGATAGTGAGGTTGATGTGCTGAGCCTGTTGCTGTTTAAGGAGCATTTGGATGATGCCCTTAAGAAAATGCTTTAACTTTTGGTCAGCCCTGAAATGCTCAGGCAGTTAGGTGAGATTACTCTTGTAGGTCCCTTCCAGCTGAAATATTCTATTCTATTCTTATTCTATTCTTATTCTATTCTATTCTATTCTTATTCTATTCTTATTCTATTCTATTCTATTCTATTCTATTCTATTCTATTCTATTCTATTCTATTCTATTCTATTCCATTCCATTTTATTTTACACAGTGGAAAGCAAAGAAACATAAGCAAAATATTGAAGCTAACAACTGAGCAGGCAGACTTTCTGACTACTTCTTTAAACTTTCAACTAACAGCTTCTAAAGCAAAAGGTAAATATCTTTTCCAGCATCTACTGATGCCACCTGTCTCTTAGTTTGCAAGTCCTAATGTTCACTGCATAAATGTTTCTGGTACGTGCTGCTCTAATTCTTTCTTTGAGTTGGTTTTGGTTGGTTTTGTTGATTTGGTGGACTTTTTTCTTGGTCTAGGATTTTGGATTTTTTGTTTTGTTTTGGGTTTATTTCTTTTTTTTTTCTTTTCTTTTTTTCCCTCCCAGCATGTATATCACAGAATAAGCTTTATTTCTATTCCAGTGAAAAACACAACATTCTCTGTTGTGTCTGTGTGGAGTTGTAGCAGCAAAGGATTTCTGACCACTTAGAAAAGCCTGACATATTGAACCACCATCATATTGAAGCAATCTACTTCGGATGATTTGGAGAAAAAGAGGTCAATGTGAAGGATCAGTCAAAATTTTGAGGTCTGTAAAAGTTCATGGAAGCCGAAGAAGGGAAATTAAATTGCATTTCATTTTGCAAAAATATAAACAAAGGGAAGGAAAGGATGCAAATCTGGTATCCAGGGTGGAGCAGGATGATTCAGTAATGGAGTTTTTACATGCATGTAAATTTTGCTATTTCCAGTTATGGCAACTTATATTTTTAATGTCTTTCAGTAAAGATTCTAAGTGATTGGTTTTTGTAGCATATTTATAAATGGACTATTATTTTTTTCCCATTTCTCCTATATCTTTGAAATATTCTTTTTAAAACCTTGGAGTACTTTGGACTCTACTGAAATTCTACTGAAGCATGTCAGCTAGCAAGAGCACAGGGCTTGTCTTGGGACAGGATATATTCCAAGCCCAAACGAAACTTTAACTCTCACTATAGACAGTTTTCTTCCAAAGCTGTTGTATGAGTCTGCAAATGACACAGAAGAAAGAACTGTATACATAATATAAGCTTCTCTTCAAGTTAGCTATAATTTACTCATCTTCCACATCAGGATTTTAGTGACTACCACATTGAGGCACAGTTTGCTGAGGTATTTGGCCATGACCACTGTAAGCCCCAATCTGCAGATTCAGAGGTTTAGTAAAAAATTGCAAGCTAGAGCTACAGAGATACAAATGCAAAAGGGTACAGGAACTTTTCTATTCCTTTAATAAATTATACTATTTGTTCTTTATAATGAAAACCCATACCAGTGGGCTTTCATGAGAACACGAATTTTAGGCAAAATCTCAGTGAGCTTGACTTTCCTTTCTTTCCACTGGTGCATTAAAACCAGCCTGATTTTCACTCACTATATATTGGCAGGTAGATCCTATTGTTGCTGGTACTCCCAAAATACTTTCTGTTGTGATGATGAAATCTAGACTCTGCTTAGGCCACATGGCTATTCACATGACAACAGGAGCAGTGACGCAGATGTGAATTAGAAGAAAGTGTTGTTCAGTAAAAATAAAACCAGGCTAGTACAAAGTTCAAAGTAAAAATATTAAGATCTGAAACCTGGTAGCCTAATTTCAGTTCAGGCTGGAGGAAATAAAAGTTGAGCTTGGATTTATTCAGACAAGAATTACTACTATTTATAATTTCCTTGCTGGTTTACATTACGTATGGACAGCATAACACAATTCCTATTGGACAGTATCCTCAGTGCAAACCTGACAGTGATTGAGATGCACTAGACATCTAAAAAGATCCATGACTGAAGAGAGATATTCCTTTAGCCTATGATAGTGGTTTCTCCATTCAGACTTTGAAAGTCTGAATGGGTACCTGATCATTTACAGGCAAAAGGCAAAAATTCAGCTGTGTATCTCCCACAACAAACATTTTATTGGCAATCTGCAATAATCTATGCAAGCATTAATACTTACATAAATAGGACCGGGGATTTCATTTAGTGTTAATTCTATCTGCCTGTCTCCCAGCCTGGAGTCTCCCTGGCAAAGGCTGCTTGACCGGTCTGTTTGAGATCAGTTGCTTGAGAAATCAGATTTCCCTGAGCTCTCCTCCCCTTTCTCCCCTGCAGTGATGAGGAAGCTCCTTGTTGGAAAATGGAAAGACCATGTGGCCAGAGGTGGCCTTCAGAGGCTCCACAGACTAACACAGTTCCTCACAGCCCTCTGAAGGCATGTCTGCAAGGCCTGTGAATAGTGAAATTATTTTCTATGTCACAGAGCAAGAGAGGCTTCAGTAGAGATGTCAAAAATTACTTTCTCCCTTGCAAAAATACGTATTTTAAACTTCCCTCTCATTCCTCACTTACTGAGTTTCATTTTTCTTTAGAAGTCTCCCAAGATTTGCCCTTATGAAAGTCTTGTCCCTGCTATCTAAAACATTAAAGGCAAAATTCAATCCTCTGCAAATGGGCTCTGTTAATACACAATTGATGGGTTGCTGCCTTTGATACACTTGAGTCCAGGGCAAACCTTGACTACTGGGTGTACAGGCTATCAGAAGACAGCTGGTACATTTATGTGAGACAGGGAGTATTTTCAGGCAAAACTAGAGGGAAAAATAGGCCCCACCAGTGAACATGTGAAAGATAATACATGGATGACCTTCCTGTAAATGCTTACATCTGTGGCGAACGCAGCCTTCACAGAACAGTATTTTCTGTACCTCTCTGTACTACTAAGGTTTAAAAAAGTATACTGAAATTCCACGTTTATCTTCACAGCATTTTTCAAGACAGAACTCTGTAGTCAAGTCAAATAGTGACCTCACATGGCATACTGTTAGACCTTGTGCTCACTCAAACAGAGCTATCATTTGATGGATCCCAGCACTTATTTTCGAAGTTCACCATAAGACTGAGGTGGGGGCTGATGGTTGAGAAGGATGACAAGAGGTTAGGAGGCATGATATGCTGGAGACACTCTCCTGGCAAGTTCTCAGAGGACCTTTTGCTCTCTTTTTGAGCAGCAAAGTGCAAAGTTGTCTTATATGAGCAATCAATTTTTTTTTTTTTTTAAAGATAAATGTGTCAATTCCTTATGGTAGGTATTTTTCTGTGTTTGAAATTATCCTTCCATGAACCTGTCACCATCTGGCACTGTATTTGGACAGTGTCTGTGTCTGGACAGAAACAATTCTGGGTAAAAATATTTCACTGTGCAAACTCATTTAGTTTAAAAATAACTAGAGATTGCTTTTTGCTTAGTAACTCCAGAGGCTGAATAGCCCCAGCTTGACCACTTCCTGGGCTTCAGGCAGGTGAGGTGGCTGGAGGTGAGAGACACACCATTACACAGTGTAGTTGATGCCTTTGTTATTTTGTAGGAGTAGTGTCTGTGATTCACCTTGCCTACCTGACATTACTCTGATTGATCCTGTAATTACATTAAAGGAGGCTACAGTAGCAAGGAACAGAAAGGGAAAGAGTGAGATGGCCTTCTCCAGGGAGAACGCTGGGAACTCTTGGAAGGCAGTGAGGAAGCCAGTCACGACTGTCTCTAACCAGCAAGGTAACAGGATTGTTTCTCAGGGCCAGAAATCTCTTCCCAGACAGTTGTTAAGCCATTAAAAAAACATCCGCAAGGAAACAGGCAGCACTCTGTGATCTGAGGAACAGTGACACAGGCAGAACAGGCAGTAAGGCTACTTTGTGAATTCAGCAGGGGTGCCATGGGCAGAGATGAGACAGATGAGCTCACTTGAGCTCTGAGAGGTGATGAGCTGCCCACTCACACAGCTGGGCTTACCCAAAGGTTGCTTCCTTTATTAATCCCCATGCCACATCCAGAGAAGCATGTTCACCTGGAAGAGCTGCTTTAAATTAGTTTCTACTCCAGAAACTCAGATTCAACTGAGTCAGATACCCCTGACTCAGATTCAACTTGCCACTGACCAGGAGCCCCAGGTCCTTTTCCATGACACAGCTTCCAGCATCTCATTTCCCAGTCTGTATGAACATCTGGTTTTGTCCCATCCCAGGTGCAGAATCCAGCACCTTCCCTTGTTGAACTTCCTGTGATTGGAGATTGCCCAGTCCTCTAATTTGTCAAGGACTCTCAGCAGGGCCTCTGTGCTTCGAAGGAGTCAACAGCTCCTCCCAGTTTTGTATCACCTGCAAACTTGCTTAGTATCCCTTCCACTCCTGCATCCAAGTCATTTATGGAGATGTTGAAGAGCACAGGGCCCAAGATGGAGCCCTGTGGAAGCCCACTAGTGACAGGTCACCAGTCTGATGTCACCCCATTCTCTATTACCCTCTGTGTTTGACCCGTGAGCCAATTGCTAACCCACCACATAATGTGTTTATCCAGCTGTGTGCTGGACATTTTGTCCAGAGGGATCCTCTGAGAGACAGTACTGAAAGTTTTACTGAAATTCAAAAAGATTACATCAACTGGCTTTCCTTGATCAACTAGGTGGGTTGTTTTGTCATAAAAGGAAATTAAGTTTGCCAAGCAGGACTTTGCCAGCATAAAGCCCTGCTGGCTCTGAGACCAATGACTGCATTGTCCTTCAGGTGTTTTTCAATACCTCCAGAATAATCTTCTCCATAATTTTACCAAGCACAGAAGTGAGACTGACGGGCCTGTAGTTTTCAGGGTCATCCTTCTCGCCCTTCTGGAAGATTAGGACATTAGCTAGCTTCCAGTCAACTGGACCTCTCCAGACTCCGAAGACTGCTCAAAATCATTGAGAGAGGCCTCACAAGGACATCAGGCAGCTCTTTGAGTATTCTCAGAAGAATCCCATTAGCCCCCATAGATTTATAGGGATCCACTTGGAGCAGCAGATCCCTCATAACTTCAGGGTCAATTGGGAGTTTATCATTCTCACAGCCATGGTCCTTAGTCCATCATTGGTGTTGAAAATAAAGGCAAAGAAAGCATTAAACACCTCTGCCTTTTCTATGTCCCTGTTTGTGAGCTGACCATCCTCATCCTGTAACAGGCTGATGTTATTTCTGCACTGCCTTTTGCTATTAACATATTAAAACCCCCTCTTTTTATTGTCTCCAGCATTTCTGGCCAACTTCAACTCTAGTTGAGCTGTGGCTACACGTTTCCTCCATACAGTGGCAAATAGCATCTCTGTATTTCTCCTATGTCACCTCACCTTGTTTCCACTTAGCATACACTTTCCTTTTTTGCCTCTACCACCCAAAGAAGATTCCTGCTCAACCAAGCCGACCTTCTGCCTTACCTGCTTAACTTTTGATGTTTAGGCATTACCTATTCCTGTGCCCTTAGGAGGTGGTGCTTAAAAAGTGACCAGCACTGATGGACCCCAGCACCTTCAAAAGTGTTTTCCCAGGGAACCCTACTCACTAGTGCCCTGAGCAGTCTGAAGTCTGCTCTCCTCATGTCCAGAGTTTAAGTTTTGCTCAGTTTTCCTCCTGTCAACAGAGATTTTAAACCGAGAGGATTGCTCTGTGGTCACTGTGGCCAAGAAGACCACCAATGGCCACTTGACTCACAAGACTCTCTCTGCAAAAGCAACAAAATCAAGGAAGATATCTTTATTAGCTGACCCCTTAGTACCTGAACTATGAAGTAGCAGCCAGATGTTTTAAGAATCTTCTGGACCTGTTTATGCCAGGAGTGTGGTGTCCCCTGTTAACATATGGCAAGTCAAAGCACCCCATAAGAACAAGGACCGTTGATTTAGAGGTGTCTCTTAGTTCCTCAAAGAATAATTCACTGGTGTCATCATCCTGGCTGGGAGGTCTACAACAGACTCAACTATGTCACTGCCAGCTGTAAGCTCCATGTATGCCAGCCATTCCATGAGGAAAAAGATAACAAATGTGTGACCTTCCTGAAAACGTTTACACCTGCAGTAAATGAAGCCTTCACAGAAATGTATTTTCTGTAGCTCTCTGGACTACTAAGGTTAAGAAAAGGGTACTCAAATTTCATGTTTATCTTTCCAGCAGTATCTTTCAGGTGTGAACTTTCAACAGGACTTGACACAGTTGGAAAGGCAGAGAGCCATGTCTGGTTGTTTCCTTAACACTTTCAGGGATGGTGACTCCACTACCTCTATGGGCACCCTCTTACAATGCCTGACAACCCCTTCAGTAAAGAAACTCTTTCTGATGTCCAACCTAAACCTCCCCTGATGCAGCCTGATGCTATGTCCTCTAGTCCTGTTGCTAGTTAGAGAAGAGGCCAACCCCCTTCTTGGTACAACCTCCTTCCAGGTAGTTGTAGAGAGCAATAAGGTTTTCCCTGAGCCACCTCTTGTCCAGGCTAAATAACCCGAGCTCCCTCTGCTGCTCTTCCAAGACTTGTGCTTCAGACCCTTCACCAGCTCCGTTGCCCTTCTCTGGACATACTCCAGCACCTGAGTGTCTTCTTTGGAGTGAGAGGCCCAGAACGGTACATAGTGTTTGAGGTGTGCCCTCACCAGTGCTGAGTACAGGAGGGCAATCACTGCCCTGGCCCTGCTGGCCACACTATTCCTGATACAAGCCAGGATTTAATTTGCCTTCTTGTCCATCTGGGTGTGCTTCTGGCTCATGTTCAGCCACTGCTGACCAGCACCCTCAGGTTCTTTCTCGCTGGGCAGCTTTCCAGCCACTCTGCCCCAGCCTGTAGCGCTGCCTGGGGTTGTTGTGACCCAAGGGCAGGACCTGGCACTTGGCCTTGTTGAACCCCACACCACTGGCCTTGGCCCATCAATCCAGCCTGTTCAGATCCCGCTGCAGAGAATTCCTACCCTCCAGCAGAGCAAGACTCCTGCCAGACTTGGTGTTGTCTGCACACTGCCTGGGGGTGACCTCAGTCTCCTTGTCCAGGTCATTGATGAAGATATTACACAGAATTGGCCCCAGTACTGAGCCCTGGGGAACACCACTGGTGACCAGCCACCAGTTGGATGTAACTCCTTCACCCCCACTCTCTGGGCCTGGCCAAACAGCCAGTTCTTTACCCAGCAGAGTGTGCCTGTCCAAGCCATGGGCTGCCAAATTCTCCAGCAGAATGCCATGGGAGACAGTATTGGGAGGCTTTTAAGTCCAGGCAGACAACATCCACAGCTTTTCCCTCATCAACTAGGTGGGTCTCCTGGTCATGGAAGGGGATCAGGTTGGTCAAGCAGGACCTGCCTTCCACAAACTCATATTGGCTGAGCCTGATTCCCTGGATGTCCTGTACACGCTGTGACTGCACTCAAGATCATCTGTTCCATAACCCTCCCCAGCACCAAGATCAAGCTGACAGGCCTATAGTTCCCAGGACCCTTCTTCTGACCCTTCTTGAAGATGGATGTCACACTGACCAACCTCCAGAGTCAACAATTTTCCCATAATCAATCAAGATGACCATGAGTTAAGTTTTTACTATCACAAACAAAGAGTAGGCTAGACAGATGGCATGAAGAAAGTTATGTTCTGTGATGCAGCAATGGAAATTGGTCTAATAAGGTTTTCAAAAGCAGAAGTAAAATGTTCTTGTTTTGATAAGATTGCCCCTTTTGCAGTTGAAATTAATTGTGAAGCTTTAAAAACCTAATTACTGCTTCGAAGTGCTTAAGTGCAGTGACATGGAACACTTACCATCTCTTGTACATCTGCAGAATGTCAGACATGCTGAGCTTCACTCTTTCTTCCTTGACCTTAAGAACGGCTCAAAGACACTTGAAGAAATGCAGGAGCACTGATGTGTCCCTAGGGTTACATCTGCAGACAACCAGCACTAATAGCAACAAGGTGTCCTGGTCTCAGAAAAAGAGAAGCCCTAAACGAATGGCCAGACAACTCCTTTTTCCTCCTTCTTGTATTTCATGTTAGAAGGACAAAGGAGATGGGAAGTAATGCTGCACAATTAAGCAGTAACTTCTCGCGTCTGTAAGGCATTAAAATACACACAAAATTTATTCCAGTGGAAGGTGATGAAGAGAAATTATGCTGGAAGCCCAAAGGGAGAACGCACATAATTGATACTACTACAATAAAATGGAATGTAAACCATAATACAAATACCTTGAGCGGATATAAATTCACCTCTACCAGAAGCCACGCCTGTTTCAGAGAAATATCTGGCATACAAATAGTTCTCTTTCATTTGCAGTGAATTCATGTCTTAGTATTGGGGTCCTCTCTTGATTTCGATCTCCATCTCCTGGTGTGAGAACAGCCTCTACAAATTTTCTGTTTAGAGGTGGGAGATGATGCAGTACATAGCTTAAAACCTTTGATCTCATAAAAAATCGTAAATGTAACAAAGCATTGGCATATGTCACCACAGCAATGGATTGTGCATGAAAACATAACACTGAATACCAAGCCCACACAAACCCAGGAAGCAGCTGCCCAAGCTGGAAGTTGTCACGAAAACGGTACTTGTCTTGTGTATAATTTCCAATACAAGTCTTCTAGTCCCTTTGAAATTGTAAGAACTTCATGTTGCAGTTATTTGTTGTGATTCAGCCTTTTTGACAGCAACTTGGCATACACGGGAAGAAAACAGAAGCTGTCATCATCTAATTGGATAAGAATTTTGTTCTTACTGTGTCTGCTGTGGTCATGAAAATAAGAGAAGTAAAACACCACACAGATTGAAAAACAAGATCTTTGTAACAGAGGCAGGGTAAGAAAACTATTTTACCACATAACAGCGTGAGATCAAGGCAGAGGTTTCAGCATGTTCTTCAGCACACATATCTCTGTGTGAACATAGAGCCAAAAATATGGTAAACACTGGCACATTCACAGCCCTCACGAGTGACATGAGGTCATACGCCTGCATCAACCTGCACTCATTTGAGCTCTTGGTTGATAAGCGGAAATAAGAGAGCGATACACCAGCTTCCAGTTAACTTCTGGTTTATATCATGTTTAAGTAAGTGACCTTCCTTGCACAGAACAAGTAGGCTGCATCTGGATAATCCTTCATGGCATTTTCACTTTAATGTAATTGTTACAAACATGGCTCTTGGTGTCTAAACCCTTAATACATATGACTATGCAGTTCTGAAGTTCTGTACCCACTGAATGGGCTGTCCAGTTTCAACCACACAGCAAGATTAGGGGTGAAGAACTCCTAAAATGATACACAGTTCTACTGTTGCAGAGTCAAAATTGTGTATCATTGACCTCTTTGCCTACCCTGAACCTACTTCCCCTTCTTCCTTAAGGTCAATACCCCCACATAAATCACTTTTACTAGCCCTTCTGTGAACCTACATAACGAGATTTACAGTAATTTTTCAGCTTACAGTTCAAGTCCCTATTCAAAAACTGCAGGAATTTAAAAACATATCAGATGGTTTTTCAGAGGATGAGCAGAGCTGAAAACAAGAGACCAGCATAAAAATCCCTGTACAAAAATGAATGTTGTTTTTAACAGGTTGTGTCCTGCTTTCTAGACTAGGCAACGTGTTCAGTAAATTCGATTGTCCAAGTGTTAATGAAAAACTATCAGTAGGTCGGGCATTATTAATAAAGCCACTAATGCTTAGGTAGTTGATGGCACTGAGCATGTACCAAAAACTCAGTAACTGCACAAAACTTCAAAGCTTACCACTGCATCAGCTGTGCCTTTGTCTCAGTGGGCACAGAAGCTGTGGCAGTATTTGCTGTGCCTCTCTGCCTTCCACAATCACTGAACTGCCAGCTTTATTCAAGAGCAAAGGGAGTGAAATATACTCTGCATTGAGAACAGACACATTTAAGGAGGAAGCCATTTATATCCATGAGTAAAGGGTTGTGCATTTTCTTTGTTTCTTTCAGGTGAAGGGAAAAAAACATTAATAGCATCTGGAATGTATAAAAGCTGTTAGATGTTATTCATCTGGCCCACTTACGCTGCTGCCTACTTCCCAGGAGAAAGAGACACATCAAGAAAACCTCCTGCTATTCACTTCATTTGTCTTCCTCAGTGCCCATGCCACGCAGTTTCCAATTTTACTGTACTATTTTCCGAAATTAAGGTAGGAAATGAGCTAATTTCCCTCGATATAGATTGTAGCATTGTGCTTTTATCTGGGTACTGTCCAAAACGTATTTCAAATGTTTTGCATGCCACTTCGTACTAGAAGGGGAATTCTGTAAAAGAGAAGGTGTTTCCACCTTTACTTAAGGTATGTACAAATCTATGTTGAAGATTTTCTCCTCTTTTTTTGTAAACAATTTGGAAGGTTACAAACAACAATTTTCCCAGTACCTTTTTCTTCACATTGTGATGTGCTGAGATTACAAAAAACCCCAATTTATCTTGAAAAATGCTGTAAATTCATACAGCGAAACAGCAAGATAACAATTAAAATATTACTCTGGGTAGAAGTGAATCCAAATCCTAGGCAAAATAACAGGACCAACTGAACTGGAGCTTAGGTATGACTTACAGACAAAAATCTACTTTATTCTAAAGTTGAATAATAATTGTGGGCTTTTTTTTTGAAACTCAGAGGGGAAATTGAAAATATATTGACATTACTTAAACCAATTAAACAAACTGCAGCTAAGAATTCAAAAATATCTCTTCAGGCAAACCAATATACTCATATGACTTACAGTTACCGAACAAAACCAAAGCTACTTTCAAATTTTAACAGAAATGCTGGGTCTTCTCAGTTAATTTTTCTTCTTCAGCTAAACACTCATCTGTAAATAATGAGTTCTTGAAAAATAAATCAAACTGGGTCACTGCAAAGTCATCCGGGACTCTGGGGATGGGTAATGTGATCCTGCGCTTCTTACATCCAGGTCACCAGTTTAAATCCAGTCTAGGCCAGCAGTGACTGAAGCCTACTGCCAGACGTTTTTTGTCATGCATAAGAGGTTTCTAGAATTCAGTTCATTTTGCAGTGAAAAAACTAACATTTTTATATGGTCTTGTGAAACTGTCACTGAAAACAGAGTGGTCTCTCCAAACCAAACTACCCCAAATCACAGAATCACAGAACGGCTGAGGTTGGCTGGCACCGCTGGAGGTCATCTGGTCCAAAACCCCTGCTCAGTTAGGTCCACCTACAGTCATTTGCTCAAGACCATATCCAGATGGCTTTTAATTATCTCCAAAGGAGACTTCACAAGCTCTCTGGGTAGCCTGCACCAAGGCTCAGTCACTCTCATAGTAAAAAAGTGTTTCCTGATATCCAGAGGGAACTGCCTGTGTTTCAGTGTATGCCCATTGTCTCTGGTCCCATCTTGAGAAAAGCCTGGCTCTGCCTTCCTTGCACCCTCCCTTTCCTGGTATTAATTCATATCAACAAGGTGCCTTAGAGCCTACTCTTCTTCACACTGAACAGTCCCAGCTCTCTCAGGCTCAATGTATATGTCATGTGCTCCAGTCCCTTATCTTAGCGGCCCTTTGCTGGACTTGCTCCAGTATGTCCACGTGTCTCTTCTACTGGGGAGCCCACCACTGGACAAAGCACGTCAGATACATCTCACCAGGACTGAGAAGACGGCAAGGATCACCTCTCTGGACCTCTTGGCAACACCCCTCCTACTGCCATCCAGGATACTGGTAACCTTCTTTGCCAAAACGATGCACTGTTGGCTCATGTTCAACTTGGTGTCCACAGGACCACCAAGTCATGTTCTGCAAAGCTGCTTCAGACACTGGTCTCATCAATGTGAGCCTCCAAGACCTCTGTGAAATACAGAGTCTTCCATTCAGATGGGGCACACATTAGGTATACTATGTCTGAAACTGCTGAAACTAAGCAAAGCTGACTTACTTCAGTGCAGGGCTAATATACCAAAACGGGCATCAGACGAACTCACTGATCACTTTTCAACTGAGCTACAAAAACCTGAAGCAGTTAACACACTGCCGGTGGGCAGACCTTGGCTGGATGCCAGGTGCCCACGCAGTCGCTTTATCACTCCCCTTCCCAGCCGGACAAGGGAGAGAGTAAGATGAAAAACAACTTGTGGGTTGGGATGAGACAGTTTATTAAAGCAGAAGCCAGGTGAAAGCTTGTGCGCACAAAAGCGAAGCGAAAGATAACAAGGTTTATTCTCTACTTCCCATGAGCAGCGATGCGTGGCCACTCCCGAGAAGCAGGGCCTCAGCATGTGTAACGGTTCCTTAGCAGGCAGCTGTTGGAGACAATGAATGCCGCCCTTCCTGCTCCTTGACTTAGCCGTTACATCTGAGTTGACGTCATATGGTCTGGAATATCCCCTTGGTCAGCCTGGCTCAGCTGGCCTACTTCCGCTTCCTCCCAGGATCTTGCCCCCGATTGAGGAAGGAATGTTACAGCACTGGTGCTGTGCTCAGCAGTAGCCAAAACACCCATGTCTTATCAACACCCCTCCAGCTACCAATGCAAAGCACAGAACTGTGAGGGCTATTGTGGGGAAATGAACTCCAGCTCAGCCAGACCCAATACTGCAAGGCAGTAAAAAGAGATTTGTTGTAGACACACTCTGAGAAACATGCAGTTCATACCATGTTCTGTTTCCAAATAGGCTCCTAGGCTTGTACATTTTTTACACAATATATATTCAAATCTAAGAAGTTTTGATTATCCAGAATAGCAAAATTAACTGCAGACATGCAGTTCAAGTGTTTACACTACCACATCTTATTGCATCCTCATCAAGATAATACTTTAAATAAACAGACTAATAGGTGAGCTGGCTGCCTTCATAACTAATTGTATTCATGCCCACCAGGGCATATGCATATACATTTCCTGAAAGAAAAAAAATGTTTATTTTATTGTTTTATCATTTTAATTGTAATTAAGTAATGAACTATGCTTTTTCTTCAAGGTATTTACTACTTCAGTTTTATTATTCCTATTTTAATATGTATTGTATATCTTCTCTCCATCTCAGAAGATACTTCTAGGGTACTTGAATTTTACAGGGCACACTCCTGCCCTCGTCCCTTCTATAAAAGATTTGTGTGGAACTCATAACACAAGGCCACACCTATTGAGCTAAATTATCGCTTTATTAGGAAAGCACCAACACCACATTTTTCAAAATTACTGGAATTTTATTTGCCTCAGGCTTATGACTTGCAACCAAAGACATTGTGCAAAGAAAGCAAAGATTAAGTACACTTTAGGGAAAAGGTGATAATCCACATTGGTAACATAGAAGATCAGTCTGATGAAAGAAGCCATACATTACACTATATAGATTGCAATATTCAATAGCATTTTTTAACCCAACTTTTTTAATAGAGGAAAAAAAAGTTAAGCAAAGTTTACAGTAGACATAAATCTGATACAATTCAAAAAGCATTTTTCTGAAGATCGTCAAGCATAAAGTGGAAAAACATATATGGGACAAGGTGGATGAAGGCTAACTATTGAACATTTATAAGCTATTAAACAAAGTTGCATATATGTACCACAGTGTAAAAAACAATACAGAACAAATTAAAAATTTGAAAACTGCCTGATGAAAAATAAAATAACCAGTGGCTTTTAATGACTTCTCCTGGTTATCAATGCTACAAAAGACTTTATTTTTTTTGTCTTTCTGAGGCCACTGAAAAACACCTTATCAAATGATAAAACCAGGCACAATCAAATAATTATGAAGTCAAAACTAGCCTATAGAAATATACTAATATCCCCCATTTTTCATCAGAAGTTTTTTTGTTGTTGTTGTTTTTTGAGGCCTATTTGGTCACAATATGT
>VXAY01006825.1:67015-88580 GCA_013399855.1 Oxyruncus cristatus | reverse complement strand
TTTTTTTTTTTTTTTACACCATGATATCATATGTTTGTCTGGCACTATCCTAAAGCTAATTTTTAGAGAATGAGAATACAGAAGCAACCCAATGTCTATTTGACAAAAGAATTCACTGGGTGTAAAATAGAAGAAAAGAGAAGAGAAGGGGAAGGGGTCAGTTCTGCCAAGAAAATAAACCCTACGGATCACTCATCATCACTTCCGCTTGCTTCCGACTGGTCCTAGAGGTAAGAGACACAAGACAAGTCAGAAATTCTTTCCAGCTATTCTGTGGAATTTGTAAAAGAAGGAAAAAAAAAAAAAGGAAGTACAAGGAAGAAGAATGACAATTAAACTGACAAATCAAGATAGAACTACTAGATAACATAGTAACTTTCTTAAGGCTATTTCATGACATTGCTGTAGACCCCTCCAGAGAAGGAAAAACAGAGAGTCAGGAAACACCAGCTCGCTCTTTCTATTCAGACATTTAAAAACAACTGGGAAGACATGAATTTTCATTTGTTGCAATAGTAGAAGCACCCACCAAAAAAAACCCAAACCATCAATCTAAAAGTTTTTCATCTGTGGACAACAGCAAATAGACCATGAGACTTAAAGGTTCAATGGATGTAGTAACAGCTCGAAGAAATAAACTCCAAACTTCTTAGACTTCTTGTCTTCCAGCACTGGGACCAGATCGCACAAGCACACCCAGACTGAGTTAACATCCCCACCCAAATCTCTCAAGATGATGACTACAGATTAAACATGTGCTTAAGCATGAATAGTTGAGAATTCTGACAGCAAGCAGGACAGGGCAGAGATGCAATCACTGCAACCACTTCCAGTCTCACTGAACAAAACTTACATTTTCATCTTGATCCTCATCACTATCATCATCACTCACGACAGGCTTGGCTTTTGCTCGGCTTTGCCTCTTCTTGCCTTTTCCTTTCTCCCGACTTTTTTCATCCTTCTTATTTAACTTGATTTTGACTTTCACCGATTTTGCTGCAAAAAGTTAACAGCATACATTAATGTAACTTTCATTTATCAACTTTTAAATGCTTTCTCTGTTCACAGAGATTCACCTCTGGTAGCAGCCTGGAAAGATATTCCCCTTTGACCTTATGTGGACTGTGGAACAATGAAGCAGGGGTATTCCTTTTATTTCTCTACTTCTTGATAGTTTTAACAACAGCTTGTATTAAACTATAAAGATTAACTTTAAGTTGACCATGAGCACTTTCTTTTCATTCTCAGAACGCATGGTGTCTACAGGCAGTATATGGTCCTGTGAGAAGATACACATCTGAAAGTATTTTCTTCCTTGCCCACAGAAATGTTCAGCCTTTGTACAGAGAGACTTCTTTTTTTACTCTAAACTACAGAAATGCCATGTTGAGGTGGCCAGCAAATTTTGAGCTGACACCCCTGTGAAAATACATGTTAAATTTCTGATTCCTGAATATCCACTCATGTCCAAATGAGCTACTGAAGTTGCATGCTTTGCACACCTATGTGACACACTTGGAAGAGTAGCACAGTGCCAAGTACTACAGCTTCTTCAACCAGAGAAAAGGTAGCTGGAGAGTTTGAGTCAATGTACTGGATGGCACAAAGTGCAACGAAGGGATTCCTCCTTTTCCATTTCATCATATTTCCAAGTCTGCAGGGACTGAACAAGTGTCCTGAAACAATCGGAACTTCATTTAGACCTTGTCACACGGAACAGTATTTGCAACACCATGGGGTTCTCAACCAGATGATGAACTCTGTATGTCCCACTACGACCAAAGGTTGACCACCCATGGAAAAATATTGTCTCTGGCCTTTCCAGGTACTTCTATTTACAAATAACATGAACGGGACACGAAAGCTTTATAAACACTCATGGCCAGTCCACAAAGCACTTCTGTGATTTGTTTCTGGCTTACAAATAGTCTACTGTACTCTAAGAACTACAGCCAGAAAATTCAGCTGAAAGACACTGAATGTTAACACACAAAGCAGCATACTTAGTAAGAAATTATTTCCACCACTGGAAAATAGAACCTTACAATCAGCCTCCATGCAGAAATGGGAAAACCTTTCCTTCCACCCCCAGATACACTTTCTTTTCAGTGTTTAGCATGGGACTCACATTCTGATTCCGACTCTTCTTCTTCATCATCTTCTTCATCATCATTGCTTTCATCCTCGCTTTCTTCTTCTTTGGCTATCTTCTGTCGTGCACTTTTGAACACAGACTGAAGAACAATGGAATCTTCATATATCTACAGTACAGATACAAATCTACGTCAGAACTATAAAGTCAAGCAGTATCAAAAATTCCCAGCACATACCGTAATTTTCATTGCAAACCTACAGAGTATATGGCCTTTTCAAATACCGACTAAAAGTGCTAGCTACATGAATTGTAAGAAATGCCAACATTAATTCTTCATGCTCTAAATGAAGAAATTTGTCAGTAGTGAGCTGCAAAGAAACAACTCTTACAATGTACTACATCTAAAATGTCCAGTTAGAATGTTTTTCTTATTATTTCTATTACCACAGGAACTATTGTGATTTTCATTAGATCATAAAAGCCTTGAAAAACTACCAAAGGAACAGACTTCAGCAGTAAGCACCTTAATTAAAAAACGGGTTACAGTCTAGCAATACAGTTGATAATGACAAATGGCTAACTCTCATGTAATTATCTTTAGGGTTTTTTTTTCTGAAACCCAAAGCGGCTACAAGGAAAATAATTCATCCCAAGCAGCTCATTCCTTCCTTCCTCTCAGATCTAAGAAGTCTGCAAAACAAAATCAGGGCTTGTTCTAAACCTAACATGTGTTCAAACATTCTGCAGTTTCCAAAGTATCTTTAGCAGACCAGATTTTCTGTTTAACCTCAAGTCAAGGGGACTGCCATGAGTGAGAGGACCTCCTTTGGCTTGTAACATATTCCTCAGATTAAAAAATCTTGCTGTCTTGCTGAGTATCTGGTTCTTCGTAATCATCTGAACAAATGACCCCGTACAGTTTGTTTCGTAAAATGTCAGAAGCCAAGCACTGGACAATACAGCACTAAACAGTTAAGAATAGTTAATAGAAGAGTACAGAGCCACAGACTGCATTTGATTTTATCATCACCAACAACTACCTTGGCTGTCATACCACTCCTTTGGCTAGATTAGACACTGTCTTGTATAAAGGGACACTTGGTATTTGTAAGAAAGATAATGGATGGATTTTTGGCTGCCAGCATACAATCTGTATGCTAAAGCTGGTAAAACTGCTCCAATATTTTGTAGGTTCAATAAACCAAATTAGAAGAAGTTTGTCCAGAATACTTTACATGAAATACACAATTCCTATTTTTTCACTTGATTTCACTTGATTTTCAGAAAAGCTACCTCTTACTGTGGACCTTTCCCCATTCTGCAAGTACTGCTGTACTTTTTGTTATGAGATGTTTGACTGCTCTTGATCATGGTAAAATTTAGACATATATATATAAATGGAATAGATGTGAACACTCTGAAAAGGCTGTTCTCATACTGTCTTATGACATTAGTGAGCTGTGAGACTCCAGAGCTTCCTTCCTCCAAGTCAAATAATAATTGACTTTCTCTTATACCTACTTCTTTTCAAGTCAGCTATTGAGAGAAGCACCCAAGTTCCTCTGAGAACCATTTATTTCTCATATGAATGAGCCTAGTGTATTCAATTGTTCACTGGAATGGCTCTTTCAACTAACCTTCTGTTCTTTCTCAAACAAAACACTCTTCTAAGAAAAAAGACTTAAAGACAATATGTAACATTGTACTTTTTTAATGCTGGTCACTACATATTTAGGGCATCACTATGACCCTGACTTTCAAACAGAATTTCCTAAGGTAATTGAGGGGGGTTAAAATTATTTTGACCTTCTTAATGTGGAATTATTTTAATATTTATATCTCTTTTCATACACAAAAACCCCTGGAGCTGCTTCATGAAAAGCTGTGCAAATTTTATTATTTCGACGAAAATCCAAATCCAACAGGTTTCAAAAAATCCCTCCATAAAGGGAGAAGCAATGACAACAGAACTTCATGACAAATGACAACATTCTTCTGTTTCAAGATATATAAAGTATTTTTAACCCTGTATGCGTCTGTGTTTCATTCAACCATTACAACACAAAAAACTTTTCAAAACACTGAGGTTGCATTGAGGACAAGAGCTTTAACCCACAAAGTCGGTTAACCCTGAAAACCCCTCATAAGGTTCCATCTCAGATGCAACTGCTTTGCTTCAGGGAAAAGCAGCATCCATCATACTAAGAGAACACTTGAAATCACTGTGTGCTTAAACAACTACCTGAATTAGCCCTTTGTTTTTGAGTGCACACACAACTAATCTAGTTTACTGACATGAATTGGTATGTCAGAGCAAAGACCTGAACACAAGGTAGCAAGGTAGCCCTGAAAACTGAAGAACTACTGCAGAAGTGTCCTGCAACTCAGGGGAAATAAAAATGCATGTTCTGAGAACTTCAGAGAGAAAAAACCCCTAAAATAAAATCTTAGCTACATGTTTGTTATTTGGGCTTCTATGCCATAAAAACTCTAGGTCAGGTAATTAATGTTGGTTCACTGGAACAGAAAATAATACTACAACACTCTGATATTGATCTATTTCCAAACAGAGTAGCAATATCTAGTAGTTCTATCTACTCAGGTTTATTGCCCTTGCCTAACAACAGACCAGTTTCCCATGAGCAACTTCAGTCATTCTGATGCAAATTATTTTATTATTTTTCCCATTTCACTACTGATTTTTCTTTACCTCTTTTTACCTCTTCTACAAACTTTTACCATTTTCTGAAGTCTCAGTCATATTTTTTGGTATTAACTTTCCTTCAGTTTTTCCCCCCACTTGTTATAATTAGATATTTATAGCTGTTCTACTGCTATATGACTAACAGTAAAGTGAAAACTTACATTTGGACATTTGTCTCAAGCTTTCTACCATCATTAATTGCCTTATTTAGATATTTTCAGTTGCTTTATTTATGGTTGTTTCCATGTAACTGAAGACAGTAAAAATACCACACATACAGAAAAAAATTTTTGTCTCTAGATATCAAAAATAGTAACAAAATTATGAGCTGTACCCAACAGTCCTAAAATGCATACTCATTTTTAATTCTCAAATTTTAGTATAAATTCCTCAGTTCAGCTAAAGGACATCACTGATGTTTAGAAATCTGAAGGATGCATTAGCATGGGCAGCATCACCCTTCAGCTTACTTTTATTTACGCTTCTGTTAACACCTTTTTGCTTTCCTCTTGCGCATTATGGGAGCTCTCTTCATGTTCTCTGTTTCAATTTAATACTGTATTTGCATCACACTTTTTGGACCTCATCTATAAAAATCATCATCCAAGACTATGTTTCACTGTATGGTGAGAAAACTTCCTAATCTCTCATCCAGATTTTGTAGTCTTTCCTTTTGTGTCAGTATTCTGTTCTGAATTCACAGCACCAAGCCCAGTCATGTGTGTACAACATCTGTTTGAGATGAGTTTGCCTTCTAAACCTCTGAGACTCATCTGGGATTTATTATTATGGTCTCTTAAAATGGACACTGACCTTTCAACAATAAAAAAAAAAAATTGAAAAAAACAGAGGCTTCAGAGGTTATAAAGCTTCATACACACATCTTTACTGCTGGACAAACCTTGAATTTGTATCTTCCCTTAGCAAAACTGAAGAGCTCACTACAAGTATTTCCTCAACATCCTGTCCTAAGCTGTACTGTTATATCTGCTCCTTCTGTGATCCACTGTAGAAATCTAAGTTGATGTATTACTCTACACACGCTGCCCTTTACCATTCATTCAAATAATCTTACTGCAGTTTTGAAGTAGACACAGGTAAGAAAAAGCTGATCTGAGAACTGAAGTAAAAAACAATTTCTCTGCATACACATATTGCAGTTGTGCCCAGTGAATTCTGGATGATTCTAAGAATCTGGGCATTTTCTTCTATTCAATGTAAGAATTAAACCATAGGGTTTATTTACACAAATAATAATTGACAAGCACTGAAAACATTAGGTAGGGAAAACCTGTATGTTTAACAGAAATTAGTTCATTCAGACCTGTGATCCCTCCAAGTTGAATGTCTGAGCATTGTGACACAGCAACATAACATCTTTCTCCAAGTCTCCAAGACTCCGATACTTATGGTTGCGAATTCTTTCCTGTTGCATTTGTTGAGGAAATGAAGTATTGATAAGCAGTGGTGTAGAAGGAAAAACAGCAGACAAGACACTGGCTTAATATTTGATTCAACACATAAAAAGCTTTCTCTTTAAAAATTTTACCTAAGCATCAAAACAAGTATCTGCTTAAAACAAAGTCTTCAACCATGTTGTTAACATATTACTCAAAAAACACATCATGGTAACAGAAAAATGAAGCAATTTCTATGTGAGCTGGAAGGGTTAATAGCAAGAAAAATGGAGCTCTTTTGGTAAAAGAAGTTCCAGTTCTTCTTTCTATCAAGGAAACAAAATAAGCTGTGACACTTTGTAAAGTTACTTTGGAAAAGTTAAAGAATTATGATATCACTTAACGTGCAACATGCTGCCTAAACCTCATCTACTAAACTGTGTTGGATCTGACCTGGCTGTTCCAAGATACGATGCTAGCTAGGGTCTAGAGGGGAAGCCATCTGAGGAGCAGCTGAAGTCACTTGATCTTTTCAGCCTGGAGAAGAGGAGACTGAGGAGATTTCATTGCAATCTACAGCCTCCCAATGAGGGGAAGAAGAGGGGCAGGCACTGATCTCTTCTCTGTGTTGATCAGTGATAGGGCCTGAAGTTGGGTCAGGGAAGCTTTAGACTGGGTATCAGGAAGAGGTTCTTTATCCATCAGGTGTTTGGGCACTGGAACAGGCTCTCCAGAGAAGTAGTCACAACACCAAGAGTGACAGAGTTCAAGAAGTGTTTGGACAATATTCTCAGGCACATGGTGTGACTCTCGGGAATGGTCCTGTGCAGGGCTAGGAGTGGGACTCAATGATCTCTGGGTCCCTTCCAACTCAGGATACCTATGATGCTATGATTTTAAATTTAGAGTTGACTGTATTCCCCTACAACTACTAAATCTCGATGAACACAGTGTTTTTACCAAGTCACAATCAGATCTTTGCAAAAAAGGCACTGAGATGTCATCTCTGAGAGTGCCATTCATGTCACACTGGTACATTTTGATTTGACTTTGAAATCACAGTGTTACACTGCAATATGCACTAAACAAAATGACTAACAAGGTGTCAAAGCCACAAATACAGGCAAATGCAATATTCATGTTGTCATTTTGAAGATGACTTTATGCCCACCTTTTTGTATAATAAAAAGAAAAGGAGAAATCTCCACTTCCAGAAGTGGTTCTTACCTTTATCTTTTTGAAGTCGACTGGTTTTCTAATCAATTCATAATACTCGGGTAGTTCTTTCCTAGACGGGAGCTGAATGAAGACTTCACTTAGCTGCCGTCCCGAACTGTTGAGGAAAACAAACCCTAATGAAAAAAACTACTTCAACTTACTCACAAAACACAGAAGCACACATACAACCTAATAATAATTAAGAAATTTAAAAAAAAAATCACTTTTTTTTCAAATAATTAGAAACTGACCCCTGATTTTTAAATCTGACACAGATAATTAGTTCACAATTTAAAACTGTTGTCCTAACATATCATCATCATTAGAGATCATTATGTATTACAGGTTTTACAGAAACAGGATCAGGATTTGCATCTGAATTCCACAGTTGTTTGCTGAGTACAATTTTATCCTTTCCTGAGTTTTGTTCAGTAATTTTTAGCAAGTGTCCCTTCTGTCACTCTTCAGTTTATCTTCTTGATCACTTTATAGTTGGTTTGTAATTCCTCATCATAGCAAACCATTTGTTCATACTGATTTCCATTATACTATATGCTGATTGCTATTAGACTAACTAGATGTTAGTCTAGTTCTTCTATTAATTACTGTTGGGTTTTTGGGAAGATCATTGTGACTATATTGAAAATCACTACTGCAATTTGTACTCTTTCAGTCATCTGAAATAAAGTGATAGGTTATCTATGAAACTTTCGTATTCCAGGAACATTGCCTATCTCTTACTTACTCACTTAGAGGTGTTCAGAATTTCTAAGATTCCCATATTTCCCATAGTTTATCCTTTTTTAATAGCCATTTTAACACTTTCAAGTTGAGGGTCTGTTTTAAATTAATTGTGGTTTCCAATATAATACATGACTGTAAGTAACATGGAGAGGAAATCTGCTGAAGGAATTTATGGACTTAGTTACTTAGTTGTTTTGGTTTTTCCCCCCCGCCGTGTGCATATCGTTTTTCTCACAAAGGAGCAGAAAAAAGCTCTGCTGTGAAGAATGGTAGTTCACCGCACATAGCATTCACAAGCATTTCCTAGTTCACATTTAAATGCTTCCTCCTCTCACAGCTACTCCAAAAACGCCCTGCTTTCTCAGCTGCATTGTCAGATGGTAACTCAAGAATACTCAGGAGCTGGGCAAGAAGGCTGCCAAGTCCTGGTCTCCACCTGAGCTTCTTTCTCACAGTCACGCTCCAGAGTGCTGCAGGATCTTATGAGACATATTAAACTAAAACTGAATTGAAAATTAACTGAAGCAATTCTGCAATGGAGGATAAGGATGATAAAAAGCACGTAACAGCTCTGCCCTTTACAGAAGTAATGAATGCTTACTACACCTTACGCATTTCTTCATGCCTGAAATAACACCAGAATTTGAGAAGGTACTATTTTTCTTATGTACCCAACAGACTAATGAACAAGTAGGAATTTACAGAGTTTCCTCATTTCCTAACTACCTGGTGCTCACCCAATCCAGAGTTTTTTATTGTTCTCCTGGGAAAATGGTGCTCCTTGCATAAGAGAGGACAACAGTGCAAATGTTCTGACTGCAGATTGCTGATTAATGTTTTTCTACCAACATCCTGGGCACCAACTAGCAGCTAGAATATTTTTTCATTCAATTCAGACTGAGAAACCAAAAGCCTCAGTCTCATCCTGGTAACTTTTGTCTGACTTGCAGCAGCAGAAGCCAGTCCCCTTGCCTGCTCATCAGTAACTCCTCGATCCCAGCAAGTTTATGGCACATGCCCGAGGTCACTCCAGGATGTGCTGCTGCAGGGTGAGACAAGGTGGTGGGTGTACAGAGCATCTCAGCCAGGGAGGATGACAGTGAAGTCTACCCCATAAAGCTCTTGGGGTACATACTCCAAGATAGCACTCACACCTCATTGGTAGCTATGAGCAATTTCACCCAACAGATCTAATATATTTGGGGAGCACCATGTTACTGAAACAGAGCAAATCATAAAATGACCAGATAACTGTCATGCCAAGTCTTACTATTTGTCTCCTGCCAGCAAAGAATTATGAAATTCTGGCCTATGGACCTGCCATCTTTGGTACAGACTCACAAGTTCACTACTTTCATACTTCCCCTGTCAAAGCGTTTATACTATGGATTTAAAGGCACCAGTCTTGCTCATGACCTGTGTGAGTGACTATGTCATGCCACATGACAGAACCTCTCTTCAGCCCTCTCAAAGTGAAACTGAAAGCAATGCAAGGAAAAGCAATGCGTTAAGTACACACTACACAACTGGCTAAATTAACATGTGTTTCTATTGCTTTGCAAATTGAGGACCTTTTTTTATTTTATTAATAGAGGGAAGTGTTGAGCAGTCACAGCCACAACTGAGATCAATGACATTTGTTCCGAACATATAGAGCACTAAGAAAATCAGAAATCAGATCTCTGGTTGCTAAATGGCACCTTAAAATTTAAGTTTCTATTCTCCATTTGTAAAATGAAAATAAAATGCTGTGAAAGAAGTTCTATATCTGCAAAACATTCAGACTCCTTACAATCATCAAAAAAAGTCCAGGAGGAATTCAGCTATTCATTAAGTGATCAGTGCACACCTTATATATTCAAGGCACTGATCCTGAGGAAAAGCAAAGCAAAGCAGTATCCTGTTGCACCATTAGACAGCACACTGTAATTTACCTTCCTGCATCTTTGCACAGTTTGAATGGGGATTGGCTATGTAGAACGACTGAGTTATCAATGCTCTGTTTGAATTTCAGCAGCTTTCTTTTAACAGAATTATCTATACGAGTAAAATTACTAAACCATTGAAGCTGGTGTTTCTTCAGCTGCAGTTCAGAGTCTAATACCAAACAGAATGACTGCAGCATAAAGGAAACAGCTACTAACAAAATAATTTTGCTCAAATTTTAAAACATGTTTATTATATTTGTCCTATTGGAAGAGCTCCTGGTGATTATAGCTTTTTATGTCATGGTTGTATTTTTTTCTTTTTTTACATACATAATCACCTTTATACTATATTTTATTTAAAAAATATAACAGTAATAAATTATTAAACAGCAGTATTTTTTGGTACAGAACCAGCCAACTGTGATTTGTTCACACATTTTATTAAACTAGGAATGTCAGAGAAAACCTTCAAGCTTTTGCTTGTTATAATTAATTACTGAGAACCTTTTAAGACCATGAAACAAAAAGCACTAAGGGCATGAAATACACAACAGACGGAAGACTAGAGCCTGATTTTGTCTACTCAGATCAATAACAGCTTATTCTGTTCTATCCTTTTTATAGAACCTACTCTCACAAAGAAGTACTATTTGTCTTACATTCCCTTTGTATATGTGCATCCATACTATAAAAAAATGTGATCTCTTCTAACATAATCTCAAACTGCTGTAGATACAGCAGTAGAAAATTGGTAATTATTAATGCAACTCTGATTTTAATCCTTGTCCCCACTTATGTAATTAGAAAATAATAACCACAACAACTACCACATAGAAATCATGCCCAGTAAAAATCACTTACGGTTGCCTAGCAACTACCAGGCTACGTGCTGGAAGGAAGAAGGACCAGAATAAATTAAAAGACCTGACTGCAAAAGAACTGTGAGTGACAGTTCACTGCTACTGCATCAGTTCAACATGCTAGTCCTGTGTGTGTTCCCATTAAAAATACTTGCATGCTGTGCAAGTTAAAAAATCATTAAGAACTACTTCTCATTTAAAAAATATTTTTGGTTAGAAAAATATTTGTGCTCAGTGCTTCAGATTTTCTCTCAGTTTTGTCAAACTGCTTACAAGGTGCAGACAAGCATATAATTCCACCTGTTTAGTCAGTACTGTCTTCAGTGAAATGAAATGTAGGAACCTAATTTGTACAAGGCTCTTTTTGTGTTTATTTTCCCTACCAGTATTTGGCCAGAAATAAGCTGTCACAGACCTGACAAAAGTATTAGTACTATCAACACTCTTTCTCCTTCGAAATCAAAAGAAGAGACAACTATAAAGGTGAAACTTCAACCTATTCTTGTACTTCTGGCAAATTTCAAACTTTTAACAATACCGAAATTCAATTTAGAGTGGGTAGAATGAAGCGTTCTGCATCCTTGCCTGAGTCAGAGTGCTCACAACCAGAACCATGGCTTGGTAAGTACAACTTTAAATCAAATGTAACTCACAGGAATGCTATTTAAAAAAAAAAGTGAGTGTGGGAGAGAAGAATTAGAAGAGCTGACATAGTGAGGTGGTTCCTTTCTATCTAACAACACTAAACCAGCAATGTAGGGAGATTACTAATTTTCATGAAACATATTTAATAGTTCCTTTTTGGAACTGACTGCAGTGGACCACATGGTGGACTTGTCCCCAACACTGAAATAGAAGTGGATGGAAAATAGTTAAACATATAATTCCTGGGTTTGACATATGTACTCGGTAACTTGGGCTTGGCTATAAATAAGAATTATTTACTTTGTGTGTTTGAATATCCAAGAGTACCAGTTGGCATAACTAATTACTCATTAGATTAGTGATGGTTAATTATACTACTCTTCATTTTACAACAGTTAAAAACTGGCAACTTGAGAAAACAGCTGAAAATAGTCTGAATAAAATCCATTTCACATACAGGAAAAATACGCTCTCCCTGAGCTCTGTCATCAAAATTAGAGTACTATGGGCACAAATTTAAACATGTTGGCTTTAATGATACAGTGATCAAAATGCTAAGCACCACTGGCAAGGGTAGTCTCTTGCCAAACAGGAAAAAGGCACAACAACTCCACCTTCCAATTTTCTTATCAGCTTTATTACAATGCAGTCAACAGCTACCTGATACTGGGAGCAGGCTTTGTGAAGTTAACCAGTACACCATGCAAGTCCTTACTTTAAATCTATGAACAGAGCAAACAGCAAGCAGAGCACAAATGAAAATCACTCTGTATGGATCAGAGCTATCAGCATCCTGGGACTCCTGAGTTCACCTGTTGCTATTTAAACAAAGCTGATGCAAACTACAGATAGCATCAAACTGGCACTTAGACAGGAAACATCAAACTCTGATGCAAGGCAGAAGAGAACAGTGGGTTTGTAAGGAGGCTCAATGATAACAAGCTATGAATCATAGACTCCCAGAAATGTTTAGGTTGAAAAAGACCTCTAATATCATCCAGTCCAACCGTTAACTCAGCACTGCCAGGTCTATCAGTAAACTGTGTCCCTATGTGTCACATCCATGTGCTTTTTCAACACTTCGGGGATGGTGACTTAACCACTTCCCAGGCAGCCTGCTTCAATGCCAGACCACCCTTTCAATATAGTTTTTCCCAATATCCAATCAAAACCTCCCTGTGGCAATCTGAGGCCATTTCCTCTTGTTCTCTTTCTTGTTACCAGGGAGAAGAGGCTGCCCCCACCTCCAACCACCTTCTTTGAGGTTGTTGTAGAAACTGTTAACATCCCCCCTCAGCCTCCTTTTGTTCAGGCTGAACAGCACCAGCTCTCTCAGCTGCTCCTCATCAGACTTGTGCTCCAGATACTTCACCAGCTCTGCTGCCCTTCTCTGGACATACTCCAGCACCTCAGTATCCTTCTGGGAGTGAAGGGCCCAAAACTGAACACAGGATTCGAGGTGTGGCCTCACCAGTTCTGACAGTACACGGGGTCAATCACTTAGCTAGTTCTGCTGGAATGAAGTATCATTAATTTTCTCCACTAATTTTAACAATCAGAAAAAGAAAGCAACACTTACAGTTTGTCTTCCTCTGAAATGAAACCTAAAGAAAAAACTTCAAAAGAGGAAAAAGATTGTCTGGGAGACTACATCTGCATGTGCATAATGCAAACTCAGCAGCTGGAACTCAAATTTGCATGGAAAAAATGTAAAATTTTTTGTAAAAAAATCCAGTAAAATTGTTCCTGCTTTCAAGCATTTTAACTGGACATGCAAATTACCTTTTGTGTGCCAAATTGATTTGGTGATGCCATGCAACAGGACAAGAGGCAATGGGCAGAAACTGATGTACAGGAAGTTCTACCTGAACACGAGGAAAAACTTCATTACTGTGCAGTTGATTGAGTACTGGAACAGACTGTCCAGAGATGTTGTGGAGTCTCCCTCAGTGGAGATATTCCAGAACCACTGGGATGCAATCCTAGAGCCATGTGCTCTAGGATTTGAGCAGGGAGGTTGAATCAGACGATTCAACAGTCCCTTCTAACCTGGCCCATTTCGTGATTCTGTGATTTTGCTTTTTAAAAGCATAACATAAATATTACACATATGAGTCTATGATATTTGTTTCTCTGGGCATTCCTAATTTTAGAAGGAAGGTAAGACAGATTAAAAGCATCAGAACTGGAAACGTGTGACAATAATGCTGGACTGATGCATTTCAACCTACTCTCTTCTAAAAAGGTGTTCTACACTGCAAGATTACAACAAAGTACAGGACCATGGAGACACCTAAATCCTAGTTTAAAAAATAACTGCAACAAAATCTCAGATTAATATGTATTATTGCAAATGGAGTCTGCAAAGATGATGCATATGCTTTATTTTGGAGAATCAGAATCAACGTGTAACTGTTAAGGTGTTTCCAGGACCCTGAATCTAAGGTCTTGGTATTGTAAATAATCATACGTAAGTTTTTTAATCAAGGATCCAAGGCTAAATCTACTTAGTTATTTCTGTCCCACTACTTCATACAGAAAGGTTCCACAACTTTTAATTAATAACTTGTATGAACTAAAGAATGCTTATACATGCTCATATAATCTTGTGACGACCATCCTGTATTTTTACATATTTCTACACTCTTCTTGTGTTGACGCTTCCCTTCTTTCCAGTGAATTTACTGAGAGCAATCATCTTCCCCTCTCAAGACTGCGCTATGTTTGGATAAACAAACCAACCTCTCCTCTTGCAAGGCTCTCCCATGCTACTTATCACTGAAATAATTATTTACACTTGTCTCAGTGTAAACTAATCTTTTGTGAATGGAAAAGCATTCAAGTCCTATGTACAGCAACTCAGAAGCATTAACAGTGTCACATATAAGGACATACACTTATAATGAGTATTTCCACATCCACACAGACAATAGTGTCTGTGTGAAGCTCCTACCTTCTTATGGCTGGACAATACTGATGGATTCTAGTTGGATTTGATCAGTAATTTCTCCACCCAGCTAATTATTTTTCTGGCAGTTCCACTTGAACTGATACATGAACTAAAAGTGAAGTTTCCTATTTTTAGTCTGTAAGTACCATATAATGCACTCTGAGGTACTGTATTTCATGCCATTTCTTTTACTCCAGACTTAACTGTGTCCAGTCTGCTTTGAATATCACGCCAATACTCATATATTAACATTTTAGATTTTGGCTAGGACACTACTCATTTAATATATATCATAAATATATTGTGATGCATGCCAACACCAATGCTCCAAGAACTTTCGTGGTATCTTCTTTCCAGTTTAACAGCTCCTTTTTTAACAGTGCCTTTAACTACATATTTTTGCTTCTTTTCACTTGGATTAGTGAGCTTACTCATTAATCTAATCTTTATTTCATATTAGCTTACTATTAGCTTATAATTTTCCTGTGGTGCCCTGAAAAGTGCTTTACCAAAATCACAGAATCAGAATGGTTTGGGTTGGAAGGGACCTTTGAAGATAAACTAGTTCAACTTCCCTGCTGTGGGTAGGCAGGGACATCTTTCAGTACATCAGATGACTGGAAGTCTGAGCATTCTGACCATATTTTCTCTCTTACTTCTGCTTCATTACAAATCTATTCTCCATTTTAAATCATTAAGATGAAACCTAGACTAATTCAGCTTTACCTATGATGGCAAAGCAGTATAGAAGAGTAAAAAAGAATCTGCATCTGTAAGTACTGCTCTGCATCTAGAGTTGGTGACGTGTTTTACGGTTCGACACTGAAAACTGAGTAATAAAAGCACAGGTGCACTTTAAAAAGTGACTTCAATAGTGATTTTTTTCTCAAGGATTTGGAGCACATACCCTACAGTTCTTCAGACTGAGGTATCACTATCTGTTTCCAGTTAACAAGGACAAATACAAAGATAAGATAAAGAAATGCCTATCAATATGAAGAAAAGCTTGAAGCACATCTCCCAATACTGGAATCCAAAGCAAAACAGGCTGCAAGATGCAAGTATAGTCAACTTATAGTCAACTTGCATCAGACAAGGACCTCAACAACTCTCACACCAAAGGTATCTAAGCAGTCCAAGCCGAACATTTTCACACTGCCTTGCATCTTTGTACTTCTTCTTTTTTTAACTATTTTCTTCATTATATGGGACACACCACAGCTTTCATAATTTCAGTAAACTAATGCTGGCTGCCGGTCAAGTCAAATCTCACTGCAGTTTTCCTCTCCTTCAGTACATTCCTAACTCTCTGGAAAGATCCAAAGGAAATCAGCCTTTACTTAAAAATTGCTTTTAAGAACTACTAAACATTGTCAATGTAATATTTCATTAAAATCAACATAATTTCGGGATTCATGATGGGAATAAAAGGAAATAGGTGAGTTGCTGTAATGTATTACATAAAAGAGAAAAATCTAAATGAAAAGGTTGAAATTGCACTGAGGACACAACAAAGACAAACAGCAAACCAAATTCAATGCCAACTTCCACTCTCTTGCAGGGAGTTCTTTAACTCAGGTTTACACATATCTGGATAGCTATCTCTGAATTTTCTTTTCAGAAAATCATATGCTGCATTTCTCCACACTGAACATTTACCTCAAATGTTGCTAACATGTCTGTTTAAACTTGTTTTGACCTTTACATAATAATTGGTTCAAACTTCAATTTACTAGAGCTTATTGTTTGTATTGTTGTAACCTTTAGCTTTCCTTTGCAAAGACAACCCAGCCTATCTTTTTGTATGATTTTTAAATAAGGAAGGAAAGGATGGTACTTGTCCCCAGCTGCCTACAACAGAAGTCAAGTACTAGACAGTTAGGAAAGCACGGGAGAATCGTTCCCTGCTTCAACATTATACAGTGTCACCACAAAAAGCAGCCAAGTGGTACTCCAGATTTTTGTGAGCTAAAGCATGCAGAGGCTTATTAGTTTAGTAATGTATGCCTTCGATTTTTTTTTGCATGCTGCCCTTTAAACTGCAACAAAACTTACTAAACATTGGTTTTGACAAAATAACTCAGGCCAAAGTCAGTAAGATTTTGGATGAGTATCACTGGACCGCCTTTTGGGACACAATCAGTTCTCCATAGTCTAAATCAGCCTTCTGGACTTACCATGAAGAAAAGATGAATCATCTATTAGCACTGAAAATTTTAGCTAAAGACAAAGATGATTTCAAGCTTTCAAATACTAAATACAAGAAAAACCATTTTTTTCCCCAGATGAAGCTCATGGCCTACTTTTCTTCCAATTAACCTGTCCCTCTATACTTGCCCCAATTGCTTTCACACACACAAAAGCCCAGAGCTGAACAAACATGAACCCCCAACAAAGCTGAAGGGTTCCAACACCTAAAATCCACCTAATTCTAGAGATGCAAATCCTGAAAATAGTAACTGAACTCTAAAGCAAAGTTAGCCCCAAAGATTTTTAAGACACTGAAGTTTCCTCATGCCTAAATGTGTAATTCTGTTTTGTCCCAACTTTCACAGGATTGAGTGGTTTGATGTTAGCTCACAAAAAAATCAGAATGCAGAAATTTGGAACTCCTCTGTATAGCTCATAGTACTGAACACCTCAGTTTAACAGGCATCTTTAATGCCCTACAGAATAGAGGTTCATACCATTTTTAAATTGCGAACAATCTGTCTTGCATAAATGTGGGCTCCTGGGAGAGGGAACAGTATGCCTTGTAACTAAATAATAGCTCAGTGGTTAATTTTTTTGACAGAAATCAAATAGGAACTTCCTGGGGCACAAACATCAGGTAAAAATCTTTAACCTCCCCAGTAACTACTAGTTACTATCAGTAGCTATCCCCTACTGTAGGCTAGCAGAAGTAACTTTGCTTGCTATTTTAAAAGTGAGAAATAGGCATCCTGATGAGAAGTGCTTAGCTTCAGGACAAGGTTCAAGGCCAAGAATCTAAAATCCTTGCAGCCCTGACTGGAATACCTGAACTTTAACACTTCTCCCTTCTCTTTTCTCAGCAATTGTATTAGTTGGGAGTCACAGCCAGCTAAATACACTGAGACTGTAGTCAGATTCCTGCTCATCATGTTTGTTGCTGTGAATGCTGTTCCAATGAACTTTAGGATGTACTCTAGATAGAGGCCACAGATCACAGAAAGATTCACCATAACAGTTAAGTGCCAAAAAAGTCATGTATCACAGCAGTATGTGCTTTGCCAAGTACCACACAAGTTACCCTTGTACAGGCAGAGCCAGAACAGTAGCTGCAAAAAAGGGTTAAGTGCTAGTTGCCATTTAAAGTCACAGGTTAAAAGTTGTTTACAGGCAAAAAATACTTTGTTACACCTGTGCAGGTCACCTAACGCAAACAATTCTTGACTTTCTCTGAATGCATTTATTATTAATTTAGTTTATAATAGGTGCTTATATGGTTTAAGTAATTCAATGTATACCAAAGAAGGGATAAGTACATGAGAGGGATTTACTGATTTTTGATGGATAGAAGCTGAGTGAAAATAAAAGATGTTATGAACTAATTCTCAATTTCTTGCCCATGAAGCTCAGATGATTTTCGATTTGAAAACCTGCAAAACAGAAGTCTTCAGATGGCATTTCAGATCAGAAGGAATATTTTTTCCTGAGGTCCAGCTATCTAGCAATTTTTTATGCTGAAAATAGGAATTGCTTGACAAACAAGCATCCATCTCTTCTGTGGACAACATACTATGCTCAAGAGTGCTATGATTTTTCTTTTGGCAGCTCTGACACTCCTGATATGCGCCCTACACATTTTGGGCAGTCTTTCAGGTCATGGTGAGACCCATGTAAACTTGCATTAATAAATCTGTAGCTGTGTCTTTGAAAAGATTAATCTCAACACATGCTGCACCACTGTGTTGAAGTAAAACCCCACTCAAGCTAAATGTTCTGAGGTACACCTTCTGAGCAGGATGACTTTACTCCTAAGTAGGAACTCTATGCTTACTTTTTTTGTGTTTCAACAACTTTCTATCAGATGGGTCTTAAAAAACCCTGAGACTTCCAGGATCAGGCCCTAAGTGGAATTACTTGTCTGAAAAGCTGTGTCAGCAAGTCTTTCTAAAGACTGAAAGAAATTAAGCTGTTATAAAACGCAGAGAGCAGTATTGGCAGAGAGTGAGAGGACATGCAACAGACAGAGACCATCTCTAAGCTCACCTATCCTTGTAGTTTATCACAGTATCAATGATAGCATTCATTTGTTTTGTCAGTTTAGGTGGGTTGGGTGACAACTTCTCTGCAGGAGGTCTGCCTCTTCTTTTCTTTGCTTTCTCTCCATCCTCCTTCCCAGAATCTTTATCCACGTTTCTTCGTCTCTTCCGTTTTTTAAGCCGAACTTCCTCTTCCATTTCTTCCAAATTGCCGTCTTCAATTGCCTAACAACCGTGGATTCAAAAAGTATGGTTTTTAAACAAAACAGATATTGCAAAGATAAATAACAAACTGTATTTAAAACCAACCACAACAAAACCCAATGCAACTCCACCGGATGTGGATAATTCAACTCAAAATGTTCAGTTTATTTATAAAGAGGAGTACGAGAAACTGAGTTGCTGGCAATCAGAGACACTAAACATTAATTTGTCCTAAGAATCCCACTGTTCTTTCTCTAAATAGATGCATTGTTCATCTGAACCTTGAATTCCACACCAAATCACAGCCTGTGGTATTGTCTCAGTAAGTGTACAACAAACATTAATTTTTTCATATCCGTGTTAGTTTTGGGTTATATAGTCCCATGCCAAACAGACTTTGATATCACATGTTTCAAACACGATAATCTAAATTGTGCTTAGCTCCCAAAGCCAGCTCACACACAATTCTTTGTGCACACAAACAACACAGAGATACTTCATGCAGTAACAACTCAACTTCTCTTCCAAATTTTTTAAGCAACTTTTAAATTGCCTGTTAAAACCATCCCTAAAATGTACCATTTTCTTCCAGAATAGTAACCAGGAGGTAGGCAGAAGCACTGACAGTACAGCGTTTACTGTAAAAAGCACTCACAACATGGGAATGAAAAAAATCCCACCCCAAAAACCAAACTGCACACACAGCCACAGACATTGAACACTTGTTTCAATTACCTGGATGTATGCTTTTAACCAGACACAGCAGCTCTACGCAGAGGGATAAAAAAATTGCTACAAAAAACCAAACTAGGAATAAAGGGAACCTGTTCACACACACTATCAGATCCATGTTATAAAGCAAGAAGCTGAACTTTTCTTGATTTGAGAAAGACGACAAAAGAAAATAAATAAAAATACCGGATCATAAGAGAACTGAAATTAAAATAAAAAAAAAATAAACAAAAAAATCTTAAAATTAAGGTCTTCTGATTAATGCTTTCTCAGAACATAACTGATGTTGATATTTGTTGCTTTTGCCTCAATATTGCCTTGAGTACATGCAAATGCTAATCAATCCTTTCTCGCAGCTGAAAGAGCTCTAATCCTAAGGCAATTACCTTCATTTCTCCACAGCACCAAACATGGCTAATATTTATGATCATGTGAGCACAGCAATCAATATTAAGAAGTGATTACAGCCCAGACGTAATTTTTCTCAACTGTGTACAATGTCTCTTCAAAAACGTTTCGTGAACAAAACCTGATGCAGAACACAAAACAACCTGGCATGTTAAAAATAACAGTGGGATTTCGAAATCTGTTTCTTATGCATGCTCCGATGTGCAAATCCACAGAACAAACACAAATGCAGAATCCTTAGAGACAGCCTGAAACTAGGCCTTAATAATCAAAAGACAATTTACATCATGCTTCCACAGCATTCAGATAAATACTATGAAGGAGGCTCGAGATCTAATGAGTTAGGAAGAAAAGGAAAAAAAACCTGCACACAAATTCATTAATATTCATCTGGATAAAGCAGGACATGCGCTATAAACCACTGAAGCTAACAAAGATTAAGAAAAGGAAATTTCTCTGCATATCTTGGAAGCTAGAAAAGCTAATAATAAATACAGTATGCAAGGCTGTCAACAGTTAATGTCACTGCTCTCCTCAAGCACTCAGTTGTACACTGAAACACGGAGAACACTGACTTTTGATGTGTTACACACCTACACATGCCTGTGATGTAGTTCTACTGAATCTTCAAGACGGCAATGAAAAAGGATATTTACCTTACCACTATCAGCAGGCCGGCTATCGGAAATCACAGTTAGTGGGGATAAAATTAACAAGCCAGCAAAGCAGCGAGCTGCTAGTCTCTTCATCAGCTGATCAGGAAAAAAAAGAGAGCTGGGGAAAGGCTATGTTTTCATATACAAGTAATTTTATTTTACTGAAAATTTAATACTGAAAGGATTGTGGATACTGAAATCTGCTGTTTCATTCTACCTACTACAAGGCCCGAAGCCTTCCTCCTTCAGCCTGCTTTAATATTGACAACTACTTATCATATTTCTCCCCTTATTATTCTAGGCATTCAAGTTAGATTTTTAACTGGGCAGTTACTGATTCTTGTTAGCGTTTTAGTAATTATAGCACAATTAGAAAATTTCATGTATGATTTTAAAACTGAAATAGGCTGCATGCATTTTAAAGATGTATTTATTATAGAAAATGTATTCCTATTGCTTTGTAGTGAACAGATCAGATTTGCTTATTGAAACTGATAAAAAAAAATTTATTCTGATTCACAAGAAATTAGAAAAAAAACCCTAAACCAAACCAAGTTATTGTTCTGATAACTTTGATAGCATTTTGTTGTCCTTCAGAAAACGTTCACTTAACTACAATGTATTTATATTTCCGCTTGTTTGAGATTTTCTACCACCACAAAAATTCACAGTGGTCCTGTCATCACAAAGTTTACTAACATCTCATTTCAGAATTCTGCATAAAATTCTTGCTTGGAGTAGGCAATATTTTTGAAAATAAATATTCACAAAAAAAAAAGATAAAAGTTAAAATGTTTT
>VXAY01006825.1:50647-66995 GCA_013399855.1 Oxyruncus cristatus | reverse complement strand
TTTTTTTTTTTTTTTTTAATATTACATATAGCAACTTAGTAAAGACAAATGATAAAAATAAAACCCAAGTCAAGTAACTTATACTCTTGCACTCTTAAAATCAGTAACTAGCAAGTAGCAAATCAATTCTTAGCAAGATACAGATCTGCAAACAGATGTTAAACTTTCTACTGAACCAGTAATATATCAGTTTATACTAAGCTTTTGAAACTTTTATGTGTGAATGTAAACTAGGACAGTTTTCCTTAACTTAAGACTTTAGTGATCCCACTTGAAATCAGTGCGACATTACCAGCAGCAGTATAAAAATGTTGCTATTATGACTCTCAACATTAGTTGTTAAGTGGTAGATTTGTATTTTGTAAGTAAACAGTAATATCTAAAACTAAACCTGTATGATTTATTCTGCCTCAAAAGATGACTTAAAACCGTACCATATAAATGAATTATCAGCAGACAGATTAATGATCTGTGCATATGCCTACACATATGATCCAAGCATATGTGTATTAGCATCAAAATATTGATGAAGCTAATTCATCTGACTGAGCTCTTTGTTAGAAAAGCTTACTTAAGTGCTACAATGCCTTTCCAAAACCTTTATCAGTATGATAATGATACAAATCCCAGTCACAAATCTCCAGTTCCTGACTGATGATGGGTTGTGTGTGAGTGCAAAATAACACAAACATCTCCCACGCTCAAATGCCTCTGGATTAGTGAGGTGAACAACAAGGAAAATGGTACACAAATAACAATTTAACACTTTTCTTCCCTTTAGGGAACTGGACAAAACACTACAAAAAAAAGTTTGGACACCTCATTTTCTTGGAAGAAAGCTCTAAAAATTTAATGTTGAATTTTGCAAGTTGTTGAGCACCTCATGAAAGGCCAACACACCTTGGAGGACCCCCCATTAAGTTCTGTATTGACAAAATGTCCCTGCTTTTCTGACTCTCTCTTATTGCTGTAACCTAGTCCATGTGCATGAAACAGTTTCACTGTTAAAGAGATAAGAGCACGCTGGCTTCTCAGAGCACCAGAATTTTAAGAAAGAGTACACTGATCATCAATTAAATAAATTAAACTGTGTTCCTCCAAAAAGAAGCCCCCACCTCCCAAGGACAAAAATGTATTTGTAAGAAGGGAAGGAGAAATTACTTCTGAGACAGTCTGCCTTCCTACTGCTGCCTGCAATTACCTTTTCCCTTCAGAAAGGAAAACAGCTGTTTTGAGGTGAAAGTATTCTTAGTGAATATGGATACACTACCTGAGAACCACAGAAACAAAGTAAGGATGAAATGTAAACGGTTTTGTTTATCCATCTGAAGGACAGAACATTATAGATGTATTCTTAACTTCTTCTGGAGAGCAGGACACAGCACCATGACTGAACACCTTTTCAATTCAGAATCACAGACTCAAATAACAGTAAGAGCTACAGCTCTGAGTTTTGTTTCAGGACTACCTTCTGCAAGTCAACCACGAGTAGGGCCTTATACTAGTTTTAATATAATTTCACTCAAGTGTGGTCACAGAGTGGATCAACGGAGGTGCTCATCTTAAAATAAAAATCAGTTTTGCTGTTCAAGCCTGTCTCGTTAGATGGCACAACACTGTAATATATAATTTTCCTTTGACTGGAGATAACTATAGCTATTATCATGTGAAGAGATTTGCCAGTATGCTAATTAAACTCAATGTTTCCATAGAAGGCATATAAATCATAGGTGAACAGAGAAAAAAAATTACCTTCCCAGCTCCCTGAACATAAATACTAAACCAATCATGTAAAGTTTCTGAAGAATGAGCTTTTCTGGGAACAACAAATAACTCAACTGGGCACTGTACTGACTATGGCCAAAAGGCACTGATCTTAATGGCTGTTAAGCACTTAAAACCAAAAAACATGTCACCAGCAGCATGAAAAAGAGATGACTGCTTTGCAAAATGAAGCCCCCATTTACCACATTAGAAGAGAAGAACCCAATGGACAGCTAATAATAAACACTGAAATCACTAGAATGACATCTGCCTACCCCTACCAATTTCTCTCTTCAACATAATCCTTCTTGGAAAACTCCACTGATATTCCAAGAGAAGTTCTTCTTTTTTTTTCCCCTCTGACTTTGTCTATTTGAAACCCTATTGCTTTTTACTTTACATTTTTTATCAGATTAAATCTGGCAACCAATGAAGACTTCAACTTTCCACCCTGATGTTCACGTTCTTAAAATGATCTCTTCAAAATCCAGCTGTATTCCTTATTTTTTTAATCGTACCATTCCTATGTCTGGGACTGCTTCTAATTTCCATGTGTTAGAATTATTTCTCAGCTTTCTAGAGCAAGTTCCCTTACACTGTAGATACATCATGCTATGCTACAGCATAGAGGTCAGTATACTACAGATAAAGGCTGTGAAGAGGAATACCATAACTCTTCGCAATTAGATGAAAGGGCTTAAGATACACTGTCAACAGTGCAATGACTAAATACCTGAAGATAATTTTAAGGATTGATGAAGAGTTATTTTACTTGAATTTCCTCTCCTTGCTGGATATTACTGCATAACAGATTTACCAGACTTAGTTTTCCTGGAACCAAACTAAAACAGAATGTAGACCAAAATCTGCCAAAGGCAAAGAACTTGTGACTACATCCAGTTTTTCCTCGCTTTTCTGGTGACTCATTCTCTTCAACATAACGAATATTCCAGAAAGTCTCCATCCAACATTTAAGTAGAAACAAAGGTATAGTTTTTTTAAAAAACTCGAATAAAATGCCATTATTGCAAAAACGTATCAACTTTTAACACATGGTCTTCTCAGATAAGCTGAACTTCCACCACTTAAGGACATGGAGTCCTTCAGCCATATTCAATCAGGGTCTGCATCTTCACATCACCGAAACTTGCATTTTAAGAAGATAGACAATTTTCTATTCTGCATTTTAAAATTATTTGCACTGAAACTCCAGTTGCCTATACTTAATTAGATATTAAGGAGAGCAATAATGTAAATTATAAATAGTTTTTTCTTGCACTTTGATTAAGGACTGAGGCCAAAAAGACCTGATAAAGCCATGCAAGAATGTAAGTTATCATTAAAGAGAAATGGTCTCAACTACAGCAACAGGGAATAACACTGAAAAAAAAAAAAGGTATCTACTTAAAGTATTAATAGGATCAAAGCTTTTATCTCCAGTGTTTTCTCGCTGGTCTGAAAAAATTTTTTAGGGTCAAATATCCTAATATTTAATCTTGATATTCTGCGGTCCACATCTGCTCAGTCACAACCTTAAAGGTTCTACAGAACTTTCTGTAACTGTCTTCTACAGTTTTCAAAATGTCTTGATAAGAAGATTTCACTTGAACAACCTCTTGACTAAGCCAATCTCACCTAAGAGCAGCAGAAAGATGGGGGAGAAATCTGAACACAGTCTATGTCAGAAACTATCGGTATCAACCTCTGACTCTTTACCGCTGAACCGTTTTGTTGTGGTTGGGTTTTTTGTCTGTGTTTCCCAAATATTCTCCTCTTCATTTTAGAAAGCTGTGTCACCTGCTTAAGAATTCTTGTCACTTGGAGTAACAGCCCGTTTCTGAGCATAGTGAAAAAATGCTCTCATTCAAGACTGGAGGACAATTTATAACGGACCTGTGAAATATTATGCAGGAAAGTTGCCAGATGATAAACTTATTCTGAAAGGGACGTTAAAACAGCAGTTAGTTTGTACTGGGGGTTTCACTTCCAGATCTTCCTTTTTGTAAGGATATATCATTCTATTGCCTTCTGAGATTATTTTTTGCTTCCATTTTTAATGACTTTCTACAACAGTTGATTAATTAGTTTAGAACTTATGAACAATATTTAAGACAATTTAGTAGTATTTGTGGTAAAAACTACATTCCGCTCAGGCTCACAGACAAAATGTCACAGAATAGGAGGAAACATGTTGCAATAAAATCATGAAAATACTCAACAACATATCCAAAAACACAAAAAACCTTCCAGGGATTTACTGTCTCTCAGTCAAGTAAGATATTGTTTATTTCACACAGGAGATCATGCATACAAAAACCAATCAGGAACACATCTATATCTGACCACTAATAAGCACAAAGAATGACCTTATTCTTTCCACTTCTGAGATAAGTATTTCCTGTTGCCATTTACCTTGTATTTCACAAAATACTGTTACTGAGTAAGGTTTCTGAGTAATTCTGAGCAATGTTAGTTTATCTTTTTTTCTTATCATGTACATTTTTAAAGGACATGCCATTCTTCTGTTGTGGAAAAAGGTAGGAAATCAATGTCACCTCCTGGCAGACTAAGAGCATGGTTGATATTTCGCAGCTCATAATGCTAACAATTAAAGACAGACTTCTCATGTTTGATTTTATTCTTTATGAAAAAGTTCTCAAATTTCAATCCTTAGGAATGGAAATTAATAGATTTTTCAATTTATTTAAAAAAAAATTTCCAGGGCTTAGCCCTTCTTCATCCAAAGAACTTTGTCTCCTTTTTCTTCTAAGACAGGGTTTATATCCTCACCAGACCAGCTCTTCACAAAGAAACCACAGTCTTGGCTCTTTCCAGGACATTCACTTGCAGTGAATGTTGCAAACATTTGCGGCAACAGGCATTTTTTTTCTATGGTAAAAATAAAACTGACAATTCTAAGCACTGGAAGAGGTAAGTGGACATGACAAACTCTTGTTCTGGAACATACTCAGGGGGAGTAACAACAACATCTGGCAACATACAGCAGGATACCATGTCTTAGAAGAATGTTTCCTATAAAGAACAAGATGCTTTTTCTTCTACTATGGTAACAACGCAGCTGAGGACTAACACAGAGGGGTGATTAGCAGATCTCCAGTGTGGAATCATTAATTTTGTGCCAAATCTATAGCCCTAGAAAAAGGAAATTATTTGGCTCTCAAGTGAATAGATATTCAGTGGTGCCTCCTAACTGCCTAGAAAAAATAGTAAAAGTTTTCTTTTTGATCAACAGATGAACAGACTAACAAAATAATTCTATTTTACAAGTGGGTATAAATTTTATGTGTATCCTGAAACACTACTGCACTTAATGATGTAACATGAGAAGCTTATAGTACATAGCTTAAACTGGCATCTTAAAGCATGTCAAGTAAAGTCAGCTCCTGCCAACACTCATCCCATTAAGTATTTTCTCTGGTATGTTCTTCTCTCTTATATTTAAGTACACTCACACATTCCTAGCAGTCATTTTTTATTACAAGTTTAAAATGTGGAACATAGCTAAATGGGAACAAAATCAAGAAAAAAACCTCGAAACAAACCAGGTAAAAGTATCTTGCAAAAAAATGAACAGCTTTCAGAAATCATTATAGTTTAATTATTTTTTAGTGGATGTTCATAGATTTCTTGTATCTTCCTATTCACAGAAAACAAGTTAAGGATTTTTCCAATAGCATGGGAAATTGGGTTTAGAGATCTATCATTATTAATGTAGGTAGTCTGAGGCATTAAGAATGGGAAGCACGTAAGGGAGTACGGGATGAGAAAAATATATGGCAAGAGGTTAGAAAACTCACTTCCTATGCCAATAGACAGTATTGGCAGAGGAAAAAATTTTGCTTATAGAAATAGACTTGTTTAAAGAATAAACAGTAGGCCATAGCCCCTTGTGACAATTCCAATGTATTTTTTTAATAACTTAAAAGAATTTGGAGGAAGATTACGTGAAATGCAACTAAGTCAAACTTTGGATAACTTGCTGAGAAGAGCTTAGTTACATGTATCTTTTATGTGTCTTATAACAAATCAGTATTTTGTGATGCTTAGTGATGCAGTGAGTTTCATGTCTTCAGAGGATGCTTCTGAAGCTGCAGTTACCTGACTGTGGCAGGACTTACAGTACAATTTGACCCTTTAAGATGCATATCACAGCCTAAAAGTAAAAATCTAACACGAGCAGTATCTAGAAGTCTAGAAGATGTTTTTGGTCTTCTGGGATAAACTGCAATGCAAATCACAGTCTGACAAGCAATAACTATTACCAAAGCAAACACTAACAGAACAATACAAAGAAGATTTCCTAAAAGGCCAATGAGAGTTAAGAAGACACGAAGTTTCCCAAAAGAATAATGTACATATACAAAAAACTAAAGTAAGGCTGTAAGCAGCAACAAAGTCCTTAGTTCTGAGCTTGAAATCTAGCTAAAAATGTTTTATTACATTGTCAGATCCATCTGAAAAGGATACATAATGGACACTCATGAAACTGTAATCTGTAACACTCTAAACATGATGATTTCAGAGTACAGGACAAAATTACATGGTTGAGCTTACTGCAAAGTTTTTGTGGGATTTTTTTTTTAAGATTAATATTTACTGCTAGAGTAAGGAAGTACGTTACTGTACTCATCAAGCAAGGTACTTCAGGATGACTCAGGAAGTTAACTGCCACTCATGACATGCCTAAGGGTAGGCTGAGTAATTTTTGAGAAATTCAGTCTGAAACTTCCCCGTTCTTCCGTATTTGCTATGTTAGTTCTTCCATACTTGTTTACATATAAGAGATAAATTGCTATCACTTCTACAGAAGGAGCAGAGCTCTGCAGACATATGCCAATCCATTAGAAGAATTACTTTTTCCTGTCATGCCTGCTGCATGAAAAACATCAGCATGAAGCTTCCCATCACCTGCTCAGGTCTGCCTTTAGAAGATGGCCTTCTACAATAAAGGTCTCCCAGTTTGCTTAGAGTGCATAAACACTTCAGCCACAATATACACTTGGAAAGGTATGGGTAACTTCTTACCCATGTTGCAAATGCAACATTTATTTTTTTAATTATTTTTAGTTTACTTTTTCAACATATCAAAATGTACTGTCTTTACTCAAAAATTGTTAGGTGACAAAACGGTGAGCTACTGCATACCACCTCTCATTGTTACTATCAGAGCATGTCAGAGAACACAACAATGAACATGCTATGTTCATGCACATCAGAGAATGTAGCAGTGGAGCCAAGTATTAAAATATTTCCTGTTTCTCGTTCCATAGCCATATGCCCATAGCAACAATAAAGTTTTAGACTTTTAATGCAGACTTCTTTTCTTGTAGATTTTGTGAATTATTTCATAGTAGTTTAGGTTTTAGTTTTAGAATCAAAGAATATTCTGAGCTGCAGGAAACCCACAAGGATCACTGACTCCAACTCCCGGCCCTGCACAGAATCATCCCCAAGAATCACACCATGTGCCCAAGACTGTCCAAACGCTTCTTGAACTCTGCCAGGTTTGGTGCTGTGACCACTTTCCTGGGGAGCCTGTTCCTGTGCTCAACCACACCCTGGGTAAAGAACCTCTTCCTAATATCCAACATAAATCTCCCCGGACACAACTTCAGGCCATTCTCTCATGTCTGTCACTGGCCACCAGAGAGAAGAGATCAGTGGCTGCCCTTTTCTCCCCCTGCCCTGTGAGGAAACTGCAGACTGTGATGAGGTCTCCCCTCACTCTCCCCTTCTCCAGGAAGCTGATTTGAACAGTATTTCTGGCATCTTAACCAGAAGACCTATTTTTTGTCAGGAAAAAATCTGCACTCAGAACAGTAATAATACAAAAAACCCTGAAACTCAGAGTTTTAGCTTACAGCTTCCAGGCTATATACAGTTGGTATGTCAGAAACTACAGCTATTTCAAAGACAATGCAGTTCATTTTAGTCTAATACTAACAATACTTCTCACATTTTTAAAAAATATAGAAAGGTACTTACATGTAACTACTATTCCAATTTTTCTAGAGGGGAATAGATGCATAATTCCACTTGAAATTATGTTAGTATTTGTTATGGTACTTTAGATGTAACATTGTATAGTCAAAATCACAGACTGAAAAAACAAGAATACTATGAAAATACAGCAATGTTTTACTGATAGGTATTCCCCATAAAGAGCTGTTCAGATTTCCTGACTTAAGGTCTTTCTCACAAAAAGAATGTATTTCAAACTCCAGAAATTACTTTATGGAGAATATCTGCAAAATATTGAAGAAGCATTTCAAATAAATGTTTTTAGTTTCCAAAATTAATACTCTCAATTCTGATTCCCCATTCTGAGGAAGTCACCCATAGTGTAAATCAGGTCCTTTTCTTTATATACAAATGAAACCATCTTGCCAAAATAGAGAACTGAAGCTATCGGGCAGATGCATTTAAATTCCCTCTCATCCATGAAAAGCCAAGAAAACCCCCTTTCATCTAAACTGCTTCATTAGTTTTAATTTCACTGGAACTTAAAACTACCTATTTTTTTCTGTAAGTAGATTCTGAATTGAATTTCATGAAAAGGACATGAAAGATAAATAGTAATACGAAGAACATAAAAATGACTTGATTAAATGAGGCCTTAAAGTCATGTCCAGCTTTCTAATCCTTCAAAAATCAGCTTCCATGTGCAGAAAACTTACTGGCCTCAAACTGCACACTAGAAAAGAGTAGCTGTGGCATTCTGATGATTGCTGGTCACAAAACAGAAAACACCCTGGCATGGTGGACTTTGTAACCCTCCAGTGACAGTCTTTTAAACATGACTTGTTTTCCCCTACAGCTTAACAAATTCAATTGGAATTGCAATTCAATACTACAGAGAAGAGTTTAGGTCAGAACCCAACTTTCTTCAAATACCCTGGGCAAATACCCACTTACTTGAGAGTTAAACAGGTTTAGCAGCAAGTCAGGAAACTTTGCAATTGTTACCAAAAATGGTAGAGAGAAGTAATGAAGAGAGAAAACCAGGGTGCCAGAGTATTATGTACATGAACTATTCAGATAACTATGCACTGGGTTAAAAGTTAATTTTTCTCTCCTCAGAATTTCAGCTTCCAACATAGACTAAAACAATTATAGAATGTAATGCTAATTTTCCATTCAGCTATTTCAGTATCTAACAAAGACTACTGTAAAATCAAATTCCACCATCACAGTTTACAAAACCAGGTCTTAGAGTATGTTCCTAGTACTGATTCTAAAGTTGTATACATAAAAGTGAAGCACTCTGAGAAAACACAAACCTACTTGAAAAACTTTCAGTAATTTATACCAAGTTGCAGCAACAAGTTGGCCCAACTTTACTCTCTGTCGCCAAACCTAACCTAACAGACTATTAAAGAGCGTGTAAAATCAAAAAGTTACGTAAAATTCCAGCTCATGAGAAAACATTTGAAAACACACCCAACAATTTTCCCACTAGGTAGTTTATTGTACAACATAACCTTAGTTAGTAAACATAAACAAATAAAATTTGTCATGATTATGTAAAACACTATTCATCAGATATTCTGAATGTGTGAAAGCCATCACTGTTTTTCTAAGTACAAAAAAAGTCTGAATTTCACTTACAATTTTTATATCAGCTAAACAAGCATGACTTCTGCATGTCTGCACGATGTAAATGAGATACTGCTAATTTTGTACTCAGATATGTTTCCCTGGCCAACATGCAAAGCTATTTCTAATTAGCTGAACAACTAGGGACTAAAACTTTATTCATATCACCTAGCCAGCAATTAAGTTGAATGAGAAGCTGAAACCAGATGTAACTGTCTTCCAGGTCTTGTAACTACTCAAAAAAATCCTGTTTCTTGAAACCTGTCCTAGGCAATAGAGTTCTTAGTAGATGACCCCTCTAGAAAATAATATGCTATGGGATCCAGCAAAGTATTTTGCAGTTCTGATAGAAGTGGTGCAGGGACAGAATCTGCTAGTGCATGAAATACTTCCAGAATAGAAATGCTTTGTAGAATCAGGAAGCAATCTCCTCCTTACAGATGTGGGGTTTTTTTTTTAAGGAAATATGGTTGTCATGCCAACAGTTAGAGAACAGCAGGCTGCAGCGACAGCTAGTGATGTAGCCCGTTTGCGTCTTAGAAATTTCCTGGGAGGCTGTCAGTGAGGTGGTTCGGGGCAGCAGCACAATCTCACTAAAGAACGTCTGTGATCATATGGCTTCCGTAATTATTTCGTCCCTTGCTTTCAAACTGAGGTACTCGACCTCCCAGCAAGAAGGGAGCTGACACACTTGTCAGTATACATGCATGCATACAGACCCTGAAGTGTATGGCAGATCCTGTGGGGAACTGCCATGATCTGAATTACACTCTTCAGTGTTGGGTGTGTCAGCAGAGGGTTCAGAGTCCAGCTGAGAAGGGTCGAGTAGCTATCTTCATAGTCAGAGCTGTGGCTGCTGAATGAGGCAAAACTCCCTGGAAAAGATCTAGTCAACTCCGTAAGAAATAAAAGAAGAAGAGACTAGATATTGATACTATGAAACTCATTTACTGGTGAGAAATGCAAATTTTTATTCAGAAAACCCCATGAAAAGATAGCTATAAAGCTGTAGCAGCAGTCACAGCAAGAAACAAGGGGCATCCCTTGCTGCTGGTAAATAAATCTCCTTCTGTAACACTGTAATAAAAATAGACCTACCTTTGGAAAATAGCATGACATAGAACACGGTTAAAAGGGTACCTTATGAATTAAAGTATCAGTCAATTCAGAACTTACTACTTCTATCTTGTATCCAAATTAACATTAAACAATTAATTACAGTTTTCATGCAATATGCATGAGACTATTACAGGTTACAGTGTCAAAGGCACAAGATACAAGTGGTTATAAACTATATACCACCATTTTTTAAATGTTTATACAGATAAATATTCCCTTGCATATGTTGTATACAATTATTATGACACCTTCTAAAGATGCCATTAGAGAAAAATCAAACGTCTTCAAAGAAGACATAAAAGTGATTCTGCTGAAAGGCCAATGGGTGTCCGTTTTACACACACGAAAAATAAGACAAAAAAAAACCCTCAGAAAACTTTGCTTACCTTTCATTATCTACCCAACTAGGAGTTTTATTCTGAATGTGCATAAGCAGTGTTACACTATAAATGTAATTCCACCGAACGGAGTCTAAAAAAGTATTGGTAGTTCCTACTCTTGTATTTGTTCCAACACACTCTCAAGGGCACCTGAAAGCATGTTAAACCATGTATGCAGTAGAGTTAGTATATGCACTGTGAAGCAATCTGACCTAGGTAACTCAGCTAATTTGAAAACATTCTTAACAACATAATAGAGAGAAGGGGGAACAATATCTCTCAATAGAGTAAAAAACCCTGGTGAAAAAGGGTTAGTATATGTACCACCGCAACTAGCAAGGTTTCTAACTTGGCCTCACAAAACAGAAGCAAACAATGAAAACAACCACTATCAAGTATATGGAGACCTGTTAAGAAATTGTTTCCAGAGTAGTCCTTAATGACTCTTTATTAAATGGTCCAGCATTTTTCAGTGTTTTTACTGTCTTTAGAAAGACAGAATAGAAGGTATACCTACTAAATCTCAAAACAATACCAAGATGACCAGAAGTTCACCTAAGGACAGGCTTAAAATTCAGAGTAGTTTTGGTGAAGAAAACTCAGATATCATTCAACGAGGGTGTACACTAAATCCTCGCACCAGGAAGGAAAAGATCAACTATATGAAACATGATTTTGAAAAGCTGGCAAGGAAGTAGATCCACAGAAAAGGATTAAGGTCTTATACTGGATCAAAAATTTAACATGAGTCAGTATCTTTCACATTAAGAAAACGAAATACTGGATTATGAGATGTAAGTATCCTAGAAGTTATGCAAAAGACCTCCTCCTCCATATTCAAATGAGGCTGCATCTGGAATTCTGATGTCTAGTTTTTGACCATAACCCGTAGAAAGAGACCAGTCATATGTAAGGGAAATCAGTGGAAACAATCAAGAAACCTAGAAAATAGGAACTATGTGGAAAGACTGCATAAGCAGAAGTTGTTAATCTTGTGAATTTACTAAACAAGGAGACAAGTCTTCTACAACACAAAATGTTAAAAAAAAACAAAGGGAGTAACCTGTTGTGCATGAGCAGTGATTAGGACAAGAACCAATTAGCTTAAATTCCAATAGAAAAATTCAGGTAAAATATAAGGGAAAGTCAAACATTAAAAACACTCCCCTCTGGACTTGTAAATTCACTGCTCAGGAATGCCTAGAAGAACAGGTCAGATGAACTTCTATTATAAACGACACAGGACTGGATGATTCTGCCTGGCATAGGAAGAGGGATCAGATGATTTCTTTTAGGTCTGGCATTTCTAAAAATAAAACACTTAACACAAGTATTCCAGCCAACTCAAGACACAAAACGTGAAAGCCAAAGTTAACTTCCATGTTGCCACAGCCAGAGTATTTCATCATTAAAAAAAAATTAGCTTAAAATGGCATTGAGTAGATGTACACTATACTGGAAGCACTTCCACTGTAGGATAAGGTAAATGTTCAAGAATCCAGACAGGATTTTATGTTTCTAGGTATTTCTTCTCCACAGACTACTTGAAAATGTCAAGTATAAAACTCCTGTAGTTTCACAGACTTGCTTAAATTTACAGCTGATGTATAATTCAAAGCTTTTTCTCCCCCAGGCAGCACAATCCGGATTAGCTCCTAGCACAGTATTACACAATGCACTCCCACCAACATCACGTTTGAAAATATGTAGGTTAAGATTTTTACTTATCTTTAGCAAATTACACACAAAAACTATACTGTATATTCATGTTGGTATTGTCTGTTGTTCTTCTACAATAAAACTTATGCTGTCAAACCATGTGGCTTAGTTTTGCTCTTAGAGTACTTTAAGTTTTTGAAATCATAATATTATCAAATTTCCTTGTTCTGAAAAGACTTTCCAACAAACAATCCTCACCATGCTCCTTACTATATACACTCCCACTCTGAAAAGACACATGCATTAATACTCACTAGATGTGTGTTTCACAGAACAGCAAGAATCCTTAGGTACAACAAAATCACAAATTTTGTCTGAGTTAAGTTTGGAATCTTTGATTTCAGGTCTTAAATTCCTGAATCATTTATCAAGTATTTTGATCTTAGTGGAGCCAAGAAATGCTCACGATCTGGAAATGAAATAGCCTGACTTATGTGAAAATTTCCCAATTCTTAAAAGGGTTGAATTCATGTATTTTAAAACACAGTCAGCTTCTGCAGCACAGAAAATTGTAATACACACTGAATACTAGTCTCCTCTACTACAAAAGAATTCTTCGCGTGTCTGCAAGATGACACATACGAAAGTGTCTAAAGATATAAGAAATACGTCAAGATCCATGGCAATGGAACAGTTCCAATCGAATGCTACCACAGTCCTGATTCAGCACTTAAAAACATTGGTTTAAGTTTCCGCAGTGCAGTTCAAAACTTATTTATGCCTTCAACAAGGATATTTTAGGCCTAACTACTACATTGTGTTTTCCCTGGTGCAGTCTTCAAAGCATAAAAAATAAACCCCACCACAAACAAATAAATTTCAAAGGTAAAAAAGCAACCAATCAACCACAAGGCACAACCTACCCGCAGCCACTGTTTCTCTGTGAGAGCATCACTGTAGTCCACATCCCTGCGCTGACGGGATCCTCTACCAAATATTTTTTCTTCTTCTTCTTCACATGTAAGCCTTTCAACTTCAGCATCATCCTTAATAATCCAGGATGGTAATTCATCCTCCTCCATTAAGCGTGGCTTACGCTTAGGGTTTCTGGCATCCTCCCTGCGGCGGTCCATGTCCATACGCTGCAATGGGAATTGAGAAAGGATAAAAAAGTTTTAAGGGCAATTATTAAGTGCACCATGTAAATGCCTAGCTATCTACTGATACCTGAAACTTTGAACAAGTCCTTCACAGGTATGTCCCTTTCATGATACTCCTAAATACTGCTAAAATGCAACTATAAAAAGAAGAAGCTACACTCGTTCGTTAATTTTCAGGCATATTCACTATTCCTCAACTAGCTTTCACTGAAGTAACTAAGACAACGAAGCAGGCAAGTGACAAAAAGCAGATCACAAGAACACTGCTGTGTTCTGTTAATTAAAAAATTCTTCCTTATTTGCACAGGCTTTTTGTATTTTTGTATGTCATCTGCAAATACTAATCATTCCCTCATAATGTCTCCATAAGGTGTTAGTGTTACGTAACTAAAAAAGGTAACTGAAAACACACTAGTTTTGTGCGGCTGAATATCAGAAGAAAATTTAAAAGTTCGTATTAGAAAAGAAGAATCAAAAGAGAATTAATAAATTCAGAGAAAATCTTGCCTACAGTGCAACCTTTACAGTGCCAGAAAGCCAACCTGCTTAAACCTCAATTCCTCCTGTTCATACTGCTCTACTAGAGAAAATCAAAACACAGAAATACCACATAAGGTTGGGTAAAGTGTTAAGAACATCCGAAGATAATGTTAAGACTTTCAGCTGATATCTAATAATTAAAAATTTTAAATAATCATATAAAGTAGTATCAAGTGTGGTGAGCAATTACCTCAGAAAACAGCTATGGATACTGAGGATACATTCCCATGACCTACTCACCAGTGAGATACTTCATAATCCTCCTGGGGAAGCATCCACCTTTCTCTATCTACTATATGCTGATCAAGCTTCCTATGGTTCTGTGTATTGCATCTGCATTTTCTTAAGTACCCAAACCAGGCAAATATGAATACCCATTTCAATTAGGCCTTTTGAAGAGTCATACAGTACTTACTACTCAGTAATTAGCTGCTAAGCAGAGAAAACAAACAGATGGTGACCAAGCATTTAATTTTCATATTTGAAAAAAATAACAAATAGAGTAGCATCAGAATTGGCTGTAGTATTTTAACAGGCTACTCCTTTGGCCATTAAACCTTCCTAAAAAGTGTTTTCAACTGTGTGCAAATCCCTTCCTTGTGTGCATGATGCTGCAATTAACATAGGAGGCCAACTAGACATACCATCCTTCACAACCCTAGCCAAGACATGCATGAATTCAGAGGTATTATCACTAGAGAGGCACAGGTATCATTAAGGGAGGGAGAATACAGCCTACCTTTGTGCTCTTTATCTGACTATAGAAGTCCTGAAATATCGATAAAAAGAAGACAAAGAGCCCTGACTGCCAAACTTTCTTTTCAGATTTTTCTTTTATAATTAAAGTTTACTAAAATGAAAACTTTTTTTATTAACAATTAAAATTATTTCTTAGCCATTAATATTTAAATTCATTCTTTCTGTCTTAATATTTCAAACTGTGGCTTTCAAAGCATGTTACCTTTGCCTTTCAAATTTTCATTACCTACTACCAATTCTTTACTTTCCCCTAAACATTTCCATGTCAATTAATATGAAAAACACAAATCAAACCCACACAATGCTAAAACTGTCTCCACTCTAGGCCCATCAACAGTTTTACGTAAACAGCCTTCAAATTTAATACTAAAAGATGAAGTTTTAGAAATTTCCTCCTAACAGACATAAATTCATCAGCTACTTTCCATTCAAGGACTAGTTCTTCCCTTCTGGGTCTGAAGAAGAAATACTCAGAAGCTCTTCTACTACCAGCACAAATCTACTTTCACAGAAATCAGGGTACGTCCAGACAATAATTCGGATGAAATTATTTCTTTTGAGTTTTGGATTGAACGTCCACCTCTTGGTTTCTGTCATGTAAATCTCCTTACACCCAAATCACTGACACAAAGTTTAAAAAGACAGGTGTCTATAAGCACTCATTTTCTGTGCAGCCTGACTTTAGAGATTTCAGTTTTTCTGAGACAACATTCAAAGAGGCAAGAGCCATGCCTATACAGATATTTTAGTAATTATTCCATCAGTGCTGTAGTAGCATTAATAACAAGGGAAGCAGTAATAAAAATGAGTGGCTCACATTTGAACTACTGTCACTAGCTCTGTTTTGGTAACTGTTCAACAGTTGTAGCAGCAGAAATGCAAGTAACTGGGCCCTTGACAAAACCACAGAATCATAGAATCAGATGGGTTGGAAAGGACCTCTGAGATCATCAAGTCCAACCCTTGATCCAACACCACCGCGGTTACTAGACTATGGAACTAAGTGCCACGTCCAGCCTCATCTTGAAAACCTCCAGGGATGGAGAATCCACCACTTCCCTGAGAAGCCCATTGCAATGGCTAATTACTCCCTCTGTAAAGAATTTCTTTCTAATATCTAACCTAAACCTCCCCTGGCATAGCTTAAGGCCATGCCCTCTTGTCCTACTGCTGGTTGCCTGGGAGAAGAGACCAACCTCCACCTGGCTACAACCTCCTCTCAGGGAGTTGTAGAGACTGAGGAGGTCTCCCCTGAGCCTTCCCTTCTCCAGACTAAACAACCCCAGCTCCTTCAGCCTCTCCTCATAAGACTTGTGCTCAAGTCCCTTCACCAGCCTGGTTGCTCTTCTC
>VXAY01006825.1:862-50445 GCA_013399855.1 Oxyruncus cristatus | reverse complement strand
TCCCTTTCTGCCTGGCTGCTCTCCAGCCACTCTGTGCCCAGCCTGTAGCGCTGCAGGGGGTTGTTGTGGCCAAAGTGCAGGACCCGGCACTTGGCCCTGTTGAATCTCATCCCGTTGGAATCAGCCCAGCTCTCTGGTCTGTCCAGGTCCCTCTGCAGAGCCCTCCTGCCTTCCAGCTGATCGACACTCCCCCAGCTTGGTATCATCTGCAAATTTACTAATGGTGCACTCTACCCCTTCATCTAAATCATCAGTGAAGATATTAAACAGGACTGGGCCCAACACTGATCCCTGGCGGACACCACTAGTGACCGGCTGCCAACTGGATGCAGCCCCGTTCACCACCACTCTCTGGGCCCGGCCCTCCAGCCAGTTCCTAACCCAGCACAGGGTGCCCCTGTCCAAGCCGTGGGCTGCAGCTTTTCCAGGAGAATGCTGTGGGAGACGATGTCGAAGGCTTTGCTAAAGTCCAGACAGACACATCCACAGCCTTCCCCTCATCCACCAGGCACGTTACCTGATCGTAGAAGGAGATCAGGTTGGTCAGACAGGACCATCAGCAAACCCCAGCTAACTCACCAAGAAAACAACAGTGTAAGTCTACTAATTTGCTATCTAGTTAAGTTCCTGTAGTTGTCCTTGCCAAAATCAAAGTCCAAAAGGAAGAAGAAATGTTGAATAGCAAAAGTATGCTGTAGGATTAGCAAGCCAACTGTGACTACAGTTTTTGCACTACAAATTTCTCAGGCTGTGGCAGATTCTTCCTCCAGACTGTCATTGTTCCACTGTACTGACAGCAAGGATCTCTGAAGTCTTTCTGTCATGTGAGAAACTCTGTGTTTAAGCAGACTACACTTCTTTCCTCAGATAAACAATGCAAGTAAATAAAGCATAATCCTCCAATAAAGTTTTCCAAAATTGAATGACAAAAGGTTAAAGCCTCAGTCAAAAACACTAGAGAAGACAATCTACTTATAATCACATCACCCTTACCATAAAGAGATCAAATTCCTCCTCACGTCGAGCAATCATCTGATTCAGAGTCTCATCATCAGGAACTTCATCTTCCTCCTGGTTACAAAGATGGATAAAATTATTAGTAAGAAGTTACATACAATTTGAAGAAACAGTCTCCATCAAGCCAGAGCTCCACTGACCTCCCTCTATGACAATACATGTGAAACACTCAAAAGTGAAACTAAAATTTTTTAAATATTTAACTATTCAGAAGTAACACAAAAATAACACTTAATTAGAGAGACAACTGGGACTTATTACCACTGTCTTAATTCAAGAATGTGGAAATGAACAAATACACAATAAGGAAAATTTGAGCTGTGGTTTTCCTGGGTCAGAAGCACAGTCAGTGCTTTGGTTAAAATGTATTTTCATTCTGATGTTCTACAGTGCTCCCCCAGATATACTATTCTACATTTTGAGGTCTTTGCTGTCAAAGCAAGGAGAATAAAGAAGTCCTGATTAAATGAAAAAAATGAAATATGTCTTTATACTGGAAAATAACACTGCTGAATCCCTTTCTCTTAACCACTGCCTGCTTACCAATTGAGATGTGAAAATTTTACTTCAGACAAAATCAATTATTTCATAAAAATAGAAAGACACTGGAAAAACAATTTACAACTGTAGCATTCAAGGAAAATGTTAAAGCTGCACAGTTATGATACCCATTTTAACTCAATCAGAGTCCACAATTTCAGTTTCCCTCTCTGAATTATTCTGAAAGCCCAGACAACAGGTCACTCAAAACCATAAAACTACAGAGTGATTGATTCCTTAATAGGGTTTTCTAAACCTGTTATTACAATATACTAGAGACCTATAATTCTTCGTGAAAACTCGTATTTTGAACCCAGTTTAAGGGGAGTATAGGGTGCTGCATATAGCACCCCAAAACCTAATATCCCATAGCTATGCTTTTTTCTAAAATGAAGAAAAAAAGTCCTTTATATGTCCACGTATCTTCCCTCCACTGGTAGCATTTCTACAACTCAGAAAAAAAACCCCAGTTCTTACTGATACAATTCTCAAAGAACACCTTTGTACCTTAAAGAGCATATAATTTAACATAAACAAAGCACCTTGGAAAGCAACAGAGTACTAGTTCTTACTTCTAATCACTGCTCCTTCAATGTTCAAAAAAAGGAAGTCACATGGTTACATACAGAGAGAGAGAAAAAGATTCTTTTATGAATGTGACTGTCCTAAAAGTTTCACACACTTCCTACCATCTCAAAGTAACTGTTGGTCTCAAAAAAGTCAAGGATCCCACAGCAGAAGCTGTGTCCGTATTATCTATGTTTAGTCTGAATAATCCTGTTGACAACCAGGCAGACTTCGCAGAAAAAACCCCTAAAAATAAACACCAGTGCCAATAAAAAATTATTCCATGAACATGTTACTTCTAATCACTTGTGATACACTGCTATTATTACAACAAATCTTTCTAAATACACAGAAATTACCTCTTTCATTTATCTAGTACTGCTGAAAGAAAAAAACAGTGCAAAAAGAAGAGGAAAGAAGAAAGAAAAATAAGGGAGTTTCGAAGCTAAACTTACAAAAAATACCAAGAAAGTACAAACTGCTCTCCATGTAAGTGTGACAAGTTTAAAACATGCTTAGCATGGGAATATTTAACTAGGTGATTGGTAAACAATCTCTTTTTTAGATGTGCTAGTATGTATTTGCAAGTCAAAGTTGTTTTAATATGGTTGATACTACTGTTGATATATTAACTTCTAACTGAGAGATTTACTTTTTTCTAGTCAATCTCTCATGAGATACTCATTTGTTTTCAGGGTTGCTGCAATGAAGAAGCAACGTGCAGGATGGTGCCAATTCGATCCCTCTTAGTCCCTCAAGAATTTCAGTGTTTGGGCAAGTTTTGCATAGTCTCTGTTCACAAAGAAGTATTACTTGAAAGCTTCAGTCTGCTGTTAGAAGTCAGACACCAATATCAATGCTGACTTTAAACACTGATGCTGTGCTGTGGCAAACAAACCTTGCTCCAATCTGCTTGCTTCAGGATTGGCAGACCAAGTGTATCTCAACAACACAAAAGAAGCATATTGTTCTGAAGTCATCTATGAAATAAGGCAAGTTAAGTAGTCTCTGAGCTACAGGCCTGACTTTGGAACCAGTTAGATTAGTATTTTCTAGGGCTTTGAAAACATAACAAATTTACATCAATTAAAAAAAAATACTTGAAATTTCTTACTCAAAATTTCTACTGATTTCAAGTTAATCTATCTACTAATATAGAACGCATTGGCTGCTTTAGAACTACGGTTTTACTTCATCAAAAATGGTACGTATCATCCCGTTTCTGCACATAAATAAAAGACAATTACTGATAACGTTTATCACTCTAATTTTAGGAAAATACTAAAACAATACAAAATTCCATCTTAATGATGCACTACTTTTTCTAAATGTGCAAAACAGAGTTTACACAAAAGGATTAATGACTGAAAAAGTAAACTCCTCAGTCTTTTAAACTTTACACCATGTAATGAAGGATGCCAGTGAAACACAGGCTATTGAACCTTCTTTCAGTATGCACCATATTGAGACATACAAGGCATACTCAGAGGCAAAATCAGTTTCAAGGTGTCTTTGTCTTTAACTAGTACAAGGTATTTTCAAGTTGAGAAAAAGTCACTGCAGAACAGGATTTTCTGCGTACATTACCAGTACAATTGACACATTTATTTGTTCTCCCCCAAATACTGTTTTTGTCCAAATGCTGAATTTTGTTCAAATTAAGAGAAGAATATGCAGTGACAGGCAAAAGAATAGGCTCATCATTCCACACAGTTCCAGAGAACAAGACAATGAAGGGACAGGGACATACAGTGAGTATATTCCACTACTGTAAAGAGAAGACTTGACAGCTCTTTATAAACAGCTAATTGTTTCTTGAAGAGGAAGTGGCGATGAGAAGTCCAGGCTGGACACAGCACCAGAAAGAAGTAGTTATTTTGCTGGACTGCCCTAAGCCCAAAGCACATCAAAGCAGATCTTAACTCTTACCCAGGTTCCAAAAGAGGCACAATAGGCATGGCCTTTCATGATTTAACCTAGGTAGTGCTAGTCGCTCAGCATGTCTGAAAATCAAATTACCTATCTATAAATGGGATTTAGGAACTGGTTTATAGGATTTAGGAACTGTTCTGGAAAAATATCTTTTTTTGAATGCAATCATTTGCCAAAATTACGAAGAGCAGAATGGGTTTTAAGTTACAATGCCTAATTCTAGGCAATTAATCATAACCATTACTTCATAACCATTACATTATAAGCTATTACTGAGACCATAAAAAAGAGAAAAATTAAGTTATTTCTTTGAGAGATGGTAGGAATATGATGACATTTCTAATTTCAAAGGAAATGACAATCTTTGTAAATGATGAAAAAACATTACTCCATACTTCCTGAAACATCCTCTTTCTAATAATTCCTTAACTACCTTACCTCATTTTCTTCTTCATGCTCCAGTATAGCCTGTAGGAAGGCTCTCCTTTCATGGCTTGAAGATTTCTGATCAAACATTCCTGCCTGAATAACTTTTTGATCTACGTTCAGCTTATACTTTGCAGCAGCAAGTATCTTCTCTTCCACACTGTTCACAGTGCACAGTCGCAGGACTCGAACTTCATTCTGCTGACCAATCCGGTGAGCTCTATCTTGTGCCTGCAAGTCCTGTTAGGTAAACACAGAGAGAGAGTTTAGTCTTTCCTCCCTTACTTTTACACATGGCCATTGGCCATGATGTGATTTCCACAGATAAGTGAAATCACTGAAAACACACACATGGCTATGTACTCCAAGAGACATCTCACTTCCGTTCTTAGAAACAAAAAAGAAAAAAAAAGATGGAAAAGACATACTTCAGTTACAGCTTTTGCCTTTTTAAATAAAAGGGTTTGATACCCTCTTTTCCTGGTGATCCATTTTCAGTACTAACCACTGCACCAACAGTGTAAGTTCAGTGTAAGTTTGGTGTCTCAGGCCAAGACCTTCTGCACTCACATGGTTATCAATTTCATGAAAGAGGCAGCATTCAGCACAACCTTTACTGAAGTATTGCAGCCTACCTCCGGAAGGCTCAAAAGGCAGCATTAGTTATTATGTCCTAAGGGTTAAAGAATGAGCACAGTTATACCAACAAGAAACATTTATAACACCTAAGCTCTGAGGATACTCTGAGACTCAGATAAAATATATACACAGACACAGAATTAGTTCAATTATTCAAACCAAAACACTTCCTGATTGTGGCAGTTTGCCTCACTAATTCCTCTCAAAGCAGCATTTTATGACTTACCTGGATTTTTCTCCTTTTATCCCAGGCTATATCCCCTATTTAAAGAAGTAACCCAAAAATGAATCATGAATTCTTTGCACATTTCATGAAGATCAGAAAATAAAAATAACCTGATGAGGATTCCAGTCGCTATCAAAGATTATAACAGTGTCAGCAGCCTGGAGATTTAAGCCTAGCCCTCCAGCCCTTGTACTCAGCAAGAAGATAAAGTATTGTGATCCAGGTTCATTGAACTTCTTCAACAGAGCAGCTCGATCCTCTGATTTTGTTGTGCCTGAAAAGAAAAAAATATGAATATCCCATAATAAAGATGTGAACTGAAATAATATAATGTCAGTTGCTAAAAGTACATGTCGAAGGAAAATTTTAATGCACTGCTCTTTGACACCTCTGCCACACAGAATAAACACTGGCTGCAAATGTTTTTGTCAACTGCCTATCACATGTAAGAGACAGACTTCTAAATATCTCTTTAAAAGTATTTATCTTGAAATTTCAAAAGTAAATCTTAAAATGTTGGCTAACATTGTTATACATTTTTATGACACATAAATTTTAACTGAAGTTACTATACACAAACAGGAGAGAGCTCTAGCTTTGATTAATGCCTTCTGGCTGTAACAGCATTAAATATCTTTAAAAGCTACTTATACAGAGATAGATCAAAATGTCACTGTTTGCCTTCAGAGTCATAGTTAATACCAAAGGACTGAAAATTCTTAAAATGTCCTATCTTCTGTACATATATCCCCTTGAGGGTGATATATGCACAGAAGATGAAGCTTTTGTTATTATCATGGTGGGTTGACCTCAGCTGGCTGCCAGATACACCCCATTACTCCCCCGCCTCAACAGTACCTGGGGAGAAAATAAGACAGAAAAGCTCCTGTGCTGATAAAAAGGCAACTTAATAAAAGTGAAAGGTGCATATGTCAGCAAGGCAGGAAGAGGAATGTATTTACTACTTCCCATCAGTAGCCAGATGTCCACCCACTTCCTGGATAGCAGGGTCTCAGCACTCATAATGGCTAACTGGGAAAACAAATGTCATAAAAAGGAATGTCCCTGCATCCTCTTCCCTCAGCTTTTATAGTTGTTTGCATCCATTTTGTCAGTTTGGGTCAGCTGTCTCATCTGGGTCCCAGCTCACCCTCAGCCTACTGGCCTCCGGGGTGGAGGGGTGGTTTCCAGAGAAAGCTTTGATGCTGTGCAATTGCTCCTCAGCAATAGCCAAACGCTTGAGTGGTGTCACTAGGGAGTTATCAACTCTGCTGAACCACAAATGCAAAGCAGAGCACTATATGGGCTTCGAGGTGGAAAGTTAACTCCATCCCACCCAGAGCCACCACAACCACACAGCCAAACTGCTGGCCCACTGAACCCCTTAACTGGGTAAGGTACCCACACCAATTGGGTAGAAAACACTCTAAGTGAGAAGACAGCTGGACAGAAACTACATAGAGATCACATTCCAGTATGGTAGGTAATTACAAAATTGGAAACCAAGAAAAACGGTTCATCTAATTTAATGAACTACCTGGAAAATCTCAAAGAAAACAAGGAGGTGTATTTACCATACCACATCTTGCCATAAACGTTGCGGTATGAAAAAGAATTCATTTAAAAACACACGATGTAAGGTTATTTAAAACATTTAAGATATAATATAATTAATCTTTCTTGAATGGAAGCATTAGAATACCTGCAGGCCAGATGTGTGAAGACGGCTTTGTTAGCATGCTCGTATGTTCTTAGGACAGTTTTGACAAGGACATTCTCTGGCAAACAGGTTTAAAACTGAGGTGGGATACCCTATTTTCCTTTTACAGAACTGCAGAATCAATCACAAATCAACTAGGTTGGAAAAGACCCCTGAGATTATCAAGTACAACCTTTAACTGAACACCATCACATCAACTAGACCATGGTACCTAAGTGCCACATTCAGACTTTTCTTATACACCTCCAGGTGACTCCACCATCTCCCTGGGTAGTCCACTCCATTCATTCCATCCATTCCAAAGTTTAATCATCCTTCCTTTAATGTCCAACCTAAACCTCTCCTGGTGCAGCTTAAGACTATGTCCTCTCATACTGTCACTAGCTGCCCAGGAGAAGAGGCTGATCCCCACCTGGCTACGACCTCCTTTCAGGACACGGTAGAGAATGGTAAGGTCCCCTCTCAGCCATATGTTCTCCAGGCTAAATAATGCCAACTCCCTCTGCCACTCCTTGCATAACTTATCCTCTAGACCCTTCACCAGTTCCATTGTCCTCTTCTGGACATGCTCCAGTACCTCGATGTCCTTCCTGAACTGAGGGCCCCAGAACGGGACACAGTACTGGAGGTTTAGCCTCATCAGTGCTGTGGACAGAGGGACGATCACTGCCCTGGTCCTGTGGGACACACTATTGATGATACAGGCCAGAATATCACTGGCCTTCTTGGCCACCTCGGCACACTGCTGGATCATGTTCAGATGCTTTTGACCAGCATCCCTAGGTCTTTTCCTGCTGGACACCTTTCCATCCACTCCTCCCCCAGCCTGTAGCGCTGTTGGGGGTTGTTGTGACTCAAGAGCAGGACCCGGCATTTGGCCTTGTTGAACCTCATACCACTGGCCTTGGCCATTGATTCAGCCTGTCCAGATCCCTCTGTGGAGCCTTGCTACCCCCTCCAGCAGACTAAACCAACATTCCCACCCAACTTCGTGTCACTGCGAATTTACTGAGGGTACGCTTCCCCTCATCCAGAAAATCAATAAACATACTGAATAGTCAATAAATATATTGAACAGAATAAAGGTATTGAACAATACTCCACAATGTTTCTAAGTCATCTTTTCATTCAAAGGTAGTAAAACTTATCTACATATGAAGGAATCGAGGCTTCTGATTTTCCTGTGAAATTCAGGAAGAAAGCTACAGGTATGAATTCACCTGCCCCTGAAATTCAGACTGTGGAGAATAGCAGTTGAACTTGAAATAGATAAAAATCAATTAATTCCACTGGAATGTAGGCACAGCAGTGGCATTATCATCTCTTATCATGAGAATATCTTCAGGCAACTGACATAGTGATGACTGACTGGGACCCTGGATTTTAAACCCTTCGTGAAAAAGAGATGAGCCCCCAAGCATCAAATTTCTACATAATCTGCATTCCATGAACAGACCTAAGTGTTCATCAAAACACAAATCCCTCAATCAAATAATCTTCAGGTTAAACAGATGAAAGAAAATGCTGAAAGAGCCAGGGAAAATTACTTAACTCTATGAACAGAGACAAAAGCATATCTTCCTCAGTACCTTGCCTGGAAGAATAAGGAAAATTCCAGTAAATGGCAGCTTAGTGCAATAATTTCATGACAAATATCCTTGCAGATTTATGAAGTAATTTTTTGAAATTTTTTTGTTTACACTTTTGTATAGTCACATCACAGCACTGGTGTGCTAGGAAAACACCAGGAAGAGAACCCAGGGCTTCCATGCCCAAGCTAATGAAGGATGCTACCTATCTTGCTATTTATCCTTTTTCTTCCATTTAGCTTACCATCGAGACGCAAGTAAAGGAAATTTCGAAATGCAAAGTAGTCTTCCATAATGGTCATCAGTGATGTCATTTGGCAGAAAAGAAGCACACGATGGTTAGTAGCTCGTAACTTTGGCAGAATGCGATCGAGTAGCTCAAACTTCCCTGAAGCCCGATAAAGTTCAGCTCTGTTGAGAGAAGTAGCACAGTAAATGCCAGAATGAGCCCACATTTAAAAGTTTGTAGTCCTTACCATGTCAGAGTATAACAAAGAGACTATTTTACTTAATCTAAGCAAAATTATAGCACCTTTCTTCCTTTAAAATGGCTTATGTTGATTAAAATAAAAAAATACACACAGATGTGGATTCCCGTTTTCCTGATTTTTCTTCAATTACAAAAAACTGTGCAGACTTTCAACCACACAGAATACCCTCCTTTATGAAATTATTTTTCATTATTTATCAAAACAAACATTATTTCTCACCTAGATAAGCATTTTATCAGTTAAAACATTCACCTCCTAGTTTTGTTTTCAACTAGCATTGGAAACAACTTTCAACTGCAACTGCAGTTGCAAGTTGTATTCATCAGGCACATGTTGGAAAGTCTGTTTCCACTCAACCACTACGCATATGGAAGTGAAATATGGCAAACTGAACTAATATACAGGGATAATAGAAGGAGTCTGACAGAGGATATACTGTTCAGCCATATAACCTTGGTAGTTCTGAACAGTGTTTAGTTGCTTTGGTTAGCAGCTCCTCTGTCTCCCATGCTAAGGACTGCAAAAGTGACTCTTAGCACTGAATCAACCCATAACTGACAAAATGAATAAAAGTTAACAGGATATCTAAATTAGTATCACAGTGACACACTTTACAAAAATAAATTCCATGCAACTTTTTTCTAACCTTGAGTCTGTACTTGCAAAATATGATGTATCATTAGCAATGACATAAAGTCCAGAAGATACACAGCCTTCTGATAGGCATAAAAGACTAAACTGTTTAGGAGACAAGTATTCTGGTATACTAGCTAAGGAGACAAATAGTCTGGGATAGCAGTTAAGGGGAGGAAAAGAAGAAATGTCATTTAACACCTGAACAGGAAGATAGTACACACCTTTTGTTCAGAAAGCATCTGTTAACTTGACACTTGCACAAAGTGTCAAGAAAAAAAAAGTAAATCTGTTTCATTTCAGATTATGCAAAAAATGCTACTTTAATTTGGAATAAAGATGCTAAAGCGGGAAAAGTAGAAGGCAAAAGTAACGAGGGAAAAGCAGATCCCAACAGATATTTCTGAAGTGTCATTCCAATGAATTTCAGATGGTATCTAAATTATTTCAAAATAAGGGGAAAGGAAGATAGTCTTTTCTGCCTGCTATCCTGAAAGAGATGGAGGATCATGAAAAGATCCTGCAAGATTCTAGTACTAATGTGTTTTGCTTACGTATCTGCCCTGTACCTCCTGTGCCTTTTTATAAGTTTCCTTGAGTTTGCTAGCATGTATCCTCCACAAAAAGGACGTGATCATTAGTTCTAATACAACACTACGAACAGGAGGAAAAATTGAAAGAGTTACCCGTTGATGACACCATTTGAGTAGCCTAAATGTTCAGCGAAGGACTCCTGCAGAGTTATAAGCAATAAATAGATTACAAACTACACAGGAACCAAAAACTTTGCATTCTTATGGAAATTTAATTAAATATATGAGTGCTGGGGTTTAAGCTGAATGATGATTGTGCTCTTGGAAAGCACCTAGTAGCAACAGTGCTCTGCTTCATGTTTTCCTTTAGTATTATTTGAAATTCATCGTTTGCAGAGGTAACTTCTGCATTTTACCAGAATACAAATACAGTAGAACTCTAATTAATTTATACTGATTACTAGAAGATCCATTTGCAAATTACTCAATTTATTTAACCAGTATACAAGAGAACCAAGAGTGAAAAGTACAGTGATAATACATCACAGTAGGAACTTAATTACTCATTCATAAATAAGGCTACATTCCAGATATTTATGACAGTTTCTATCATTCCAGATATACTATATTTATGTACTTTAGGTCCTATTCAGAGATGCTATATAGATAGTACATTTTTTCTGAAAAAAAAAAGATGGATGGAACAGGACAATTTAATTGACATTGTAAAAGATTAGCAATCTTATAAAGATTTAATTAGCAGTTACAAAGATTCCACAATGACATTGTAAACTAGAGTCTATACATCACATATTTAGTCTATGTGGAGACCAAGTTGGTCTGGAATATCTTAAATTTACAAAAACCCCTTCATTTTTTAAAAACACCGCTCCTAAGATTCAATTCTTTAAAACTAGACTTCGGATTAACAATAAAAAGTTGGGAACTGTTGAGTGTAATGGTTGTTTCTTTCAAATGTGTCCTTTCCAGTACAAATTATGTGGACAGAGATGTTCCCTCCCATACACATAAGCTTCTACAGTAGTTTTCTGTTATGTTAGCCACCTGAATAAAAACAACCATGAAAATCAAACCAGTCAATCTTACCTCAATGTGCTGAAACATGTATGGATGATTGCATATCTTTCTCAATTGCATGATAGTATTCATTAGAGTTTTTGCCCCACCTTTTCCCTATGGGTACAAACAATGCAAAATGAATTATTAATTTCTTAGCTTATAAATAAAGCTTTCGAAAACATTTTTACCCCAAACATGAGTACTGCATCACTAATTAAAAAAAAATCCCAACAAACAAAAAACAAGCCCCCCAAAAATTAAAAACCCAACCAAAACAAAACAACAAAAATCCCGAAGCTATTGTGCAGTTGTCTTGCTGTATAAATTCCCCACTCCTATCAATGCTCTGCAATGAAAAAGGAGGACCTGGAAGTAATCCATAAAGTGCATTATGTTTCTGCCTCCAGTATTCATGGTGTGAAGCAGAGCATCCATTGTCCTCCTTATTTATACTGTTTACTTTGAAACAATACAAACTCCATTTGGTCTGAACCCTCTAATAGGAAACAACTCTAGCTGGATGCTTTTCAACTCCACAGTATCTTCTCCAGTCTGTTAACTTGATAAAATGGGTTTCTCATTCCAGGCCAAGTAAAACACAGGGCCACAGGTGCTAAAAAGCTAAAGATCACCAAATTCATGAGTCATCTTACTGTTAAAAGAAGTATATTCTCAAAACCTTTACTACAGTTAATCTTTCTGTAGAACCAGGACACATATCAGAATGCTGTGCTAGACAAAACTGTACGGTTAAAACTAATTGCAACTGATGAATAAAAGTTTGAGAACATCTTATAATATTAACATTGTCAAAGACTTGCCACTTTCAGATGCCATTTGGCTTTGTTGCAATTTTCTATAAATGCAACCAGAGTGGCAGCAATATTCCAAGCTTATTGTACGACTAATTCAGACTGACTTTAGAAACAATGTAGCAATTTTGAACTGTAACTAGGGGAGAATACACTACTTGATCACAATATATACTAGTAATAATCTTTCCTGGAAAGTACACTGAAATCATAACTTTCATCTATGGCAGAGATTATGCATTTGAAGGGGGCACTCCACGCTTTCAAAACTTCATTTTGTTCTTTCAAAATCCTCTCAAATTTGCTCCAAAATGCAGTTCATATTTATTATAAATGGAAAGCTCCCTAGAGCTTTCCAGCTTAACGAATTCTCTCTAATCTCAGCTGGGTCCAGGCCAGAGTTACAGAAAGATGGATTTTTTCCTAACACAGTAGTTGTTTGATCGTTGAACCCAAGTGGTCTTAACAACCACTTCCCCCTGCTGTCAACAGGTAGCACCGATAACAGAGCTTGATGAAACAGCTAAAGAAAAAGATTATTTAAGAAAGGGTGGCAAGAGAGGAAAAATTTTAGACCCTTGGGGAGAGAGGAAGGAGAGGGAAGTGTTCAGAAGACAACAAAGGCAATTTGAACTGGTTAGGCACAAAGCTGGGTGGGGAAGCAGGTAGGACAAAACTGACAGAAGCTCAAAGCAGGTGAAAGAGAAAGACCAGAAAGGGAAGGAAAACTCACACAAAATGAAATTTTTTAGAACAAAATTAAACCGCAGAATTAGATTAAAAATACAACTGAGGAACATAAATTAATGTCTAAAAGTTATTCAAACTATGAAGATGCATTCCAATATCCAGTGAAAAGAACCAGCTTTGTCGGGACTTCTAATAAGAACCAGCAAAGAAAACAATTTGACTGCACAAAACTAGGAGGGTAAAATAAGATACTGAATAGAAAAAGTGATCCACTGTACCAAGGCAATCTGAAAAAGGATTATGGAAAGACTGTATGTGCTGATTGCACTGCATCAATAATATATATACAAGAGGGTGCAAACCCAAACTGTTACACACTATTATTCTGCAATGCTTGTTCAAGAAATTTTACATTAACTACAGTATTTCACATTTGTTATAACATGGGAAGTTGATGGATGGCAACTTCTTTACACTGTATTGACTGGATCAAGTCCCATGATGGGATAATCAACATTTACTAACACATGGTCTAAATCTAACTACATGACTTTGAATCATACTGTTCTCTTAAAGAACTTTGTCATCAACAAATCCTGGAAGTATAAATGCAAGTGTACAAGACTTAACTAATCGCTCTAAAAGACAAGATGAATTGCCTTCTGTAGCCATCGCTGCCACAATCACAATTATTCAGGAACATTACTGAATTAAACTTGGCCAAAGGATATGCTGTTCTTTTCTCAAACATTCCCGGTTTGCAGAAAGGCACTGCAACTACAGTGAATACAAGTAATATCTTCCCCTTGTGAAAAGAGAGCACAAGCTGCAGTCTTGTAACTGAAAAGTGTGCCTGATAGAGACTTTTTTTCCCATGAGACACCTGCAGTAAGAGCCTACATACTGATTTGATAAAACAGAAATAATATTGTTAATATGTTTAATCATAATACAGTATTTCCTACATATTTCAGTCTTTCTTTTGTACCTTCTTGTCTTTTTCAGAACCATCTGTGAGAAGGATTCCCTTGGCCTGCATGTGACGGTACAGGATCTTCTGAAGAGCTGACATATCACATTTGATCACATATTCCACCTAGCGTAAAACAAAAAACCAACCATAAACACACTAACATAATAGTATCAGTAGGATCTAACTGTAGGTTCTTGTCATTTGAAAACACAAAAAATAGCAACTACTAATCTTTTATCTGTACCCTAACACCACATAAAACTTCTGTAACCAGCAATCCAACTGCAAGCACAGCAATGAGCATCTCAAAAGATTATGTGTGAGTCATAACTACTGTGAGACAGCTGGATCTTAAGAATGTAACTGCAGGATTACCCAAAGTATTTTTTTTCTCATTCTGTAATTTTGAAAATATAAAAAACAATTAAAAAATAATTTTGTTTTATGTTTAACATGTAATTAAAAAAGTATTTTTTGTGGAATTTATTGATTTAAACATTATAAAAATACCATCATTGTATATGCAGCAAATAAGCATCCCTCACAGTGTCTAATCAGCACAGTGCTTATCTAGGCTGTCATAGAAATACGCCATTTTCCCAGTATACTAAAACACAGTGAATTAATCAAGTATTGTATGACCCCTACATTCAGCCTGACTTGTTGTTCAGTTTTGTAAAACTCTATATATTAAAGTAGTTTTTAACTGGACACTAAACACAGTAATACAAAGATTTCATAACCCAATTTAACCCATTTCTTTTTCTATTGCCCCATTTCCAGATTACAGTCACTGTGTTTTTAGTAAGTTATGTCAAATAAAAACAGTCACATAATAAAATCACACTAACAGCTAGGAATCTTCCAAGTTGTGACTAAAAGACAAAGCATAATCTTCCTAATATTTAATAAATAAATGGAAAGAAAATTATCAGGTTTTCTTCTCAGAAAGACAGGAATATGAACTCCTTAAAGAGAAGTGACTTCCTTCTTTACCAAGATTTGTAAGATAAAATGAACCTGATTAACAGGCTTCAGTCCACAAATTCAGTCCTCATGGTGGGATGAACTGCTTTTTTCAAGATAAAGAAAACAAAAAGAAACATGGTCCTCTAAGTACCAGTGTGTATGCAACTCGAAAATTCTCCTTCTCCAATGCCTATTCATGGATTTATCAGTTACGGTGACTTGATTTCAGTATTATGTACAAATGCAAGCATGTTTCTTTCTCAAATAAATGCTTATGGGGATACTGGAAACTTGACACTTCAAGGAACAGTAAGTCACAACAGTAAAAGTGTTCACAACATTATGAAGAGGAAAAAAATGTCCTAAAATGCCTTTTTGTTTGTGTATTGTTACCAAGCATGTGTACAGACTTCTTCACTCATCTAGCCAGTGTTATTCAGCTCATAACATACCTTACAAATATTTCATTTGGTATGGTTTTAATTCAGTTGACCTTTGCACCAAATTTTCTTTAGCACACCTTCAAATTTACTTTTTTATTTAATTGCTGTTGTTATTCTGGGAAGAGTGACGTAGAATTGCAGAGGAGGACATGGTTGTATAAGATGAATTGGCCAGAAATAAAAACAACGACCTTTCAAATCAGAAGATAATTTTATGTTGTGAATTAAAAAGCTGCTAGTTAAAAAAAAAATGTGCAATTTCAAAAAGAAAATTCACACAACTTCTGGAATGATAATGCAGGATCAAATTCTGCCATTTTTATAAAGTCCAGTAGTCCTTTAGGAATTTCAGTGAACTAGCTGAAAGTGAACAAAGTTCACTGAGTGCAAATGAGGATGGGACAGGACAAGAGTCTTATCCTCAGTCTACGGCTGACTCACAAATTGAAACCACACTCTACGGAAAGAGTTTGCATGTCTTACAATGATGGCAACAACCAAAATTAAACCTGTAAGACTGGTGAGGAATCCTGAGAATTCAGAAACTTCAGGTATTCAGGCTTCCTCAGTGGCCAGCTTTCTCTGAAGAGAGATAACTCTGAAGAGTTAAAAACAAACCAATCACAGCAATAACAAATGCTAAAGAAGTTCTCTTCTGAAAAATAAATCTGAAAAAGGAACAGTATTCAATGCTTAAAAAAGAATATTAAACCCTTTCCAAAACTCCTTTCATTGCAAACCTTTTCTGGCAGTTGAGACTCAACCTCTTTCTTCAATCTTCGTAGTAAGAAGGGCCGAAGGACTTTATGGAGACGACGGATGATCAGAATAGTTTCTTCCTCATTTAAGTCCACCTACAGAAGTTTAGAAAAGTCACTACAAGGCAACTCAGTATATTAGGAAATGTCTTCTCTCACATGAAAGGTTAACTATATGCAGTAATTATTTCCATCTTACAACCAAACTGACTGAGTCAAAAAATACTTTTTGACTGAATCAAAAAATATTAAAATTTTCTATTATTATAAAAAGGTTACTTTCAGTTATCTCAACTCCCTAAGCACGAGGGAGAAATTTCCAGCACAAATCCCTCTGTATAAGCTCCTTTCTGTTGCCAGAGGAGCTTCAAACTGGTTTGTTTCTGTTCTTTAAAAAAAAACGGCCACAGTACCCTTTCTCCAGTCATGGCAAATGGAGCATTGAACCACTGTTCAAAGGTGCTACAGCTCTTGAAAATGGTTGGGAGGAGGAAATTGAGAAGAGCCCAAAGTTCAGGTAGTTTGTTCTGCAATGGAGTCCCAGTCAGCAGTATTCGCCTGGGGGCCACATAGTGAGTATTCAAGACCTGAGTCAGCTTGCAGTGATGGTTCTTCATTCGATGGCCCTCATCTACTATCATGTATTTCCACCGAATCTGAAGGAAAAAGAAGAAAAGTTGCCAAAGTTACAGCAGGTCAGACATTGTCCAATTCCTCCAAAGAGGTACAGAACAAAAATATTTCAGGTCTGAGACACCAGTCACTCTCAGCTGTAAGAAAAGGGAAATCAAGAAGCAAACAGAGACAAACACTAGGTATGCTCAACCTGATGTTTAATTCTGAGTGGAATGGCAACAGCAAACAGCAGATTCTTTCCACTTCTGGGAAAGAGATTAGAATCAAGGCCAGAAGATGGTTCACAGGGAAAAAAAGAGACCACAATAAATCCAAATAAATCTGTCTGCAAACAAGAACCTTGAAAGCAGACAAAGCGTTTTCAGACAAAGTAAGTATGCTACAAATAACAACAACCCTGAACTTACTTTCTTCTCAGCTAATTCTATGTTTTCAATTGAGAACAAAGCAGCATAATTACAATCATCTCAGTTACTGCATTTTCAACTGAAGTTTCTATTTCTTAATATGAAAGTTCAAATGCAGTCACAGCAGATATTGAAAGATGCTGCTCAAGCTCTCTCTTACCACCTGTACCACAACATAGATAGTCAATACACTGACCATATGGCTAGGAAGGCCTTGGTTTGTCCTTTCATACGTGCTACCTAATTCCATTTCCCAGGACAGGTTGAGTGGCTGGCCTTCCTATCTTTCAGCGAGAGTGTGAAAAACTAGAGGAAAAGAAACACTCTGCAGTCTCAAGCTGTTTTCAAGCATTCTGATTTATACTAAGAAAATGCACTGCTTTTGTATTAGAGAGGACAAACAAGTAATCTAATTATGCAGTATGTAACAGATGGAAATAAAAGTGAAAATGAACAACATTGGGACAGGAGGACGAAAGGGTTTCTCTGTATAGCAAATCCTTAGTCTGTTTTGTGTGTACATGAAATAGTCTTACAGTACAATAGTTTTCAATTTAATTCATTACACTTGAGGCACACCTGTAGAAAGTGATGGCAAATTCATGATACAGGTAACTCTTTAGGTCATAAAATGACCATATAGGCGGAAAGGCTTTAGTAAAAGTGAGCTTCAGGTCAGAAACAACAGAAAAAAATCTGAAGTCACTGCTGCAAACTAGGGCTATATTAAATTATGCAGAGGTGAGAAAAGTCATGTTCTTCCAAGGACAGGCAGGTAGATAGACAGAACTGCACAAAGGAATTAGTCCCCTGGCCACATTCAGGAAATTCCTTCTGTTCACACAGGGAAGAGCTGTGATGGAGAAGGATTAACTTTTACTGCAGGACAGAACAATGGGACCTTCCTGGCAAAACAAAAATGTGTTTTGTGATATGCACCATTTGAAGGTGTCTTGGCCTTGCTGTAAAGAGATGATGGTCTATTACCTTAGCAAGGATATGTTTGTCCTTTATTATGTACTCGTAAGTAGTTAAAAGAACATTAAATTTTCCACTTCGAAGCTGAGGAACAAGTGAGCGGCGCATTGCAGGTGTACCCTAGAAGAGATAGAGAAGTTAGTAGTTATTCTTTATTCTAATTAAGAAAATTTTTTTTCTTTATGAATTAGCAGACAATGAGTAACTAAATCAACTTGTAATCCTACAGTTCTGTAAATAATACACTGATTCATTCCAGACTTCTTCAGAGTGCCTTCCCTAAACAGTTGCTAGACTGTAAAGCTGTTTATGGGAGCCAGGCAAATATGTAGCCAGTGATCTAGCCTCCTTACAAATTGTTTGGCCATATCACTTCTATAGTAGTCAAACAAGAAAGTATTCAGCTATGTTTAAAATGTGAAGTAGTCACCATTTGTATTAGTCTCACCAGAAGCCTTGCAACGTGATAATTAACAAATTTATTCTGCATTTTTTTTACAGTTGTTTACAGTCATTTTTTCTAGTCTTTTACAGTTTTGTACAGTCTTCTTAAGTGTGATTAATTTCATGCTTATTACCTGATATACGTAACAAAATTTGATGAGCAAACAGTTTAAATGCATACAGAGACAGTGGAAAAACTGGCCCTAGTCTCATTCCTTCAATTCTGTTATCATTTAAAAAGCAAATCAAACCTTGTAAGATATCTTCACCACAGAAGGAGCCCATTTGTCAAATTCATATGTCCAATTGGATAAGGTCCTATCATAGAGATTATAAAGAAAAAGTAACATGTTTCATCATTTGCAGGTCAAACTTTATAAATGTTTCCAAGTGGTTGCCAGCTTTTCAACACATTTTATGTAATCCAACACCACAAATAACAGCTTATTTTTAAATATGCACTTCATATACTGTAACAAAATACAAGCATCTCAGAGGGAAGTAAGCACAAAAAATGTGTGAAAAACTCTTTCAGTTTATATTCAGGGGCCTCTCTGAAAAGAGTAAGAGCAGTGTTTTACATGCACCTTTGTGTTTTGGAACATATTAGGGAAAAGAACAATTACTCTGAAGAAAAAAACAGATTTGTAAGTTCTTTTATACTATTTATCATCCAAAACCATCAGAAGACAACAGCAAAAAATAACCTCGAGGTTTTTCAGCTGCTTGCTTTTTTTCCCCCCTTCTTATTGGACTTGTGATGGCAGCAATACTAGCTATTTAGAAAGTCAGAGAAAGGCAGTTTTTAAAATGTATGCAAGAAAGAAGTTTTAGATTCCCTGTTCTAGAAACATTAAAAAAAAATCATTACTGACTACTTATGAGAAATTTGGTGTAGGATGGAAAAAGTCCTGTCAGAATGGCCACTTGTTATTCTAGACATTAGAGACTGTTTCTTTCAATTTGGTATTTTTACTGTACCCATGTGAAAACTGACACTAATAACACTTCCTCTTCATTTTTAACTTTGTTTTACTTCATAGATCTTCCCCCAGATGTTTCTTTTCACACTAGAGCTCATAATTCATATTCATACAATTAGGCACAGCTGTAGCATTTATCTTAGTCAATCAGTTATTACTGCAGCATTGCCAGAAGGCAGGACACCTCAAAAGAAATCAAAAGATGACCACAAATCAAATTATTCCTAGTCCTGCAACAGTTTGCATGCACAGCACAACTGGAGGACAAATCAGCTAGTGAAAAGGCCAGGGAGCTTCTGCACATCAATTAAGTCACTTAAAGAAAATGAAGCGAACAACACCTCAACATCCTACATCAGTTTTACAGTGCCTTGCATTTTTTTATTCAAATCACTAAACCCCACACCACCCCTTTGGAGACAGGAGAATTCATTACAAGTCATCTATAAAACAAGCATCATCTTGGAAAGCTAAGAAAAAGCCAAAGGAGGCCAGTGCAAAAAACACTCATAATCTGGACACCTGACAAAAGTGTGAATATCACTCATCAAGGCTATATATATCCAGGGCTAGCTATACAAGATCATCCAACCTCATTAAAGCATGCTTACATGGTACCAGATGAAGTGCCAGCTGTTTAAAGAATTAAGCAACGGTTTTTTATTTTCAGAGTTAAAAGATGAATGGAAAACTGCATGCATGGAGAGAAAAAACATCCCCCTCTAGCGGCTTAAGAGTGAATTAGAGTAAATTCAAACCACTCAAGCTTTCTGGTCTTGTCAGTGTGTTGTGTTCCAATGAACCAATCTGCAATGCTTAGGATGCCAATGCCAGAAAGAGATCCATTACTTACGACAAGGGTACAATGATGAGATAGGGGCCATTGAGTCTTTTGTGCTCCATCAGGTAAGTAATCAGTGCAATAGTCTGTATTGTCTTTCCTAGTCCCATTTCATCAGCTAAAATTCCATTCAGATTGTTATTATAGAGTGAAACCATCCATTCCAGTCCCTGGAGCTGAAATGAAGAATAATAATTTCAGTTATTTAAAACTCACACAAGTAACATCAGCAGTACAGAACTAACGTTCTCATGTCCCTGTTTACACACATGTTGCCTTTCCTGTAGTAATACTATCTGCATGGGGCCCCCTCTCTATCTTTACATGGAAATCATCACTCCTGTTTAGCAGAGTCCGTAAGATGAAGTTGGATTTCATACAGGGAGGTTTTAGTACTGCACCCAAAGCAACAGAGGCACTCACATGTAAGGCTGATAAACACCACTGCAAGAGTTTGTTCTTCAGTTTCAGCTGTCAAATGCTAACACTTTCTACGTATATTTCATGCCATTTGCCTGTGTCAATTAAAATCTTTCAAAACCAAAACCATCAAATCTGTGCAAAACATCTAAGCCTCATCCCTGCCAACTGCATCACTGGTATGCTAAAGCACTTGTAGCACATGTCCATTTAGTGCCTGCTGTCCAAAACCCCACATGTCAGAGTAGGACAACTTCATCCAAATATGCCTTGCGTATAAAATTCCAGAGTTGGAAGGAAGCCAGGGTACTGCAGCTTAGCAATGTCTACGGATCAGAATTTCACAGTCCAAAGAGCACTGCTAGAAAGCACTATTCCCTTGTCAGACAGAATTCCACATACATATATATCACATTACTGATGGACATGCGAAGTAAGTTTCTGCTTCTAAGATCCAGACTTTGGTGTGTCTCATGTATGAAGAGAGAAGAAAATTAAGTGGCCTGAGAAAGTTCAGAGAGAAAACTCTACATGTCTCAAGTAACATTCTGCTGTCCCTGGGAAACAGTATCCAAAACAATGTTGCCAATTCACTGGTTTTTCCCACATGTGGACTGATTCAAATTTAGGTATTAAACCACCAGGAGTTGATCCGAATTCGTACTGACACTGCATGCCCCACTTACAAAGTAGCTTCAGAACCAAGAACAGAAAAGCTATGATGTGTCTGCATCATTATTCTTTATTTTATGTGAATACAGAAATAATGTTCTGACTAGAGAAAAGATGCAGGTTCAGTTTCCTAGAAAGTTGTACAATAGCAGTGTGAATCTAGCTTATGTGAGATACAGAAGTTCCTAGTTACTAAATCCAGTGAAAGTCTGTAAAGAACATCTGAACTAACCTCCATAGTAAACTATTTTTCTTATTTCCAAATTGTATCATCACTGCACTGAAGTGCTAGGATCTTAATTAAAAAATAAAATCCTAAACGTCTAAATACCAGCAGAAGGAAAATACTCTTTATCCACCACAAATTAAAACATTAAGAACTGCAAATACAGTTCAATGAGAAGGCTAGTAAAATTAAAATATTACTCATGTGCAATAAAAAAAAGGTAGGGGTATATGCAGAAAGTTGGTATTATTATTATTATTCAAGCAGTATGTATGAAACATTATCTATGATAGATAACTGTCACTGTTTTGTCCATCATCCCAAATTCTAACCTACTAGAGATCTTGTATAACTTAATATAGTGGCAAATATCTTAAATATAGTGGCAAATTGTCAGTTTGCCACTTGAAATACCACACTGAAACGCTGGGCGTAATTCCAAGTTTTAAGTATTTTAATGATTTCTCACCTGATAATGTTTTAGTGTGCCATTAATAAGAAGGGAAGACTGCTTTTCCACCCTTTCTGTGATTGCGTGAGCAACGGTGTAGTAGGACTGAGACCCTCTAGCACTATACTGCATGCTATATTCATCATCCACATCTTGCTTGGCTGTCCTGGAAAGCAAAAAAGAACTCAGGTGAATTCCCATAAACAAATTTTTTTTTGACCACAGCTTATGTCTAAAGAAACAGTGCAAGTCCTCAACTGAGATGAGTACACCAAAGGGTGCAGGATTCTTTATAAACAGTACACAATTAAAATAATAACGTTCCTTCTCCTGCAGCTATTCACACCAGAGAAGCTACCACAACTCATTGTAGTCTATAGAAAGCTACTCTTGGGCAATGCCACTGTAAGAAATCACAATTCCTAATAAAAACCATGACCTAAGGAACACTCACTCAATGATTTGCTTTGCATCTTTCTCAGAAACTTCCTCACTGTTAGGATCCAGGAGTATCTTCTCATCTGCTTCTAATCTGCTTGATTCTTCCTCCTCATCCTACAGAATACAGAAAGAGAACAGAGGTGCTGGGAAGTGCAACATGTTCCTCAATCATACCTTCAAACGGCATTCACATACTAGTAACTTTCATTGGTCGACGCTTTATGACACACATCTGAATCATAAAGTTCAACTTACACCTATTCTAAAATGAAATCACAGTGCAGCATAACAAGATGAATAATTTTTGACATATATTAACCAACACAAAGTCATGCTACTTTGAAATAAAAACTATTTCCCCTTTAATGATCTTATTTCAAAAGGCTTTCTCTAAGTACCATGTTCATGGAGAGGATTCTAAGAAAATGTTTATTTTTATATCATATTCTAGATGAGTGATAAAGTAATAAAGCTTGAAAAATTGTCAAGAACTACTATCTTAGTCATCTAGTTTCTTAACTTTCTAAACCTAGTTATTTTTACTCTTTTTAAGATAGCCTGTCTTTTGGCTACAGTTGCAACAGATGGCCAACAACTTAAAACATCACTAAAAAAGACTGTAAAATCTGCAGCCCTCCTCTCCTACATTAATACTGAAAGTCATATAGAATTACATTAGCAGAAATTAGCCCAACAAAGGCACATCACACAGTCTAGTCAGCTTCAGTGGTCATCTAGTCTAGTATTGTAAAGACTGCTAAACTTACGAGATCTGAATTCTATACCTAGTTCTGCTACTAGGCTGTTGAACATGGTCCTTCTCTATTCCTTACTTCTCTTCTCCTTTAGGAAGTACTTATCTGAGAAGTGCTATGCAAGTATCAGTATTCATTATACCTAATATTATGACCCTGCAAGGTTGGGATCTTTGTGCGTGTTAATTTTAAAATTATTTTTAGAATTTTTGTAACAATAGTATTTAAATCACCATTAAAGTACTGAACCAAATAAGCTTACCCTAAACAGTCTGAATGTAAATCCCTGCTATAATTACTAACATTTTAGTAAACATAATATGTAAATAATAACCATGCTATGCAGAATTGCCTATAAAACCTCCAATGCGTAAACTTTAAAGATGTTGACTTTATTCAGAACAAAGCCACAATGCTGTCTTTTCTGAAATATATTTTAATATAGGAACATGCTTAATTCTCTGGTTTACAATTATTAATAGTCAAGAGAAAAATATTACTCTTAACCATAATTACCAGTTAGGGATTTACAGATATATAAGGAATACCTGCTATGAATGGAGAATTACGAAATCAGTTAATTTTCCTGTTTGTTTTGGTCTTAAAGCACCTACACATTTGCTATCACTTCCCCTCTCTTCCTTATGAGAAAGGGGAAAATATCACAAGAATTAAGTACTTGTTTTTACTGTTTTATTTGTCACAGTCTTTTTTTTAAAGATACATACCTCCTCCTCATATTCAGAGCCACTTTCGTCTTCACTGTCAGATCTGGGAGCAACTTCATAGCTGTACAAGGATGACAGAAAGATTACGAATCCAAGAGCAGGGATTAGGTTCAATACATCTCCTACTCAGCTTACATAAAATAAGGAATAGAATAGTTAAACAAGAAAAAAGTGTATGAAAAATATCAATGCAAATAGAAAAAAACAACCTACTTGGTTTGGCAACTACTTACCCAGGGTTCATCTCCAGCCAAGCATCCAGCTGACTTGCTTTTGGTGCCTCTGGTCCAAGAAGAACTTTGCCTGTTTCAGTGTGAGTCACTTTGACAGGAAGGTCACTCATCTGACTGCTCTCATCTATGGGCTAAAAATTCAAATGAAATTTTGTATCATAATGCAACTGCACTTCAGTTGTGTTTGTAATACACAACAAAACTAACAGGACTTCCAAAATTCCAGTTCTGAACAACTGGTAAAGTTTTGTTACTAGAAGCCACACTTTCGGACAAAACTATCAAGCAAACACCGAGTCACCCAAGTATTTCTGTGTGTAACATATTCTACATGGCATCCACAAATATATCAGAGTATTCCCAGTAAATCAGCAAGAACAGCATGGAAAATAATACACTACTAGTTTTTGTGAATCAAGACACAACGTATGTATTCTTACAGGCATTTAATCCTGTTATTTATACCAGTGGACATCTGTAACAGAAAACATATAGTGACCTTATGACCTTTTTACTTTTTACTGAGAAACAAGGATATAACAATTTAGTTAACTTTTTAAGAAAAGGCCTATTTTAAAGATTCACCATCCTAGCTTATTCAACTAAGCTGATGAAGCACCTACATGAACAAAATCTTTTACTTATTCTGGTGCTCTAACAAAACCAGAACAGTATAATTACTTTTATGTTACTTCTTTGCCCTGTTTAATCACAGATTTTTTTACTTTCAAACCTTTTTGCCTTTTAATACTGTTTCTTCTGAAGAATCTTTTCCAAATATATATATTCATGAGCAAGAAAAACTAATTCTGAAATACACTGACTGACAAAGTATAAAACTTAGGCCATTTTCATAAATACTGAAGTTACAGGAATGTAACTGTGTTATGTGCATTTTCCTCGTGCAACTGTAAGTATATAAAAGTATTTTGATAAAACTCTTTAACTAAATCATAAGTATCACCTGCAAGTACAAAAAAGACTCGAAGTAAAACAATAAATACAATTCTAAAGTCTCACATTAAACAGAAAAACTACACTAACAGAATAGTTCTGTTAGCATATGCTCTGCTACTGAATGAAAAATATTATTCAAAGAATGACACAGAAAAATGACTCATTTCCATTTGCTTTTGAGAAAGAACGAACTTTCAGATGTCTTAATCCATCATAATACTATCCTCCGGCATGTGACTGAAAGGTGATTGCATGCAATGTCATCAATGCATTTTTATAAAGACGAGAAGACAGACTACATGGTGTTTACGAGCCTGCATGAGGAAGTAAATTGTCTGTACACAGACTGTAAGAAAACTACTTACTTTAAGGATATTATGAAGTCAAGAGTGAGACTTCAACATACGCAGTGATAGACTCAATACCTTTTTTCTTTTAGTTTTCAACTTTCTAAATAGTGACAGGTTAGCATAAATGTAATCTAGGTAATTTTCTTCCTGGTTATAAACAACAGCTTTTATAACATTTGTAGTCAATGGTTTTTTTCCTAAGTTATAGCAATGACACACAAAACAATCACTGCAAAGTTGTTTTTTTTTAAAAAAAAAAAAACAAAACACAAAACCACCAAAAACCCCCAAAAACAGCAACAAAAAAAAAGCTCTTGTAAAATTCATACCTCTCCATCGGGACCAAGACCAGATGCCATTCCTTCTGCATTTTCTTCAGCCTTCTACAACAAATGGAGATTTGAAAAATACCACCGTCATAATACAGGTACAGAAAGAATACGCTATATGACGTCAGCATTCTGTATTATGAATATGTTTCACTTATTTCTGAACAGCCTGGGATTCATATTATTTAAGGTGTGACAGATATGGATAGAGATAGGCACAGAGTTACTACCATACATAAACCATTTCCTAGTATTAAGAGGGCACCTACACACCTGTAGTCAGTGTTACAAATCTACATGTTAAGAAGTGGCTGGCCCACTGATTTTTTTGGTTCAGACCTAGAGCTTATAGACTGCTCTAATGCAAATAAAATATGTATATATTTTCATGTGATTTACTAATAATTTCCTCTAAACTGCCTTAATCTCTGTTTTGAAAGTGTCGGTAGATATCCCAGACTGTAAATTCATGCAGGGCGCTTTTATCTTGGCTATATACTTTGGGTTTTTTTGGTGTAATAAGAAGGAGAATTTTGGGAGTTCTTTACACTATATCCTAATCATATGTAAATAAGAATGACTCAAATTACAAACAAAAAGAACCACAGATTTCTTCACTGGAGTAAGCCACATTCTTCTTTTCCTCAGGTGCACCCCTAGGAAATACGCAGAATCTTCCTCAAAGCCTGTCCTCATTTACCCTACTTAAAAATCAGGAAATGAAAGACATAGTTTGCTTCTTCATTCAAACAATTCTGAGAAAGAAAGGATATTATACAGCTTCTGTTTATGTCACAGTGATGAGTTCACAGCAATACAGCCAAGTATTGTTTTGGATACCAATGTAAACAGATCATGCTAACAACAACAACAGATCTCTTAAATTGTGCTTTACAGATAAACAACTTTCAATTATTGTTAACGTATGTGATAAATGTAGATTATCCAGTTATTTCTTTTTTAAGAAGTATATCTGAGGAATAGCTGGACTTCTGAATATTGATATAATCCTTAATACCCAGTTCAGATCAAGTCTTGAGCCTTTTTCTTTGCCATTAAAGTCCATTATCCACTTCAAATAAACATGTGGCAACATGTATCATTCAATTCCTCATCTTACAAATGTTATTCTGATTTCTTTCACACAGCCTTCACACTTCAGGGTACATGCCTAATTATCTTCGTTAACTTCTCTTCCATTAGTATTACCAAAAATGGAGACATGATTAGGCTTAATTCTAGTTTAAAATCTTTAAAATATTTATGAAGTGTAATATTCTTTAATATACAGGAGCGGCTTATAAACATTTCACCAGGCTCCAATAATGTCATTGGTTCTGATCAATACAATAGCTGATACCGAGTACGAAAAATAACAATATGAGCTTTAAGGCTGCTTGCTTCAGCATTTCTAGGCAGCAGGTATGTCTACTGAAAAAGAAGGGAACCAGAATTGAAGAGTTCAAATAAACAGAACAGCAGAGTAAATTACGGAAGCACATATCTGGCCTTGGCTGAACACACTACGTATACCAACAATATTTTTTCCTTGGATGAACAAGGGCAGCGGTATACCCTTTTGCACATGAGACTGCTCTCTAATATAGAAAGATTGTTACAGCTTAGCTACAGGCAGTGGCAAAGAACCTTACAACTCAAATCACAAAAAAGCAGTAAGCATCAGTGCTGTTCACTGTGCAAAAACCAGAACCTGTGAGAAAAAAACCATTTACAACCCACAGTTAAAAAACAGTCTTGGAAAGCAGAAGCATAGGTTACTAAAAAGATACACGTAAATAATGACAGATATCTTGTGCTTTTATTTTGGACTATGCAACTGTATCTTTAATGTTGACAATGTCATCCTTGACAAGAAATAATAACAGGAAATCTACTGCATATGCTGCATAGTAAAAGGCTGCATAGCAAGCTGAACTTGCCTATCAGATGAAAATTGCATATGGAGTATTTTTTCTAACTCATGACTACAGTAGGAAGCTGGAGACAGAAAATGCAAGTAGAGGAATGTGGAAAAAGTAAAGAGGGGAAATCTACCAAAGATTCCAGAAACTCTATCCCACAGAGAGAATGGACTAAACTCAAATTTTATTCTAGTAATAATATAGTGTTTACTTGGATATTCTATAAGGTCAGTCTGGCAAAGATTAGAAGTATTTCTTCACCATCTACTTCCTCATTGCCATTTCCAGGAGGAAATCGTAAGAACTGTCTTTTCTCATTTCTCTGTAAGTGTAAAATATTAACTACAGGAGTCAGTAGGTCAAACATGGATTAAAAGTCTAAGGACTAAATGCTGTGACTTGGAAAAAAACACTGTGCCCACTAACTTCAATGAGTTCTGCACCATGCAATGACAAGTTCATAAAATTCTAGATTAAAATAAAGGGCAATATTTGTGTGAACTCCTATATCCTTCATGGATGAGCAGAAGATTGCTGGAAAGAAGTTAATTAGAAACAAAAAGCTGCAGATGACCAAGACAGACCAGATTTTTGGGGTTTTTTTTGATAATTTTCCTTTAGGTTTTAGGTTTTATAAACACTGAATATATATGGGGCGTATTTCCCCTTAACTTCAGTGACAGAAAACTATGTCTTTATTGATGTGGCCAGAAGATACTCTGTTTCTCATAGATACTTCAACTAAACTGACATAGAAGGAGAACCGTATCACAAATGTAGATTGTTAAAGAAATTGTTACTTTTCCTTACAGTAGTGCGTTTATTCCACATGTTGTCTCGTTAATTACTGTCTCTACTGCACACTCCATACATTAAATCAGGCCTGTTCTCACTGGTAGTACAGGTCAAGAACCGCATTTAAATTACATTTTAACTTTGTAGACAGGGTGCTGTTCCCATGTTAAGGACATACTCTCAAGAAAAAGTACGGAGGTTTTTGAGAGGGCAGGAGAAAACATGTACTATTTTTTTAGGCCACTAATGTTCAAAATCAGTATTTTTTATATGCTGGTTTTTACTAGCATATTTTGAGTGCTGCTAGTAAACCCTGTAAACATGCTTAAATTTCTATTGGTAATTAGTAGCAACTCAGGCACAGAAATGGATTATAAAAATTCTCTTACCCATTCTGCAAGAAATAAAAGGTGCTCTGAGGTCACAAAAAATGTCAAATCATTCCTTAATGACTATTTCACACAGATAATTATTTTTTTGAAAATTGCACTGGTTCAGTTTCAACAAGTCTCTCTTGCAGAGTAAAACATTTCATACGAAGAACGGTAATTTTGAAAAGTTTCCACTAGAGGTTAAAAATGCACAATGAACAATGCTACTGTCAAATTACCCACTTACTAAATAAAACTACCCAAGTTTTTTCTCTGTATTCATTTCCAATGGTCCTACAAAATGGACTGAGCCAAGCGTAGAATGTGGAAGTCTAACATAAGTTGCCTTGCCTGAAACAGTTAAACAAACCAGACTCTTCCCATCTTCCTCATGGGATATATTTTTGATACACTGGACCCTTTCTGGGTACATTAATCCTAACTTACATGCCTGTCCCAATCTCTCCAGTATAAAGTTTATGAGCAAATTAATGTTATGAGGAAATTGATGTTAACAGCTCAGAATTTTACACTCCTGCCTCCTGCTCACCTTAACAACAGCATGTACGTTTTAACAGAAAGAGGGAGATGAGTTCCCTCAGCATTAAGAATCTGGCAGTGTAGATATTTTTAGACACTCTGGTTGGTATGCATATGACAACTGGGCATCACTACATTTATTAACATTAAAATTGGATTTGAAGAAGAAATGGCTTGAAAATAACAGCTGTATCTACTTGCCTTCTTCCTTCTCCTTCGCTTCTTCTTCTCCTTGGCTGCTTGTGCCTGTTTATGCTCCCATACTAGGTTAGTCAAGTTAGCCACATACTCATCCGTCTGCTGCAGGAGGTAGGCCAGGCGTCTGTCTTTCTTTTGATCAATCAGTTTCCGGTAGCCTTCTTCATCTTCAGCCTAGCAATACAAAACAGATGTCAGTCATGACAGACATGCTTCCAAAAAACCCTATCCAACTCCTGTTTCAATAAGCAAGTGATATCTTAGGTCAATATGATCTGCATAGAGGGATGGCTAGATAGGTAAAGCAACTGTTGGATGATTAGACCCAGAGGGTCATACATTCGTATCAACAGATCACAGAATCATATGGGTTGGCAGGGACCTTCATGAAAACCTAGTTCCAATTCCCTTGTCATAGGTAGGGACATCTCTCACTAGACCAGGTTGCTCAAAACCACATCCAATACGGCCAATACTTTCTTCCACAGAATCAGAGTCATTATTAACGTTTGAAGACCTCCAAGATCATGTAGTCCAAACATCAACCCAACATGCCAGGTCCACCACCGAACCATACCACCAAGCACCACATCTCAATGACCCTGAGAACCCTAATGTCATGGGTTTGATCCCTCTATGGGCCATTCACTTAAAAGTTGCACTCAACGATCCTTGGGGGTCCCTCCAATTTAGAATATTCTGTGATTCCAGAAAGTCTGTTTGCTTTCAACGTAAGAAGCTTTCTGTTTCTGTATTTGTGAGGGTGAGGAAGTCAGTAGATATGCAAGTCTTGAGTGATGTTTTTTGAACCTCCCCAGGCAGGCTATTCCAATCCTTGGCAACCCTTTCAGTGAAGAACCTTTTCCTAAAATCCAATCTAAACCTCACTGGCCATTTCTGCTTGTCCTATCACTTGTTACCTGGGAGAAGAGACCAATCTCCATCTCGCTACAACTTATTTTCAGGTGGTTAAGGACCCTGCTGAGTCACCCTTTTCTTCCAGCTAAATAACCTCAGCTCCTTCAGCTGCTTTTCCTAAGACTTGTGCTCCAGACCCTTCACCAGCTCCGTTTCCCTTTTCTGGACAGAATCCAGCAACTCAATGTTTCTTTCTTGGAGTGAGGTACCCAAAACTGAACACAGCTTTCAAAGGGCAGCCTCACTGGTGCCGAGCACAAAGAGACAGACAATCACTGACCTGGTCCCGCGGGACACACTATTGCTGGTACAGGCCAAGATGTCACTGGTCTTCTTGGCCACCTGGGCACGCTGCTGTATCATGTTCAGATGTTTTTTGACCAGCATCCCCAGGTTGTTTTCCACCAGGCAGCTTTCCAGACACTCCTCCCCCAGCCTGTAGTGCTGCCTGGGACTTTTGTGATGCAAGGGCAAGACCCGGCATTTGGCCTTGTTGAACCCCAGACCAATGGCCTTGGCCCATCGATCCAGCCTGTGCAGATACCTCTGTGGAGCCTTCCTACCACCAAGGGATCAACACTCCTGCCTGACTTGGTGTCCTCTGCAAACTGACTGAGGGTGCCCTCATCCAGATCATCGATAAAGGTATTAAACAGAACTGCGCCTAGTACTAAGCCCTGAGGAACACCAATGGTGACCAGCTGTCATCTGGACCTAACTGCATTCACCACCATTCTCTCGGCCTGGTTATCCAGTTTTTCACCCACAAACAGTGCACCTGTCCACATCATGAGCAGCCAGTTTCTCCAGGACAGTGTTGTGGGCGACAGTGTCAAAGGACCATTACTCCTTGTTCTAGCGCTATANATCATCGATAAAGGTATTAAACAGAACTGCGCCTAGTACTAAGCCCTGAGGAACACCAATGGTGACCAGCTGTCATCTGGACCTAACTGCATTCACCACCATTCTCTCGGCCTGGTTATCCAGTTTTTCACCCACAAACAGTGCACCTGTCCACATCATGAGCAGCCAGTTTCTCCAGGACAGTGTTGTGGGCGACAGTGTCAAAGGACCATTACTCCTTGTTCTAGCGCTATATGCCTATGTAAAAAGTCCCTCTCCAGCTTTCTTACAGGCTTTCTTAAGGTACTGGAAGGCTGCTACAAGTTTCCCCAGAGCCTTCTCCAGACTGCACAACCCCAACTCTCTCAGCTTTTCCTCACAGAAAAAGTGCTCCAGTCCTCTGATCATCTTCATGGCCCTCATCTGGACTTGCTCCAACAGGTCTGCATCTTGTCTTATGCTGGAGATGCCAGACATTGATGCAGCACTCCAGATGGGGTCTCGCAAGGGCAGAGTAGAGGAGCTAAATCACCTCCCTCAACCTGCTGCCCACGCTTCTTCTCAGGCAGCTCACAATACAGTTGGCTTTGTGGGCTGCAATCATACATTGCTGGGTGATTCACCTTTTCATCCACCAATATCGCCAAGTCCCCCTCTGCAGGGTGGCAGAGGGTAATACTTCATCTGAAAACAGTAAGAAAAGGGAAACTACAGGGGTCTATCCTGGGCCACGTTGTATTTAACATGTCTATCAGTGACACAGAGGAACGGATGAAGGGCACTCCACTTTTCAAAGACATGAAGTATAGGTAGCCCAGCAAGAGAAAGAACCCATATGGGAGCTGGATGCAAACTTGCATTTAGTCCTTTTTCCAGTATGAACACAGATCCTTTTCTTTTAGGTATCTTGTGAAAATTTTATTTTGGGCATATTTATCTACCATTGTTCTACTCTGGTGGTATTTCATCTTTGATAGAGGTCACTATCAAAAACACAATTCACCAGATAACTCTAAGTCTTCCTGGCAACTTCTGCATCCTTATGGAACTGTCTAAGTGTGTTGTTAGAAGTAAGACATACCAGGAATACTATTTTCATGTGTTGTGAAGATATAAGTAGCATGTCAGAAAAATACATGGAAAGCAGCAGAGGTGCCTTTCTCAATTTTGGCTAAAACAACAAATAAGGGAAGAATACAATGCCTTAAAAAAAGCAAACATGAGTAAGAAACACTTTAAAAGACAGCACTCTTGGAGATCTCCTGCCTTTCTAGAGAGATATCAGAGCCGCAGAGAGTTATCAAGAATAGCTGTAATGTTCAAACTGAGCTTGCAAAACTGCTTGCAAAATCCTGTTGTAACGTTCAAGTCATCAAAACTACAATGCTCAAAACCCAAGTCTTCAGAAAAAATAAATTATCATTACTATTGTTGCTGTTACTAATACTACTGAATACTCAGTCTTTGTAATCTAGCCAAGGTACTTCTTTTATACATTTAAGCTTGTCTTAACAGTATTTTTCTAAATCATACCAATGCTCATTCTTGCACATTGTATATATATTACTAGTATTAATGAGCTGTGGACAATCACCATTTCTAATAACAGAAAATGAAGGGCAATTTGTGGAATGAATTCAACATTCCTGAAAAGATATGCAGAAAGTTTTAGACACAGCACATTGTCATAGACCATACCAGGCATCTGAGAGCAGATGACACTGTAAAAAAATGCTAGTACACATCTGCAAAGTCATAATTTACCACAACTGGACTAAAACTAAATAGGCAAAACAACCCCATTAACGTAACACATAGACTGCTTTTGCAGAAGGATTTAATTGAGCAGCAGGTGCAAAACCCTAAACTGAAACTGCCTGCAAAGTCCTGGATGTATGGTAAGAAATTAACCACAGTCTTGGTGAAGGCTTTTTAGTAGAAAGCATTGATTATCTGGAAGCACCGGTATACTGTGGTATTTATGGACATTCAAATCTACCTCATACTTTTCGACAATGAACATCTTTATTACTTATCATACTGCATGTTTGATTTGATATATGCTCAACCTCACAATGTCCAAAAATATTTCTAAAATACCAATATTATTTTTATTTTAAATCAGCTCTTTTTTTGCTCATAATTACCGTTTTCATGAGCTAGGTTAGACAAACTGCTAGTGATTATCTCCAAAAATATATCTTATAAAAAAGCTCTATAGATCTGACTACTATGTAATTTTAAGAATGCTCTAGGGTCTACACTTTTGTAATTCTCTTATGCAAGTTCTTAATTTATATTTCACACGAACTTTTATTTCAAGGTTTTTATCATTTCTATATTTAATTATCTCCACATTTTGTTTTGTGATCTTTAAAACCAAACTGTTCAGTCCATGTCCATGGTGGGATGAGATTCTGGACAGGGAGTAGCGTTTTGCATTACATCTGCACCTCTATTAGATACTTATGTTTTTTGCCACCAAGTTATCAAGTAAGCTTGTCAATTTCCTTTCCATTTTATGTTGGTAAAGTGTCAATAAAATGTTAAAACAGAGGTAACCAATGTCATGAAGCAATTTTTCCAAACTCAGTCACTAACATATTTGTACGTACACACTGATCTGTCTACACTTTAAATTCCGGAATTATTTTAACTCCTGAAATGCAGGCAGAACCCTGACTGTTTCCACATGCAGATATGATTACACAAAAGCCCATATTACTCTGTCCAATGATACAACTGATATTGTGCAGGTTTAAGGAAGGGAAAACTATAAAATAGGAACAACTGTGGTCCTGAAGCATTAATGGGTAGAACTGATTGCTGTTCACTCTTGATACATGCATTACTGATATTGGTTAGGTACATGTGAAAAAAGTTTTAAGTAAAAATTGCGGAGCAGTGCCATGAAGAAATTATGGAATCATATGGAATCTTCAGAACTATAAACCTAGAATTAAAACACAGTCCAGTATCTGTAAGATGGACCGATATCATTACAATTATATAACAGTGTTAGTATATGAAGTTTATGAGATTAAGTTGATGTTACTCAGAAGTGGCTGTGCTAAGTTTTCACGTCAGCAAAAACTCCAATTATTCCTACACAAAAACCTTTTAGAAGAAGGAGCTACAGGCTAAATTGAACAATATCACATTTGCTATCATCAATAGAAACATACATAACAAACTGTGGCAGTTTTAGATTTATACTTTTTGCATTACAGAGTACTTTGCAAAGGAAACACATGGGTGTGTGACTGAGACTGCCTAAGGATATTAAAATGATACAGTACGTAATTTTAACTAAAATAACCATATTCCTTCCTCTACTCCTTACCATTAGTCTCCTCATTCTTTCTTTCTCAATTCTCTCCGTTTCTTTTTTCTGCTCACGTTCAGTGTTGGCATGCCAAGTTGCCACAGCCTTAGAAAGTTTCTGAATTTTCCCAGCGACTGACCGGTGGTACTCTTTAAAATCTTTAGCATGCTGCAGTATGCTGTTCAGGTATTCCTAGAAAGAGAAAAAAGTTAGTGCAGGCACTTCGACACAGGATTTGACATCAGAAATACAGAAGTTCCACTCTTTATAATTTTCCAATTAGGGAAATTATAAGAGTCAAAATACTCCAAAAAAACTCCAAAGGTAAGTAAGATATGTGAAAGGGAAGACCCAAATCACAAATCAAGGTTCATTTTTGTCACAGGACAAACATCTATTAATTTAAAATACCTGGTGCTTCTGCCTACGCTTCCTCTCCTGTTCTATCTTCTGCTGCTTCTCAAGCTTTTCTGTCATGCGGGCCTCTCTCAAAGTCTGGCGCTTGCTCCGTTTGTAGGCTTTGGAGTTGAGTGCTGTCTCCAGTGTCGTGTCACGACGCATGCAGGCTACTACCTCTTGTCTTAGCTACCAGTGGGAAAAAAACCCCAAACTACTCAAAAAACAGAATAATTTTTAATACATGGAGAAACAACTTTAAACACTGTTATGGCAGAACAAAACAATAATAGTCAAAAATATATCCCCAGCCTCCTCTTCCCTTTTCATTACAGTTCTGCATTTATACAGTTGCAAAAGCTACGTCTGTTTCCCTAAAGAAATCTTAAGCCTGCACAGAATGGCCAAAAGTGCTAATCACTCTTAATCATTATTTCTTCCCACTTTACTGGAAAGATGCCAGAAAGATACTGGAAAGATGCTGGAAACAACTGTCCAGCTGCAATGAAAATGGCCAGTCAAGATGTTATAGCATCAATGTAAAACACAAACGAACCAGACATATAACACCTTTCCTAGTGCTGGACCTGAACATAGCTGACAACTTGTTTCATTGCCAGCTGCACAGACGATGGGTGCGAAAGGTAAATGTAAAGGGCTTGAAAGAGTATTGCTGGCAGTGGAGCTACTTTTCATCTGATCTCTGACAAAACTTCATTACAAAGGAGTGCCAAGGGCAGAAGGAAGGAAGACTTGGACATCACGGTATAACTACTGCCAAGGCTTATGTCAGGAAGTATTTTGCCTGATCTGCCGAACTGTATCTCTGCTCTTCCAAACTTGCTGCAAAAGCCAACAGCAAGAGGCCAAGAGGAGTCTGGCAGTGTGATTCCTTTTCTGACATTCATTTGCTGATACGTGCGCTCAACACGGAACTTAAATCTTATGTGTGATCTTGTTATGCCTAATTTTTAAAGTCTGTGCAGAAATCCTGAAATCCTGAAAACAGATCACAGAGAAATACCACACAAGCCCCACCAACATACAACTCTTCTTAAAACAAGGAGACTCATGGCAAATACGAACTATGTCCAGAAAGAGGTGTCTGTTGAGATTGTGCTAAAATCAGCTTGCAGCCTGTCCAGCACTTATTTTGTCTTTGTGCCAATGCTACGTTCATTATGAAAGACACAGTTCTATGGTTACACTTTAGACTGGAAGATAAAGCGATGATCTTCGTGATTCCTTCCAACTCGGAATATTCTGGGATTCTGTGGGATTCTGGGATAAAGCAGGAAGCGAAAAGAATTCTTGCACATGTTTATTAACAAAAAAAATTCTACTTTATTAAAAAATAAAATATAACATTTCTGTGACTTGTTGTTGGCTAAGTTGCCTCTCATGGAAAATCTGTTTATGCTTAGTACTGCTGCAAAATCTCTTTCCAGTTTTCTCTTTACTACACGAACATGTTTGGCTTTGACTGCTATGAAAATTTTCCTCAAGTAAAAGGCATTACCTGGCGCTGGAAATTCAGCAATCTAAGTGCCTTCAACTCCACTGTAGCTTTGGTTCGCAGATCAGGGGGTAGGGAACCAGGTAAATTCTCCAATTCCTGGATTCTGTGAGCAATTCGAGCCTGAAGCCTAAGCAAATAGAAAATTGGATAAGACACCAGGAAAAATCTGCAAGTTGTTACCAAAATTTTATAGTAAAAATTATATTGCAAAAATAGACAAATTATCTCATTTATATGTCTAACTAACAGGTCTTTGCAGAGGTGACCTTTTGGTTTGGGTATCCTTTTCCACTTCAAAAATAAAATACCAAATAATGAAAATGTCCCTTGGCCTTTCTTTGCAACTAAAACTAGGTATGCGAAAAGAAACTTGGGAATTTCATTTTACACACACTATTCAGGATTCTGCTTTCAAGCCTCTTTGATAGTATTACTTTATGCACAGTGTAGTCAGTGATGACATAGACAGCACTTCCCTTAATATCTGGAATTCTACTTCATTATTTTATTGACAAATGAAAAGGTTGTTAGTATTCACAGCTACATAACTGCTACACTATCACGGCTAGGCTTCGCGAACAAAGATTTGAGAAGGACTCTACCCGCGCTCACTACAAGCGCTACACTACAAATCAAATTCTATTACACTCTTCCTTTGCAAGCTTTTTGCATTCATTTGCAAATTCAAGAGAGAGGGAAAGAGAGAGTAATGGACAAGCCAGACAGAACTTGGGTTTTTTTCTATTTTAATATTACTAGAAGAATTTTGAAGTTCCTGAAACAAAAAAAAGGATGTAATGCTGCATTACTGCAAGTTTAGTTGCTGTCTTCAAGAGAGCAAAAAACTGAAGCAGAATTACATTAGTAATTTTTTCATAGAGACTTCAAAATGAATCAGGAAGAGTTAGTTCCTAATTAGAGAGAGTTCCATTAAAAGCTGCAAATATTTGTCCAGATGAAGTTCATTACTCTTGCAGGAGAAGTCTTCATTCAGAAAATGACACTGGCTTATTTTCGTATTTCCAGTATATATACTACACTAAAATAAGTCCACATTTTGTACAATTTGATCTGTCACTGGGCATTCCAGTCAGTAAGAAGAGATTTTAGTGCACCTAAGGATACAAAGTCTTGAGAATTAAGTGGTTTCTTGGTGACTAAATCTACCAAATCAGTATATTCTGTGATTCTGATTCTGCAGTGTACATTCATACATAAAAGCAGCCACAATGTAAGAGGAGAATGATGGTCTAAATCACTGATGCATGCTCTACCTGTTGCTTCTCCACGCATCGATGCAATCGTGCATCACAACAATTATTTATTACTCTTTTTCCCTTCTCAAACAGCTGCAGTGTTTCTCCTGAAACTATCACCTACAAAACAGTTATAGCCAACTTGTAGTTTCCCTGACTTTAATGAAATCCTAGGAGAGCAGTCACAACCTTTCCAAACTTCTCTTCTGAGGTGTGAACTTAGTAAAGTAACTGAATACTGAACATATTTTCTTTTTTCATTCTTCTTAGCATTGAGTGTTCCTTCTTGTACTACACATGAGGATGAGCACAAAAAAGTTAATTTAGGTTCTTCCAACATACCTTATGGTTTTAGCTAACTAACTGTAAGAGTCACTTCCAAACAAACATGGAACTGAAATGCTGACTTACTAGTTCTGTCAGAATTGGTTTGTTACTTTAACTCCATGTACAAAATACGTAGAAATGCCTGCTAATGCAAAAGTTTACACAGTAGAAATTCAAGCAATTGCCAAAGTTGGGTTGGGTTATACATTTCTGTCATCAAAATTATTAAAATCCAAATACATGTATTTCTTGAGATATGACTAAACATAATTGAAGTTTATGAGTGTGTTTATTATGTCCCATCATCACACCATGCAGTCCACACCCATATAAAGACCCTTCACAGTGCTAATAATTTTGTTTTTCTCAATTTGAGTTTATCAAAACACTGATCAGAAAATAAATAAATATGAAATTTTATTATGAGATTATATGGCAGATTAGTATTTTCAGGGTAACTTTCCTTCAACTGTGTTCCTTCATATGTTGAAATGGTCCACACTGAGCTACAATCAATGACACTCCTATTCTTTTGTGGGTGACTACCCTCCTTTTAGAGCCCAGAAGGGGTAAGGAATAGGAACAAAAAAATCAGTATTTCTAAGTCAGTAGAGATATTACTTCAGAAAACTTTGACTAAAAATCAGGCCAGTTCCCTATTAAAATGAACAAAAAAGTTTGAATACTAATGAAAATCTATGGTGTATGTATGGAAGAATAATGAAAAATAGCAGCTGGATGGGTTACATACATGAAACAAACAAAAAAAAGGAACACATTTTGAAGTTTAATGTCATACTTTTCTAGTATATAATACATACTTATATATATTGCCTAAGTTACTAACAATAATAGCAATAGTAATCGTGTTTTCTTCAGTAGTCAGTAGGATTTTTAAAAGAATTTTGTAACACACACTGAGGTGCTTCTCACCACAGCCACCTTCTAGTCTTTAAAGAGAAATCACTGTAGCTTGTTGGACTGTTGCTATCTTCATGGAAAAATGCTAATAGCTATTGGGTAAAGAGAATCCAAAGAAAAAAGTTTCCTAGATGCTTTTTGTAATTATTTGAAGGATATAACTTCACAATTTAAAGGATGTACTTAATTAATTCTTGCAGTTCAGCACTTTATCTTCATCATGCACAAAGTGATTAGGGAATCTACAGAGAGATCTCTCTGCAAAACAAGTGATGCACACCTCTTCCCCATTAACTGGGGTCAACATCAGAGGTTATAGTTTACATTCAAACCTGTCTGGCATGGATACCTTGCAGTAAGCCAGGAAGATACATAAGAAGATACTTTGCAGGTAGCAGAAAGCAACCATGTACAATCTACCGGACATTACCACATGTGTTACTTTCTAGCAATGAAGGTGGAAAAAAGCCTTTCAACAAAATAGCACAACTTTAAATGACAGGCATCATGAAGACAGCTATTCAAAGAGATTAAAAAGCAGCAGTTTATTTTGAAGAAAGTGTTAAGGAGAGTTTTATAAAAGCATGCATATTGGGTTTGCGAAGCCAGGTTCTGGTAGTGAGGGGGGCTACAGGGGTGGTTTCTGTGAGAAAATGCCAGAACCTTCCCCCATGTCCAGCAGAGTCAATGCTAGGCGGCTCCAAGACAGATGTGCCAAGGGTGTGTCAATCGGAAATAACAGTAATGCTTTCGTGATAAGATATTTAAGATGGAAAGAAAAAAAGTTATTGGGCAGACTGTCCCCTTGCAGCCCACAGAGGATCACAGGGGTGCAGAGATCCACCTGCAGCCCATGGAGGTGACCCAAGCGGGACAAGGTGGATGCTCAGGAGACGGCTGTGAAATTAATGGGAAATGCACTGGAGCAGGCTCCTGGCAGGGACCTACAGACCCATGGAGGGAGCAGCCCACGCTGAAGCCCATTTCCTAGTAGGATTTGTGACCCTGTGGGGAACCCATGCTGGAGCAGGCTGTGCCTGAAGGACTGCACCCCATGAAGAGCAACCCGTACTGCAGCAGTTCATGAAGAACTGTTGCCCATGGTATAGACTCACTTTGGAGAAGTTAATGGAGAACTGCTGCCCATGGGAGGGATCCCAGGCAGAAGAGGGAAAGGACTCCTCTCCCTGATCAGCATCAGCAAAAACTTGTGATGAATGACCATAATTCCCATTTCCCACTGGGGGAGAGGAGGAAGAGCTTGGGAAGAAGGGAGGAGTGGGGGAGAGGTGTTTTTATTTTACCTCTCATTATCCTGCTCTGATTTTGTTAGTAATAAATTCAATTGGTATCTCCAATTTGAGCATGTTTTGCCTGTGATGATATTTACTGAGTGATTTCTCCCTGTCCTTATCTCAACTCATAAACTTTTGTGATACTTTCTCTCCCCTGTCTAACTGAGAAAGGGAGTGCTAGAGCTGTGCCAGTGGGTGTCTGGTATCCAGCCAGGGTCAACCAACTACAGCATGGTATGAATTTTTCATTCTGACCAGATTTAAAGCAACACAATTTTAACAGCTCTCCACAAAAGAATCATTTAAACTTCTTATATTGATAAGAACTGTAAATATCTATGTTTCTTTTTATCCATCGTCAGTCACAGACAGATTTAACAACAATTATAATATCATTTCACAACAACACAGGAGAACATGTGAATTTGACAGCAACATTAACTTTCCATTTTCTTTCTCCTTGTTAATATATGTTGGGGCCCCTTTTTACAGTCAGATCAAGGTTTTTCAGGGAGAAAAATCAGCCTGCTGATGTTTCATTAGATTCAAAGCTTTTTCAGATTCCACTGTATGTTAATAGCTGCATTACTGCTTCTCTATCTCTACCTGTACTGGTCTATTTAACGTGTGGTTAACGAACAGAAACTTCTAAGTACATCTAAATGCTTATTTGATGAATTGTTTGATGAAACAAACCATGTAACTTCCTAGTAACAATAAAAGGAAGAACAAATAGCTATCACTTGAAAAAAAATTTAATGCAGTTTTTGAAAATTACAAAAGTTTAGGAAAAATTCAAATATTTCATGTTTACAACATTGTTCTGTGTGTAAAATACATTCTAACATGTAAATCATGTACATGATCCCTTAAGAAATGAAAATGTATATATGGGAGCACAATCCTCCCACAAAAATCTGCACACTGGAGAGGTGTGCATACAACAAGACAAATGGCCAAAGACATCAAGAATTAACTTTTTATCACATAGACCATGAGCTGGCACTGAATTACTGTCTCTTCAGCAGCACAGTTCACATTCTTAGTCCAGAAAACCATGTTCAAGTCACTGACAGTTTAACTGGCCAGCAACTGATCACCACCTGACAGCTCCCTCACTCTTCCCTTATTGCCAATGCAATGGCAGGGAGAATCAGAAGGGTAAGAGTAATCACTAAAGAAACTTGTGGGTTGAGATAAAAAGAGTTTAATAATTTAAAATAATAATTTTTCTAAATTGTAAGGAAAGAGAAGGAAAAACGTAAAAAAAAAGAAACTAAATTCCAAGAAAGACATGTGATGCAAATCAAAACACTTGCTCACCACCAATTGCTCACTGTCTGGCGATGCTCAGCCAGTCCCTAAGCTGAGGGGCCCCGCCAACCTTCCCCTCGCTGAGCATGATGACACCATATGATACAGAATATCCCTGTCATCAGTTGGGGTCAGCTGGCCCAACAGTGTCCCCTCCCAGCTTTTTCTGCACTTCCAGCCTCCTCGCTGATGGGGAAGTGTCAAGAACTCAAAACTGCGTAAGCACCGCTCACCAGTAACTAGAGCATCAGTGTCTTATCAACACAATTTTCAGCACAAATCCAAAATACAGCACCATACAAGCTACTGTGAAGAAATGTAACTCTATCCATGCCAAAACCAGGACAGGCACTGACACAATTTTCAGCACAAATCCAAAATACAGCACCATACAAGCTACTGTGAGGAAATGTAACTCTATCCATGCCAAAACCAGGACAGGCACTGAATACATCTAATCTGCAACTTGCAAGAATTCCCAAGTTCATCCAAGTCAAAGTTACTTTGCCATAGTAAGGCAGTAGACCAAAATTTTACCTTTTGGGCCTATCTACATGTTTGAAATATGCATCTCTAAAATACCTACATGATAATTCTGTCTTTTCATGCAAATGTGTAATTCAAACAGTTTTAGAAGTACTTCAAAGTACTTAGAAAAGTACTTCAAAGTACTTAGAAAAGTACTTCAAAGTATAATGCTCCTTTACTGATCTTTACTGAGATCTCAAGAGCCAATTGTTTCATAAAGCTTTCACTAACCTCACTGGTTTCAGGATACATATGTTCATACTGGCTTTTTCCTATTCCTTTTTCATTAAGAAATTGTGAATGCATCATGTTTCTGAATTAAACTTGCCTATATTAAACCTAAATAAAATACCATTCGAAGCTGTTAAACTGCTTCTTTCAAAGCTTTTGTTTGATGTTACAGTTTTAACTAATGAAAAGACTTCATGGAATTCTACGTATTCTGGTATTCAACACAAAACCAAATACCAGTATCGTTCAACATTAAAAAAGCTTGGATCTTTATCTACATGCTAGCATAAAAAATAAAAATATAAAACTCTTCTGCTGCAGAACCCCTATTAAATTTTCATCTCAATTACTCTGCCAAGAAGACCAGTGTATTTAGAACCTGATAGATACGCTGTATGTGCGACTGGTTCTCTGAATTACTAAAAGCATCACCATTATTTTCTGTCATTCCTCACTCTCCTACATTTATGTATAGTAAGACATAATAGACTGGCACAAATAGTGCAACAGAGTAGGGATGGAAAGGCAGGAGGAGTAACAATTTGAGGTTATATCATACTGGCCAAATGATCCCTTGTTGAATTTAGTGCTACAATTCTTCAGTCAGAGTAACTGCAGACCATACAATGGTGTGTTCTACAAGCTTTCTGAAAAAGATGCTAGAAAATAGGGATTGCTCCGACTGAGATAGTTATGGCAATTCAGTCCTAGGGGATAAGGGTAAGACTGACAGAATAAAAAAAAAAAAAAATGCTGATAAATTACTTAAACATTATCTGACGCAAAATGTTTTTCTGGAATCAAGGTCTGAATTCTGGACATTATAAAATATTCCGTAGTGTTTAACTCTCATAAAGCTGAAGTTATTAAACCAGTCTTCTGCGAGATCCCCATCCTTCTTGGCTACCTTTCCCTAGAAACTCATTGTTAAAGTAACTGCAAGATGCATCACCAGTCCAAAACAAGTAAATACACTAAGTGAAATTACTTCCCCCTGACTGGGGTTCATCAGGAACATATTTTAAATGCAGGTCAAAATCCTTCTGTCCAGTAGATTCTTAAGGTCAGTTGTTTAGGAAGCTTGTTGATTAGAAGAGGGAAGAAGTTTCTTTTTAACTCGAAAAGAAATGTCATTCTTTATACTTTCTAACAAATATACTTTACCATCTATCTAGTTCACTTGGGAGGCAATTTTTAAAAATCACGTTTCCTGGTAAGCTTCTTCAGTCTTGCCTGTGCTTTCTTACTATTCTCTCTACTCTTTGGTCGCCAGCCAACCACATCATCACTAATAAATTTGATTCTGCTGTAGCCACTAACTCATGAGCCTTTTGACCCTCACAGTTCTCTTCTAACTTCCTTTTTGTTTATAATACTGAAAATTTCCTGCACTAAATTGATTTCTCTGTAGACTACAAGGATTTTGATTCCCTGACTTTCATTTTTTTGCACCATCCAAGCAATACACTACACCCAACAGAGCCCTTGAGCCTGTTTTCAACCTAAGTGGTTCGCAATGATACTGCCAGCACGTTTTACTAGTTCGTAACTTGGGGAAGAATTAAATCATTGTTTGGTCTGACGTTTGTGTACTTCTCTGTGACACAGCCTCTCTCTGGAAATTCAGTTTACACTACTGGCACTACAGGAGTTGCTTGCAAGGAGTTTCAGCCGAGGATGTGAAAAACAAAAATCTGCATATGCATTTTAATCTTGTTATTCACTTTTACCTATATTCACGTTCTTGGAGTATTTCAACAGGATCCAATCCTTGTGGCTTCTGGATAGGGCTGATGCGATTCTGCTTTTGCTGCAGCTGGACAATGGGAGAAGGTTGTCCAGGTGGTGGTTGTGGTACAGAGGGCCCAGGCATGGTGGCAGCAGGCTGGGTGGCAGTGGGGGCAGGAGAAGGCCTTCCACTAGGGGCTGGCGCCGGAAGCTTTTGTTGTGCATTGGAGACACTCATATCTGGGGCTTGGCCTGAAATAGTAACAGTACTGATTCATAACATGAGTTATGGAAAGCAGGAACAAAATCCAGATTGTTTCTTAAGACAGAACATGAAGGTAAGACAAACATTCAATATCACCAGAAAAAGCACACTGAGACAGACTACATTCTGTTTTTAAAATAGGCATATTAAAATGCAAGTATACCACACTCTGCAAGAAGTGGCCCAAAGAAAAACAAAACACCTGAAAATTTACAATGAATGCTGTTTCTTTTGCCATTCCTGCGGACTTTAAATTCTACACTTAGAAGAAATAAAACAGCTGTAGAAATTACTTCCTGCAAATGGAGGACCCCGTTCTACCTCTTCTTCACTATCCCTGCACCACTTAGAAGAAGGCATCTATAACCACAACCTGACAACAAGCATAAGTAGGTCTGATTTTAGAGCTCTATCAGAACTTGACAACCATAAAAAATTTTTACAATTGTATTTGGAAGTAACTGCCAGATATAAATAGCTTGCATTTCATTATGATATCCCATTAATTGTATTTATTTGAAATACTAGGAATTCGATTATTCTAGTTGTCTTGAAAAGTAACACCTCAGTTAACATGGAAATAATATCCTTCATCTACAGACACTAAGGGTCATAGATTTCAGTATGCCATTATGACAAATTACCTATGCATTCAGATGTTCACAAATTCACTAACAACAGACATTACTAGAATAAAAATGTTGTTTAATTTTCTGAGGAGTCACAGTCACTTAATGCTAGGGAAAACAACTACAAAGTACATCTCAATCTTGTAATCAACCTTAATTCAAACCCAGCATCCTGAAATCTACATAAAAAGATTTCTTCAGGATCACCATTTGTCATTCACACATCTGACTCAAAACTCAGAAAAGGAACTTGAGCACAAGCTGTAGATTCTGTATTTAGCAACACTGCACTTCAGCTTATAAAAAACAAGAAAAAAAGCAAGCCCACCAAAAGCCTCTGTGTAGCCTTGGTTTTCAGGGAATCATGCAAGTTGAATGACTGTGTAATGAGTGACAAATAAATCTGAAGACATAAGCACAGTCTTTAAAAATACATCAAATAAAACCTCCAAAAAGATACAGCAAGAACAAACAAATTCTTATTAAAAAAAACAGTAATGAAAAAAGACAAACACTAAGCAGCTTGTAGTTAAACAGGATAGACAGATTGTTATGACATACTGGATTATTTAGCTACAACTATCCATCTAGCAATTCTGTGTATCTGCCAGCATTTTTTAGCAGCAGCATTTGAGCTAGAAGGCCCCGTGCCTCGTAAACCCATAGATACAACCTCTCCAGAAACACCTACCCCCTTTTAATTTTTCTACTAAAATTTTAAGTATTCATTGGGAGTACTCCAAGAAAAGCAATTCTACTTCTGATTACATACTACTATTTCATTTTCTTTTTACGTTGCCCTAAGTTACGGACTAATGACAGACACTTCGTTATGACATTAACTATCACAGAGTCACCACTGACCCTAGATTTACCCACAAGAAACATAACATACATAACACCTGCACCGCATGAGAAGCCTGAATTATTCACAAGTCTGCACTACTATACTTTTTTAAAAATGTCTGTACAATATCCTCCACAACTTCAAACAATATGTATTACTAGGATTTCTAATTCTTTTAAATGCAATACTTCTTCCACTCTACTTTTAAACAATAAAATTGGTCTGTAAACTCAAAATCTGAATGATTCGGTTCAAAACCTGATTATCACACAGGGGGAAAAGGTTACATTGTTCATTTGATCTCGAAGACTACACTGATCATTCAAAAATACTCGATTCCAAAACAAGTAAACAACAAAAAAGAGAAAGCAGCCTAATTCTATCAATTGTTTACAGTAGCAAAGACTACAGGTGAAAGACAAACTTGCTGCAATTAAGCATGCTCAGAAAACTACTTATTAACTAGGTTTTATGGTTGTCCCACAGGCAGCTTACATATTTCATTCTGATTGCAAAAAGATGCTTCACGTTCAGTCTGTCTAAAATTGCAGTAATTTCATGTAGGTCATTCACAGATGAATAAAAGGTTAGACTGTCCTTGATTAGACACAGTAAAGGTTAGACTATTTTTCTGCATGCTTTTTTATTTTTTGTTTTTTCTTTCCCCTGCACCTGTTCCCCACTATACCTTCAGTCCAAGTTTTAGTGGTAATGGTGGATGTATGTCCAGGCATCCCTGGAGCAGGCCCTGGTCCAGCTGCAGCTCCACTCATTGCATGTAATCCAATACCTGCAATTTGACAGAGGAAAAAAAAATTTGTTAAGACACAAAGCTTTTTCAAGTATTCAAAAATCATTCTTCTTTCTAACATGACAGTCTATGCAGGCAAGTACTACTTTTCTTCATTGAATAAAGATTTAAGTGGCTTTATCGTGAAAAAATGTACGTAATGAAGTGTATTAAAATCATGTTTCATGAAAAAATCCCAACTTCTTTGGTACCAAAGCCACATCCACTGAAATTGAGTGAACGGTGAAATCATTAAAACAATTATTTAGAAGAAAATAGTATTATCTTAACCTTCAACTTCTAATGCAAACTCATTACCGGAAGTGTTCAGAAACTAACAGGTGCAGAGTGCTTAATATAATGGTTTTCTTAGGAGCAAAATGTGCTTGCTTACCACAGTGTAACATCTATTACCACTAGGAGAAAAAAAAAAAAGGACACTTTCTTTTCCTTACATCTTTCACTTGACAGCACACTATATGTAGTTTGTTTTACTTTCAACAACCTAAATAATCAGGCAACCCACTCCAGATTAGTTATCTACTTTCCTGCATAGAGACAGGAGACCGAAATTTCACTCTAAGAAAAGCAGTGAAATTGCTATCAGTAAAGTATGATTAACATTCAAAAACTGGCAAGCATAATTAGGACAGACACAGTACTGCCCAGTGAAATAACTTCTATTTCAGTTTTGACAATACCCTATTAATAATAGATGTGTTTTACGCACTTGTTCAAGCTTAAAATCAAGGGCCATACTGTTCACTTCGATACCAGAGTACAGCCCCATATTATAGCCCTGTACAGTACCCATTTCTTAATCTACCACAGGCAGACCTTCAAGAATCACCTGAGCAATGACTCTTACCAGGCATTCACTTACCAGACTGTCTGTTGAAGGCACTGGGAGGCTGCTGCTGTTGAATGCCAGGCAGGGTCCTCTTGCCCTGAACAGCAAGCTGCAGGTTTTCTGGTAAAGGTTGACCTCTAGCCAACATTTTATAAGCCAGAATCTGAGCCCGCAGCTGATGCAACTGTGCAGGGCTGAAAGGGGAAGGCCCTCTGTTAGCCTGATTCATAACTTGTGGGTCTCCTGGTATAATGGGTCCTGGCTGACTGGGATTCATCTGAGGCGGTGTTGGACCTCCTCCAGACATTGGACTGGACACATGCTCTGGTGCTCCTAGTGGAGATGGGTGTGGCGACATATAACCTAGAACAGGTAAAAGAATCAAAACTTACCTTTCTGTTAGTTAAATCTGTATTCCATCAAATTTCTTTAACAGTACATAGAGTATAAAAATGTCTGTCTCAAGTCAGGATAGCTGTAGTATTTTCTGCAGTAACAAAGTCCAATCCAAAGTTCCCTGGGATATCAAGATAGTCTCAGGAGATATTCCTTGAAAGAACTACAGTTATTTAGTCCAATATTTCCTAAAAATAACAATTACCCTTTGTTACATTTGGAGTAAGACAAACTACAACATGAAATACAATGCAGAAGTGTAAGGATATGGTACTTTTTACTAGAATTCTGGATAAATGTTTCCTTGTGGAACACATGCAGTGAAGTCTGCCTAGTTTACAGCTTAATATTCTAAGTTTATTTTGTTGCACACACATTAAGGAATACCCACTCACTTCTGCAAGCCCTCTTGGCCAAAACTCCCCAACATACAGAAATAGAAAGAAATTGTATTCACTTTCTACACAATTCTCTTTAATGTATAGAGATTAAATACGTGAGCCAGACAAAGAACACCCAATACCTTCTGCCATCTGGGTTCTCAACAGTTTGGGACATCAACAAGCACAAAAATCACTCTCTGAAGAAGCTGCTGAAGACTGTGCTACTCTACAAAGTTCCAGAAGAGCAGTCACCGTTCTGGAATATTAAAACACTCGAATTTTAATTACACTTACTATGTATGTGCTTGAGCTTCACAATGCACAGCAGACAGCAAGTTTGGGTTTTTTTCATCCACCAGGAGTGAAAAAGGGGTAATGATATTTACCCACTCCCACTCTGATTTTGTGGAACATAAATAATGTTTTTAAAAATTGAAAAAGCCTACAAAAATAATAATTTAAAAAAAATCTAGAAATCTTCTGGCTTATTTCCATATTCCATGTTAGGAAACTACGGATCACAGAATCCCTAAGTTCATGCCACATTCTGTGACACCAAATCTACACCAAATCTTCCCTCACTCTTCCTGTCACTTTCAAGTAAAACTAGATCAATTTCATCTATATGTGGTCCAGATCACTGTAGAAATAAATTCTGCCCTCTCTTTAGAATCATAGAATCAGATGGGTTGGAAAGGACCTCTGAGATCATCAAGTCCAATCCCTGATCCAACACCACCGCGGTTACTAGACCATGGCACTAAGTGCCACGTCCAGCCTCATCTTAAAAACCTCGAGGGATGGAAAATCTACCACTTCCCTGAGAAGCCCATTGCAATGGCTAATTACTCCCTCTGTAAAGAATTTCTTTCTAATATCCAACCTAAACCTCCCCTGGCACAGCTTAAGGCTCCCTCTTGTCCTACTGCTGGTTGCCTGGGAGAAGAGGCCAACCCCCACCTGGCTACAACCTCCTTTCACATAGTTGTAGAGAGCGATGAGGTCTCCCCTGAGCCTCCTCTTCTCCAGGCTAAACAACCCCAGTTCCTTCAGCCTCTCCTCACAGGACTTGTGCTCAAGTCCCTTCACCAGCCTGGTTGCTCT
>VXAY01006824.1:65785-80687 GCA_013399855.1 Oxyruncus cristatus | reverse complement strand
CCATTGGCCTTCTTGGCCACCTGGGCACACTGCTGGCTCATGTTCAGCTTCCTGTCAATCAGCACCCCCAGATCCCTTTCTGCCTGGCTGCTCTCCAGCCACTCTGTCCCCAGCCTGTAGCACTGCAGGGGGTTGTTGTGGCCAAAGTGCAGGACCCGGCACTTGGCCTTGTTGAACCTCATCCCGTTGGAATCAGCACAACTCTCCAGACTGTCCAGGTCCCTCTGCAGAGCTCTCCTGCCTTCCAGCTGATCACACTCCCCCCCAGCTTGGTGTCATCTGCAATTTACTAATGGTGCACTCTATCCCTTCATCAAAATCATCAATAAATATATTAAACAGAACTGGGCCCAACACTGATCCCTGGGGGACACCACTAGTGACCGACCGCCAACTGGATGCAGCACCGTTCACCACCACTCTAAAATGTTAAACTTAATGTGTTTATTTTCAGTTTAATTTAAATATTTAATTGCATATCTAAGACATTAGCATTATTGTAAAGTCCTTCACAAAAATGAAAGAGTACCTCTCTGTTTTCACAGGAAATTTCAATGTCTTTTAACTTTTTATTGATGCCTCTTGATTTGTCACTGAGCACCACTTAGAAGAGTTTGTTTTATCCTTCTTTACTCAACCCCTCATCAGTGTGCAGTGAGATTCTCCTGAGTCTTGACTTTTGTAGACTAAATTCCCCAAGCTCTCTCAGCCTCTCCTCATATATCATAATTCAGTATCTTAATTATCTCTGTGTCCCTCCACTGGGCTTTGTCCAATAAGACCATGAATTTCTCGTAGTGGGGAACCCAGCACTGGACAGAGCACTTAGAAGCAGCGCAGGCGGTCTTTGCCCTAGAAGCATGTTTCGGGCTCATGTTCAACTTGGTGTTCACCCGAGCCTGCATGTCCTTCTCCGCAGAGCTACTTCCCAGTCCGTCAGCCTGTAAGAGTTGTTCCCCAGGGGCAAGGTTTGGCATTTACCTTAGCTGAACTTTAGAGGTTACTCAGGTGCCTCTGAACGGCACACCCATCTGGCTTGTCAGACACTCCTTCCCTTTTGGTATCCTTTGTAAACTTGTCCCATAGAACAGGTCATTAATGAAAATGTTAAACATCCCTTGGTTATCTCAAAACAAAAGGGGTGGAAGTCCGAATGGGGCATTTTCAGATTAATGTGTTTATTATGGTTTTTACCTAATTTAGATGCTAGAATGCACATCTAGGACAATAACTTTACTATAAATTCAGGATGGTTAATTATCTGATGGTGTGCAGGCAAAAATTCTATCATACCACAAACTGTACCATTCTGTTCTGATAGTTAATAGATTATTAAATATATTAGTTAACCCAATATGAAAAATCTATCAATTAATATACTCCTGAAAAAGATACCCAAATATAAATATATTTTTTCACAGAATTGGTAGTCTTAGTGGAAAAATATAAAAAACTAGACTTAGATGATAAATACATCATAAATTCTATGACTCAAACAGAAAACAAATAGACCAAGCAATTATATTCCAGTAATAGCATCTTTTAAGGTTGTAGAAATTGCTCTCATATAGCTGAAGCAAGAACCCTTTGTAAAGCTAAACACAAAATAAAACAAAAAATACTCACAAATCTGAAGACTGGTAGGTAAACTTTGCCGTTCTCAGTAAGTTGAAAACCATTAAACTTATAATAACTTGTTCTTTGAAGTGTTAAATATATAAACACTAGTTTTCTTCTCTCTCTTTATTTCTGGGGTTAGAAAAGATCAAAATTGTCTAAAAGCACAAATGCTTGTTCTGGGAGTATTTCCAAGCAAGAAGACAGCAGAAGTGCTGTGAATCTTACAAGCGGATTTTGGTTTTGTGGGGGTTTTTTGTGTTTTGTTTTATTTTTTTTTAATTTGAGTTTTCCTCACAGTCACACTCTCTACCTTTATTTTGTCATCATAACACCACCCTATGAAATACATGTATCCTTAATGTGTACAAGCAGTCTTGTAATAAAAGGAAATTATAACTATTTTCTTCACAGCGGCACTGTCAGAAACTGACCCAGGCTTCTGGGAATGTGGCAGAGCCTATGTCTTTTATATACGTGATATGAAACAAAGGGGAAGAAAAAGAGCAACTCTAAGAAAAAGATTTGGAGGCTGTCATCCTGAATGATGAATCACAATGCTTTTAGGAGAGAAAAATCTCTCCCACCATCAGCTTGGCAGTGATGCTGAAACAAAGCTAGCCCAATATTAATCTTTAATGTGCAACTCCTATGTGAAATTCCCCTCTAAAAATTTTGAATGGAAATTAGGTACTCCAGGAATACCAGGTTTAGGGCTTTTTTGGGTCACCAGGTGTCCCACGTTTTCCTGCCTACATTTGTTGGAGTATATTTGTATTCTTGTTTTGATTTGAGAAGGCTCACCATGCTTTGAGAAAATGACACCTCATTAAAAATAAGAAACACTTCCTCCCCAGAAGTCTGATAACTTCTCTGTCATTTCACAGTTCTTCCTCTAGGCTCTATATGATGCTTATGCTGTTCCAAAATGACTGTTAACAGGGGAAAGGAATAAGTATTGTGGGGTTTAATCTACCAGCCTCTCTGTTTGGGCTTAAATCTGTTGGCAAAGCAACTGGAGGAAAGTTGGGAATTATTTTTTAAAGAAAACAACAATCATAAGATGATGGTATATGTTTTAATCACATTCATTTCTTTGTGGCATTTATCAGCATGTTGAACATGCAAAAGAAATCTCTGCTATAATAGCCTTCCTCGTGATGCAAAACAGCAAACTTATACAAGTCAAATGTCCCCATAATTCTTTTTTCAGTCTTTCCAGCTGTGAGATGCAGCTTTCTTTAGTCCTTGGCCTGTAGGTCTGTCAGCAGCATTTCACAGCCTACAAATTAGAAAGTTTAAGAGGTGGCAAAATTTAGACTGTAAACCAATTGGCCCATGGGGTTGAAATTCCATTTAAAAAGCGGAGCATCTTCTCCTTCTCTTTGAGTTGCACAGTTTAACCCAAGATTTTTTTATAGCTTGGATAAACACTCTCACATCTTAATTCTTCTAGTTCGCTATCCACTGGCAAGTCACAGATGTGCTGATAGTTTGCTCTACAAAGGTTATCTCAGTTTCTATCTCAAAAAAAAGAAGTGTTAATTTGATAGGAAGAAGTGACATTTTTGAGCTGAAAAGCTGAAGTTTTATGATATTTTATTATTTCTTAAATATTCGTATGTTTAGAGATGTAACCCTTTCTTCCCTATTTTAAGCTTCATTCTTAGCATCTCTTATTCCATTCCTGTTTCTGCTCACGGAACACAATGCAGATGGTTAACTAAATATGTCAGCTCTTTCTCAGGGATTTCCTCAGTTCAGGAAAAATAGGAAAGAAAATTTTACTCTTCATTCCTGCATATATAATCCCAAAAACTGATAGTTTCCACATCCCTGAAGAGAATGGCTTTTGTATGAGGAAGAAAATAGAGAAATTATGTCTGTAAAGATTGTTGTAAACTCATGAACATACTTGGAGATTAAAATAATAGCATTTAATTATATGCAGAAGTTAAAGGAGGATAAATAAAGGGCACAGGCCATATCCTGGGAAGTAAATCTGATAAGGGGAAAGGAAATTACTTATGACATGGATATTTGAGATTATGTCAATTGACCCCTGTCAAGGCAAAAAGACTGAATAATAGTATTTATTAGCACCTGCGATACATGAAATCAGCCAGAGCTAGGAAGAAAACAAAACAAAACAAAAACCCCACAATATTTTTTTTCCCTTTTCTAGGAAGTACTATCAACTGTCCTGAAAGCTTCACTTTTTGCTTAGAGACTCTTATAAGATTTCTGTCACTGGCTTTTTAACTTTTCTAACCAAATTAAACTAAAGGGAACTTCTTTAGTAGGAGTAACATAAGAAAAATCTGGAAATACGATAGATAAGCTTCACTGATATAATTAATAAAAATGAAGGATTTTCTTCATTTAATTTCACTGATCAGTTAAGACAGAGGTATAAATTACATGTATCTACCTTCATGTTTCATTAAGCTTAAATTATGGAACAGCATGCCAGTCTGCCTGTTATTCTGTGAATAAGGGAAAATCATTGAGTATTTTATGCTTAAATTTTTAAAGATGTTTGTCTCCCATAATATCCTTATAGCCACATCATTGAAATACAGATTAGAAGGCAAAATAAGTGTGGTTGGAAAATTAACTGGAGAGACAGGCCAAAATCATTGTAATGAACCCAACTGTAGACCAATTAGTAGTGTTGTATCTCAGAGTTTGATTCTAAGAGCAAACACTGTTTAATGTCTTTATCACCTACATGGATTGTAGAATCACAGTGTACCTTCAGCAAATTCAAGGTGGAAGACTGCAGGGAGCTGTGAATGCATGGAACTATTCTTGCATTCAGCTAAGCAGAAGCATAGAAAACGCTAGAGAAGTAAGGAGACAGGAACTTCATAAATCTCATCAAAACTGAACACAAAACCCAGACCCTGGGTGGACAAAAGCCTGTAGCAGAACAGTTTGGGGCCAAATGTTTAAGAGCAGCTCTGTTAAGAGGTCTCAGGACCCTGTGGGACACCCGTGTGGCCATGACACAGCAGTGACCCTGATCAGAAAAGAAGCCACTGCATCCTAGATTGCACAAGCAAGGATGCAGTCAGCAGGTCTGAAGAAGGATTCTGCCCCAGTGTCCAGAACCTGTGAGATGCACCTGACTGCTGTCTCCACCCTGTGGTTCCCATGTACAGAGCAGAAATTGATGTCCTAAAGCAAGTTCTAGGGAAACCCTGAGTTGGTTGGAGGCTGTAGTGTGGGGTGTCTGATGGGTGCCTGTGGGAGCTGTGACCCTTCAGCCTGGGAAGAGAAAACATGGGTCCCTTTTGAAGCCTTTAAACTTATTGGCATCTGGGTATACCTAAAGGCCAAATTTTTCTCAGAGGTGCACAATAGAAAGATGAGAGGAAAGGAACATCATTTCAACTTTTTCACCTTAAAGATGGTTAAACATTGGTTCCAATATCATGTAACATGATATTTTAAAAATTATTTGAGAGGCCTTGAAGAACTATATTCACTGCACCTATTTTAAGCAGGTGCTTCTCCCAGATGACCCCCAGGTATTATTTTCCTTCTGTGTGTATGTACTGCTTTGGCTGAGTTGGAGTTAATTTTCTTCATAGCCACTCATACTGTGCTATATTTTGGATTTGTGGTAAGAATGGCATTGATATCATACTGACATTTGATCTATTGCTGAACAGTGCTTTTATATCAATGAGGCATTCTCCTTTTCCCACTCTGCCTCACTAGAAGCTGGGAGGGGACACAGTGACGACGTCTGACCTCAACTAATAAAAGGGATATCTGGTACTATATGATGTTGTGCTCAACAATAAGAACTGGGGTAAAGAAGCAGGAGAACAAATACTTGGAATTATGGCATTTGTCTTCTCAAGTAACAGTTACATGTGATGAAGACCTGCTTTCCTGTATATCACTAAATATCTGTCTGCTGATGGGAGTTATAGAATCAGAGTATCAAAGAAAGGGATGGGAAAAGAATATAGGGAAAAGATAATATAGTTTCAACCCTACTGCCGTAAGCAGGAAAACTTTTCACTAGACCAGGCTGCTCAGAGCCCCATCCAACCTGGTCTTGAATACTTCAAAAGACGGGGCATCCACAACTGCTCTGGGGAACACGTCCAGGAAACATGCCTTGCCATCCTCACAGTGAAGAATTTCTTTTCATATCTAGTCTAAATCTACTCTCTTTTAGTTTTGAAGCTACTCCTCCTGTCACTACAGGCCCTTGTAAAAAGTCTCTCTCCATCTTTCTTGTAGGCCTCCTTCAAGGACTGAAACACTGCAATTAGGTCATCCTAGAGTTTTCTCTCCTCCAAGCCAAACAATTTCAACTTTCTCAGTCTTACTCATAGTTGAGGTGCTCCAACCCCTTAATCATCTTGGTGGCAACTCCTCTGGACTTGCACCAAGAGGCTGCTGTCCTTCCTATGCTGAGAACCCCAGAGCTGGATGCAGTGCTCCAGGTGGAGTCTCACCAGAGCAGAGCAGAGCAGAACAGAATCACCTCCCTCGACCTGCTGACCACACTGCTTTTGCTGCAGCCCAGGATATAATTGTCTTTTTGAGCTTCAAGTGCATATTGCTGGGTCCCTAAGTCCTTCTTCACAAGGCTACTCTCTATCTGTTCATCCCCCAACCTGTATTGACACTGGAGATTTCCCCAGCCCAGGTGCAGCACCTTGTACTTGGTCTTGTTAAACCGTGTGATATGCTCACAGGCCCACTTCTTTAACTTGGCCAGGTCCCTCTGGACATCTCTTTTTTCAGGTGTGGCAACTGCACCAGTCAGCTTTGTGTTATCTGTAAACTTGTTGAGGGTGCACTTGATCCCTTCATCTATGTCATTAATCAAGATATTAGATAACACTGGTACCAATATGGACTCTCAAGGGACATCAGTTGTCCCTGATGTCAATGGGGACTCTGAGCCATTGACCTCTCCCCTCTGAGTGTGACTGTCTGAGCAATTCATTATCCACTGAACAGTCCACCTCTTGAATTTCCAGTTTAGAGAGATGGGTGTTGTGCGGCACCATGTCAAAGGCTTTACAGAAGTCCAGATAAATGACATCTGTAACCCTTCCCTTGTCCACTGCTGTAGTCATTCCATCACAGAAGGACACTAGGTTTGTCAGGCAGGACTTGCCCTTTGTGAATCCAAGCTGGTTGTTTCAAATCAACTCACTGTCCTCCATGTGCCTTACCATAGCTTCTACGAGGATCTGTTCCACAATCTTACTAAGCACAGAGGGGAGGCTGGCAAGTCAGCAGGAACCAGAGTCCTTCTTTCTAACCTTTTTAAAGATGGGTACATTGTTTCCCTTTTTCCTGTAAGCTGGGACTTCACCTGATGCTTCATTTATCTTGGAGAGTGGCTTGACAACTACATCAACCAATTCCCTCTGTACTCCGGGATGCATCTCAGCAGGTCCTATAGACTTATGTACATTCAGATTCCTCAGGTGGTCATGAACTTGCTCTTTATTCGAGTAGGAAGCACTTTGCTCCCCCAGTCCTCTTCCTGCTGTCCTTCCACTTAACAAGTGTGAGAAGAGAGGTGACCATTAACGACTGAGGCAAAAAGTCCTCGAGTACCTTGGCCTTCTTATCCACTGTTAACAGGTTTCCAGCCTTGTTTTTTTGGAGTGGATACACCTTCTTTGTCCTTTTCTGGTTAACACCACTGTAGAAGCCCTTCCTGTTATTCTTTGGGTCTCTTGCCAGGTTCAGTTCCAGCTTTGCCTTGGCCTTTCTCGACCCACTCCTACACAACTGAATTTCATCTCTTTACTCTTCCCAGATCAGCTGTCCTAGCTTCCACTGCCTGTGCATTTGCTTCTTTCCCTTAATTGGCCCAGCAGTCCCTACTCAGCCATGCCAGTCTCTTGCCTTCTTTGCCCAATTTCTTGCTTCTGGGCCAGCTCCTGTGCTCTACAGAAGTCTTTCTTAAAGATCTGCCAGGTCTGATCTGCTCCCTAGTCCCGGGGGGCAACCTCTCACTGACTCTCTCCTTGAAGAGCTGGAAGTTTGTTTTCCTAGAGTTCAGGGACCTAACTTTACTCCTTACCTGACCCATATCCCTCAGGACTGCAAACTCCACTGATGCACTATCCGGTCTTGATGTCCCAGATTAGCTCGCTTACATTGGTGCCCATCACACCTGGTATCACATCCACTCTGGTAGGGCTGCCTATTACCTGGCTCAAGTTCTCTGTGCATTCCAGAAGTCTCTTGGATTGCATACAGCTCGCTGTGTTACTTTCCCAGCAGATGTCATAGTGGTTGAAGTTCCCCGGAACGACAAGAGCCTGCAAGCCCGATGTCTTCTATAGCTGGAGCAAGAAGGCTTCACCAATACGCTCCCACTGATCAGGGCCCTGATCTGATTCTTATGCACAGGCTTTCAACCTGCTCATGGCTGTTTTTCAGAGACAACTCTTCACACTTAATCCACTTCCTGATGGAGAGGGTAACCCCTCTGCCTCTCCTGTCTCTTCTGAACAACCAGTAGCCATCAATAGCTGCATGGCAGTCATGGGATTGGTCCCACCAAGTTTCAGTAATAGCGATGAACTCATAACTTTCTAGCAGCACACATTGGCTTCCAGCTCCTCCTGTGTTGCCTGTGCTGTGTGTACTGGTGTAAAGACACCTCAGTTGGGCTGGCTGTCATATTGTCTTCCCAGAAGAGCATCCCATAATTCCTTTGAGATATTTCCATACTGTTTGCATGTTGGCTTCTGTTACCTCAGAAGTCCCTGGCTGGTCTCTGTAAGACTGCAAGTGTGATCCAGTGAGGTTAGCACAGTTCAGAGTAAATGGCAGTGGGCCATTGCTAGCAACCTGTTCCTCTAACCTTGGCCTTCCATCCCACAGCTTGCCAAAGGCAAGCCTGATATTGTTCCCCTCCCCTGTCATACCTAGTTTAAAGTTGTGAATTCCCAAGCAGATTCTTCTCCATCGCTGGTGAGTCTCATTGATGTCAGCATGCCTGGTTTTGTTTAGGCCATTCCATTGTCAAAACCCACAAAATTTTCGTGCAGAGTCATGTGTTAATAGACTCAACCTGTCTATTTCTTCCACGTGTTGCTACCTTCAACAGGAAATATAGAGGAGAATATAACTTGTGCCCCAAATTTCCTCATCAACCACTCCAAGGCCCTGAAGTCCTTTTTGATTGCCCTTGGACTATGTGTTGCCACTTCATTGCCCCCTACATGGAAGACCAGTAATAAGCAGTCATCTGAGGGCCACAGAAGGCTAGAAAGTTTCCTGATGAGGTCCTTAACCCAGGCTTCAGGAAGGCAGCAGACCTTCCTATGCATTGGGTCTAGCTGGCAGTAGCAAACAAATCCCCTAATTTGCTTTGCTTGTACATGCAGTTTTTTCTTTACCTATAAAACTGTCTTTACTGCAGTCCACGTTTTCTCACTTTTACGCTTTCAAGTGTCTTCCTTATTCCCACGTGGGTGAGTGATCAAGTGGCTGTGTGGGGTTTAGCCGCCATCTGTTGTTAAGTCACAGAGTATATAATTTTTTGATGAACCTATGATCAACAAAGCTTCTGCACTTTTAAGGTCTGTAACATTTTATGAAATTAAAGATGTTTAAAAAGATTGAAAGTTATTTTGATTGTTTTTACCAAAAAATAAATGTCATGCCATTTACAGTCCTTTTTTTTTTAATTCTGAACTATAATTTTTCTCTCTCAGTCCACCTTCTTCACGTATGCAAAATATCTGCACCTTTCTAATTCTATGCTAAAGTTTCTGCTCTGATCAATTTTACAGCAGATTAATTTTCAATTTTGTGAAATGTTCCCAATATTTCAAATAAGTGGCAGTTTTCATACATTACCATTAACTTCATTCTCAGATGTTCGTGGGATAAATCTGGTTGATGGGCATCTGGGGAGGTCTCCAGCACAGTCAGGGGCCTACTCCCCTGCCCACAGTAGGCTCAGATGTGGGATCAGATTTGTCTGTTCAGGACTTCACTCAGTCAAGACATGAATGCCCCCAAGCAAGAGATGGCCCAGACTCCCTCGGCCTTGGCTCCATGGTTGAGTTGTCCTTCTAGGAAAAAGACTCCTGCTTATCTCTCTCCAGCCCGATTCTCTCATGTTTCAGCTTTTGCTACTGCTTCTTGTCCTACCACTATGCACCACTGTGAAGAGCCTTCCTGAATCTCCTCCGTTCTTCCTGTTAGTGCTAGGGTTGCTGTTGGGTGAACACAAAGTCTTCCTTTCTCACAGCAGAACCCATACCAGCACTACAGACTTTCCACACAGGGAAAGTGTACTAGCCCCTTCTTTGTTTTTTACTCCAGTTTATCTAGGCCCAAAACTGGACACCACACCTAAATGTGATGTAACAAGAGCTAGTTTTAGTGCTTGGACTCTGTCTTAGATGAACTTCACAGGGTCACTTGTGGCCCATTCCTTACAGCTATTTGGGTCCACCAGGCAGCCTGGCTCTCTAGCATGTTTCCCTCTTGCTGTCATCAGCAAATCTAATGAGTGCTCTCCATTCCTTCCTCCAGGTCACTAAGAGAGATGTTCTATAGGGAAAGTCCCAGGTTAGACCCTGTACTACAGCAATGGTTGCCAGCCTCCAGGTAGACAACAACCCAGTTAACCCTATGAGCCCTACCATCCAACTGGTTATTTACTAGTAGTCTTCACATCACACCTCTGATCTAACTTGAATACAGGAGCATTTCAGGAGGGAGTGTCATAAGCCTTGCTATATTCAAGGTAAATGCCATCTCTGTCCACAGATCCAGTCATTTTATCACCAGGGGCAGTCAGGGGAAAAATCTATGTTGACTGCTTCCAATCACTTCCTTCCTGAGTCCTGAAATGTGATCACAGGGGTCACCATGTTTTTCCTTGGCATCAAAGTGAAGCCAACCCATGCCTGTACTTTCTGCATTTGTTCCTTTTGAACTTCACACATTTTCTTCCCTGCAGTGGTTGGAGGTCTCCCTCAGTCTCCTTGACTTGGGAACAAGCGTCTGTGACACAGTTATTTCAAGAAGGCTTTGCCCACTTTACTGTCCTTATGAACAGTCTGTAGCACACTCCTGACTTAGCATCACACTTAGTGGCCTACCCTCTGGCCCTCAAAAGCAATCTCTCAACCTGTATTTTGTAAATCTCATAGGTAAGCCTTACACACCCACGTTAGTCCTTCACATTTTGCAATGTTGATATAATGTTGTAGCTGCACGTGGAGCTCTAGTCCCTCCTGTTTGCGTCTCAGTCTGAGAGCATTTGTATATACACATTTGAGGTAGATGTTCCTCTGCTCTGTTTCATCACTCTGCGTTCCCATCATCCTTGTCCTGTACCCTCCTTCATTCAACCCATCTGGATCTTCCCCTCCTGACTCTGGGTCACAGAATCACAGAATCACAGAATACCCTGAGTTGGAAGGGACCCACAAGGATCATTGAATCCAGCTCCTGGCTCTGCACAGGACCATCCCCAAGAGTCACACCATGTGTCTGAAAGGATTGTCCAAACATTTCTTGAACTCTGTCAGGCTTGGTGCTGTGACCGCTTCCCTGGGGAGTCTGTTCCAGTGTCCCACCATCCTCTGAGTGAAGAATATTTTTCTAATATTCAGCCTAAACCATCTCCTCTGGTACAATTTCAGACCATTCCTTCAAGTCCTGTCACTAGTCACCAAACAGGAGATATCAGTCTCTTTCTCCCCTCTTCACCTCACAAGGAAGTTGTAAGTGCAATGAGGTCTCCCCTCAGTCTGCTCTACTCCAGGCTGAACACACCAAGTGACCTCCTCATCTTCCCATCAAGGCCCTCACAATCTTTGTTGTGTCCCTTTCCATGCACTCTAAGAGCTTAATATCCTTTTTTTTATTACAGTGCCCAAAACTGCACACAATTTTCAAGGTGAGGTCACCTCAGTGCAGAGCGGAGTGGAACAATTCCCTCCCTTGACTGGCTGGTGATGCTTTGCTTGATGTACCCTATGACATAGTCTCTCTCCCTCATCTCACTAGTTTAAAGCACTTCTCAGCACTTCAGCCAGTCTCTTGGCAAATGTGGTCTTGACACTTTTTGTCAGGTGCGCCCCATCTCCCCTCTGCAGTCCTTGATGCTCATTGTTGTGAAAGCTGCATCCCTGCAATTAGCACCTGCTGTGCAAGCAACTGTTGACCTACAAGATCCATATACTCTTCCCCAAACCCTTCACACACAACCTCATTTGCAGAACAAAGGAGACACTATCCCCTTTTCATATCCTGTAGCATAAATCTCGTTCTGCTTGCAACATCAGGTCTTGCGGATGTGCAGGTCCCTCCCTGACAGCAGTCAGAAGGTCCTTCCCAGATATAGAGCCCAGAGATTGCTGCACAAACACTTGCTCGACTAGTTGCACCCAGCAGACACACAACCGGAGCTGCCTGGTGGAAACACAGCTCCTTGTCACTACATGAAATAAAACCAAAATGTATGCAGTACAGAGTCACTGCTGTCTACCTAAAACACCTCCACAATGAAATCTAGTCAGTTTCTATGTCTGGAATACTTGTTAGGCAGTAATTATTTTTGATTGTTGCTAAAAAGAGGAGATACTGTAAAGTTCAGATGTAATGGAAGAGACTCATGGAACCCACTGACTGTGCACTTGCTGTTACTAGTACATTTTCAGGTAGACTGAAGAATGACCAAAAATTTTCCTAATCTCTTCTGGTATAAAGTGTTCAAAATACTTGCAGTTGAAATATTTCACAAAGAAATAGGTACCTAACATTTATATTTTCCTTTTTTTATTACAGATAGTAACTTTTTTTCCCCATCAAAATTGCTTTCACTGGAGGAAAAAACTGTAGAAAAGAACTGCTTACCATAAATTACTAGCTTAAAGCTGACAGCAAATATTTTGAAGAGGAAACCACGTGTCTTTTCCCCTGAAAATTTCATGGTACTTTTTTGCTCTAAGAGCAATGACTTATGAAATATCTTGTTTAATTGTGTGAAATGAATTTAAACCAAAAGACAGATAATTAAAAATGAGTAAAATTAACCCATTGAGGGGGAAATAGTAACTATGAAAATAGTCCTTTGGAATAGGAATAATTTTGCATACTGATGACACTCTAGATTTTAACAAGTGATTATCTGGTATAGGAATATAGGAATTTCTGTGTTAGCATTCATCACAAATATACTCACAGTTTTGCATTCCACATGTAGTGGTAGTAACCTTGAATGCACTTGAAGTGCACTTGAATGTCAGGAGTTTTTTATAAGACAAAAGTATACTTTATGTTTTTAATTACTTTTTTTTTTGTTTTGGTAACTTTGAAGATAGAGCATTTTATCATACAAACATTGAGAAAAAGAAAGCAATCCATCGTGAGCAACAGAGATTTTTAAGTTGTGTAGTAGAGTATGACTTACTGTGCTACTGTACGTGTACATAAGTATGATGAAGCACTCTCTTTGTAAGGTTTCTGTTGTCAAATATTCCCACCTTCCTCGTTTTGTATACACACACATTACTCTATCTATCTGTCTATCTTACTTTTTCTATTCAATCTATCATCTATCTAATCTATCTATCTATCTATCTATCTATCTATCTATCTATCTATCTATCTATCTATCTATCTATCTATCTATCTATCTATCGATCTATCTAATCTATCTATCTATCACAGAATCGAAGAATGTTGGGGTTTAGAAGGGACCTCTGGAGATCGTTTAGGTTTTGAATATCTTCAGAAAGGGAGACCAACAAACTCTGAGCAGTCTCTTCTAGTGCTCTGTCATCTGCACAGTAAAGAATTTTTTCCTCATATTCAGATGGAATTTCCTCTCCACTGGACCTCTCAAGTAGTTTATTGTTTCTCTTGTCCTGAGGAGCCCACAACTGGACACAGAACCCCAGATGAGGCCTCACCAGGGCTGAGCAGAGGGGCAGGATCATCTCCCTTGACCTGCTGGCAATGCTCTTCCTAAGGCACTCCAGGACACAATAGGCCTCCTCGGCCACAAAGACACACTGCTGGCTCATGGACAGCTCGTTGTTCACCAGGACCCCCAGGTGCTTCTCTACAGAGCTGCTTTCCTGTCTCTCTTTAGGTAAGAGTGGAAAAAGGGATGTATTCATGTTTTTTCCTTAGCTGAGCCAGGAGGGAAAAGTGTAATACCAGGAAACAATCACTTACAGTCTGTAAGGGAACACTAGAGAATAAGATGCTAATTTTTAGATTAGGAAAACTTCATCTCATTATAAAGAAAATACGTTCTCAATTGCTGAGTTGTTTTAGTAATTTAAAAATAAATTGTTACTTTAGTTTACTAGGAAAAAAAAGGCTAAATTCTTTCTTTACTTTGCGTACTTAAATTTGTGACTATTATTTATTTCTCGTTTATTCTCACTTTGTTTTTACTCTATGAAAACAGAAACATAACTAGGAGAATAGTGACAGTAGTATAAAAAAGGCAGTTGATAGAATAAAATGGTATGACTTTCTGAAAGAGAGACAAGATTAAGAATTTAATTTGGGATTATTAAAACTGACATCACATAGGAGTAGATTTGCAAAGATATGTAATCTGGAAAATTTTAAGATATCTTCTGAAGAAGAAATAGTGAATGAAGAAATGAAATATTTGGGTACTTGTAAACTTGTTGCATTAGGCCACTTGCAGGAATAGTTCCCTGGCTAATCAATTTTCATTTAATTTGCTGAGTGGCAGGACAGAAACTGAAATCCTGACCAGGATGGCAGCACTAGAAGCAAGAAGCTATAAAACTAAATGAAACAAATATTTGAATCAATCACTTGCAGCAATTTACTTGGGCAGTTTAGAACTTTTTTGCTATGTATCTTTCAAACATGTAATGCTGGGGTTCTATAAAGTGAAATAAAGGAATTCTTCTGCCTGTTAAAATTCAGATATAAATAAGCTATACATTATGCACTATTATTCATGAGGGAGTAGTTCTTACACATAATATTTAAAGCTGTTGTATAATTATTTCTGCAGGTGAACATTTCAAAAATACTGCGAGGAAAGGTCTGTGTGATATTGGGTACATTTTAATTACTTTTTATTTGACTTTTAGGGATAAATTAAGTCAGAGCACTGGAGAACAGAATGGAATGCAGACACTCCTTAATGGGTCAGTGGTTCAAACCTACTTTAGGCCAAACATAACTGAAAATTAACACCTGATGACAGTCACTGAGGGGTATGAAATGTATTAGTTGTCAGTCAAACCAGTAGGGAGGTTTCAAGATT
>VXAY01006824.1:55046-65324 GCA_013399855.1 Oxyruncus cristatus | reverse complement strand
TTAGGGGATGAGCAAGGTTTTCACCCAATTTCATTTGTCAGTCAGCTAGATTAACAGATAAATGGACATCCCAGCAGAAAAAAATGCCAATACTGTCCAAACAAAAGGTATTTTTGTTCTCCGGTTTATGCTTCATGTATAATTCATGTGGATTAATATTGAAGTTGCTAGAGCTATGCATGGAAATGGAAGATTACCTACAATTAAGCTAACTCTTAACACTGGTCACTAGAAATGTGAAACAGACAGAATTCTCTAGCAAGACACTTATTAAAAACAGACAGGCAAGAGTGAAGTGCATGATATACTATACTTTTAATAGAATTTAAGAGTAAAGTGAAGCGTGTCTCAGAAGTGATGTAATTTTTTATATACCAGACACTATTGACAGCTCAGGGTGGCCTGCCATGACATGATGGAAATACTGTGTGTATAGCCCTGAGTTTTCTGGATAATACTGTTTTTAAAAAACACTGTGTTTCTCTTGAGGGCATCATTAAAATGAGGTTTTGAAAGCCTTTTAGATGAGTGTCTCAAAACCATGATCTTACTTGCATGCAGCAGTGCTATAAGCAGAATACTGTAGAATACTCTCTGGGGGGAAGAGAGAGTGGGTGCTGGGGCAGAACTTGAGATCTTTGAATTATTACAGTTAGGTATGCTGTACTCAAGCTTAATTTCACCTGTTCAGTTCTCATTAAATTAATCATTCAGAGCTGCAGTCTGACAAGATAAATATGTTCATTCTCTGTTTTTCATATTTTGTCACAAGAAGATATATATACCATCAAATGAAATGGTAATTTCGATGTATGTCTCTATAGATAGAATATTGCAGTCTGTACATACCTCTAAAAGTCTAGTCTATATCAGTTCTTAGAAAGACTACAGAAGTATAAAAATCTTACCCACACCATTGTTTTCATTTGTTGACCAAACTCGGTTTGCTAGTGAGAAAATAAATACATTAGAACTAAGTTAAAATATAAAGAAATCTTCACAGTCTTAAGTTTTTTTAACAGTTTCACATTTTGTGTTGTGAATGAAATAGTATTTATGAAATCACACTAAAGGGCACAGCTTAAACAGGGTATGGTGTCTGGTGGATCTTTGAAAGAAAATTAAAGGCAATTTTTAATTTTTTTTTCTTTTTATGCTCTACTAATTAACCTAAAAGAGATCCAAAAGTTTTTCTGTGTTTAGATCATCGTAGCTGTGATTATAATATGCAATGAGATTAAATATCATGATTTTGTCTATACAATATAGTTGACTGTGATCAATATGATGCACACACATTTATTTCAGTGGACGGAATATTAGAATTGTTAGTAGAACTGCTTTTTAGGGTTTGATGAGTTTGAGGTAGAATGACTTAAACTATTTTTTAATATCATGTTTTCTGTTCCTCCTAAAAATAGCATATTTCTCAGACAGTTGTCAATTCAGTAATTTTTTCTGAGTACTCCTACTAATTATTAACAAAATCTTATAGGTGAAGGAAAGTCAGTAATAATTATTATTGTTAATAATAATGTGGTCATGAAATCTCCAGCCTTCGAGATACTCAAAAGTCGTCTGCTGACCCTGGCTGAGCAGGGTGGTTGGATAAGATGACTTCCAGAGGTCCCTTTCAACTTCAAACATCCTATGGTCCCGTGAAAAAGTAATAAAAAATTACCACTGTAAGGACAGTTACACTGTCTTACTTTTATATTTACTCTAACTCACAAAAAAGAAACTGTGAGGAAAAAGACAGGAATCTAAGCTCGAGGAAATTAAGAGAAAATTAATAGAATATGTACATTTTTGTATCCAACTGCCCCTCGCAAATCTTTTGTACGTGAATTTATGCAACATTTTTTTTAATCTCTTTTTATTTCTGAAATCCACAGTCTACTGTAGTTATGAACTGATGAAATATCACAGGTTACCCTGCAAACATCTATGCAAAACTGACAGTGTTCTTTGAAGCCCAACACTATGAAATGTCCTGAATGTGCACACCACATAAGAGGTAGTAACTGTTGAAGAAAGTTACAAGCATGACGCTTGATTTACCTCCAGATGCCCAAGTGCTTCAAGAAAAGTAACTACCATGCTAGCTGTCACTAAAATAACATTTTTGAAGCTAAGTGCTTTAAAGTGTTGCCATATACACTGGCACAAAGCTGAAAGATTTGTTTGGTTCTGTTCCTAAAGAAAGGTTTAGGTCACTATATTTCAAACTGAGCAAGGGTTCAACTATAATGGTGTAGATACATAACTTGTTCCTGTTGGACATTTACCCAATCCTTTTATAAACTAAAAAATATGAAATTTGGGACAAATTAATGAAGAAACCTACCAAAATTACATTTAGCAATTCAATATTAATATGAAGTTTTAAATTTAAATACTTATTGTGAAAAAGTTTGCTTTCATTTTGATACAGGAATCTGTTTTAGTTCTTTCAGGTACATCCTTTCTTTCTTTATTCTAAACTAATATATTCTTTCCAGATATACCCTTGTTTGTTTTCTGGATATTCTGTCTTCACTCTCATTTTTCAGACAATGACTTAAAACAGAGGTTTTCAGATCAATTCTTTTCCTTCATTATCAGTAACTTTGGTAGTTTCTGTCACAGGGTGCAAACTGTAGATTGAGTTCTCAACAGCCACATTTCTTTTGTTCAGATCTAAGGGCAGATGGCTGGCTTTTGGAAACTGCAGACAGCTATGGGAAAAAAGGTGGTTATGTATTTTAGTTGATGTAAACCAAGCTCCATAAAGTGTTGTTTCAGCCACCAGGATGTCCATGGGAGTCAAAGAGCTCCTACATACCTGAAAAATTTGCTGAGATTACCACTGACACTTTTTATGCCACAAAACATTCACCATAGGACAAAAATAACACTTGCTTACACAGACTTGCATAAATTCTTCTTCCTCCAGACTTTTAAATCTAAGAATGTATTTTAGTGAGTTACTGAATTTTTAACTCTGGGGTATTTTAATGCATAAAGTTTGTTTGCTTATTGGCTTGCTTGGTTATTTTAAGATGTTAAGTTCATTAAATATTTGTGTATGCTTTATCTGGTACAATAAAAGAAAATCAAGTACTTATTGCTGATTTAGAAACCTATGTTCCATTATTTATTTATTTATTTATCCTTTTCAAAGTTGCAAAAGTCACTGTAATAAAAGTACCCATACAATTTAAAATGAGTTAATGACCCGGATGTTAACTTTTTCAGCTTCAAGCAAGAAAAGTCATGAAATAATATGAAAGGTAACAATACATATATTAATCCTGTGTTAGACAAGAATCAATAAAAACATGAAATTAATGCTAAGTATGTTGGTTTTTAAGCTGGTATGACTTGTTCATTAGATGTGAATGTAAATTTCATCCATATAAATAGATATATAGAAGCTTCATTTTTAATTGAAAGTATTCCTTTAAAAAAGCAATGTTTGGGAGAGAAATACCTCACATATCAATAAGAACTTGAAATAGTAAAAAAAAGCCAACAGAGAAATTATGGCTTGGTAACAGGATATTTAAACAAATCAACAAACCAAGAAAACCAAATAGAAGTGATAATAATGTTAAGGACAAAATTTGCAATTATATCTTACAGGATGAATCTTCACAGCTAGAAAAATATAGCCCTAATTTTATTTATTCATCTTTATAAAGTGATGCTGAACTGGTAAAAATAGACTAAGGTGAAAACAGAATAGAGAAATAAACAAAAGCAAACTGTGTAAAGTAACAGCTGAAGTCTCCATGTTCACACAGGAGATTTCAAGCATTATGTTATAAATTCTACTGAAAAACTTTGGTAGACTTAGCCTCTGAATCAATGTTTTATTTCAGTAATTTAATTAATTTTTACAATTATATTCTCTCTCATTAGTAAAAAAAAAAAAAAAATCAAAACCAAAATCAAACCAAACAAGCAAAATAAAAAAAATCCCACAAACAAACCAAATTAAACCAAAACCAAACACCTAAAACTGTTTAAAATACTCACTACTTGTGAGTATTTTATGTGTTCAGTAAATTACATAGCTTTCAGAACAGAACAGTGATGAAAATAGCAGGGTTTTAAGCCTATACTTGAACTGCATGATGAAATCTTTAGAAAGCTTGTTAATGCATTGAATTCATAAGGAGACATGAAGTCATAAGAAGACAGTTGCATAACTTTATTTTAGCCATAATGGTCTGGTTTTTTTCAGTGAGCCTAATATTGTGTCTTACCCACAATGACTAAAAAAATAAACCCTTGATGGTAATTTTTTACTACAATATTTTCTCCATGTATCCTTTCCCAAACATTTTCTGCCTACTCATCTTTCAGAAGCAATTAATAAAATGTTTATGCCATCCATTTATTTTCAGTAGACCAGCCACCTCTTTGATTTTGAATAGTTACTTAACACACATTTTTCTATCAAGTGTTGCAGACCACCCATTACAGACAGACTGACAGATAGACAGGCAGGTAGGCAGGCAGGCAAGTAGATAGACAAAAACACACACACACATAGCTTCAGGCTGTGCTCAAGTTTCTCTGAGAGCTCTGCTTTCTGCACTACCTCTGTGATGTGCCTTTCTTAGATACCCTATTTTATCTTCCTTTTCTCTCAAAGCAAATTCAGGAGTAATGTCACAGCCAAAGGCAGACAAAGAGGTGGTGGAAAAGCATGAGGGAGGCAATACCTAGCATTCAAATCCAGACACTGTCATGGCTCTGCAGCCAGGACCTGATTTGAGAGACTTTCCCAAAAATTTCAAAGTTATTACACACATGAGTTCAAAAAACCAGAGACCTACATGTAAGTGTCAATTTTGAAACAGTTTTTTTAACAAATAGACAAGTTATGTTGGACTTCATCGTTCCTTTTTTGCTCACACTGTGATCAAATACTAAGACAGTGTTTGCTTAGTCTGAGAAAGGTAAGGGGCTGAAAAGAAGGAAAGAGGGGCTGAGGCAGGCTTAGTTGGAGTGCTGACTATCCAATGTCTTCAGTCCATATTCAGTAAGGACCAAGACCTCAACACCCTGAATTGTACATGCATGAAAAAGAGCATTTTCAGGAAGGACAGAAAACAGTAATTATTTTATTAGGTAAGAGTGCAAAAGGTCAGGCTTCAGACTGACTTATTAACTAAAGAGAAATTCTGACTTCATAGCAACACAGATCTGCTCAGGGAGACTCCATTCACTTTTCTTGTCCCTCGAGGACTCTTTCCTGGCAAAATGTATGTTAACAGCTTGATGTCATTCACACCTCATTAGCAACAACAGCATCAAGGTCTCTTCGTCTTCTTATTCTATCTCCATATGCCTGCTCCACCCTCTATCAAATAATGAAAAATAGAGGGAGAGAACATGTGGCACTATGACTACACAAGAATTAAAACTCTGGATTTGTGTCTCACAGAATGTCAGCATTTCTCTTTTGTCAGTGCTTCCTTGAACAGGTTCCTCCTGTAGAAAACTATCTCACTTCAGCTGCTTGTATGACATATTTTTTAGCTAAATTAACTCAGACAGCACCCCTGGATATAGGTGAGGACCTTGTGGTAGCTTGATTTTGGCATATTGAAATTATACTGAAAAGCCATTCAGAACACACAAAGGACAGTATGCAACTCTAAAGCTATATAGTCCCTTTGCTTTTTCAGCTAAAAATTAGAAACAGCAATCTAAAAAATCACCACACAGAAATGAGAGGTTTCTTGTGCCCTAGGTTATAAACAAAAACAGTTCTGAAATTTTCAAAGTGACTAAAAATTGATATTACACACTTTTTTTTCAATACAGTGGAAAATCCTCATAGAGTACATCTCTATTGTGGCAAGATTTAAATTTCTCACTTTGTAAGCAATATTAAATTAGAGTTACTCCAAAGAAAGTTAAATATTAGCACACACCCGCCCCTGATTTTACAAATGTCTCCCAACACTGGTCTGTTGATGGAAGCAAATGCTGAAGTTCTTATAAATTGATCTCTCTTAATAGGGTTTGAATACAAGATTTGAGTTAACATATAGTGTGGAAAAAAGACCAATATTTAAAAAATGTGGTCATTTGTGTCCATCAGCAAAATTTTAACAATATCTGATAAAAAATAATTATCAGTGTAAAACCAGCTATTGGTAAAGTTAAGGTTAGTTGTCTTTCACATAAAAATGGAAAGATGGTGATCCTTTTTATTTTAATTAGAAAAAAGAAAACATTTTCTAAAAAATCCAGTTTTAATTTTTGCTTTATTATTGCCCCCTAAATTGTCTGCAGTCTTTATTCCTCATCTTGTAAATGTATACATTCCATATATTTATCAGTGGGGGAAACTCTGAGAACAATATTGTTCAGTATAGGTTAGGACTATCCAGTGAAGCCTTTCAGAAAAAAAAAAAAATAAGGAATTAAGGAAATCTAGAAAGAAACTTGATCCAGTATGCAGAGCTACTATTTGCAGTCTTGACTATTTGTATGAACCCTCTTCTTTCATGCAGCGCAAAATTAAAACCAGGAAATATGTAGAAATTCACCAACTACAGGATTTTGAACAAGGCTAAAATTTTGTAACAAAAGTATTAAAGCAAATGTATTCTCACTGTAAGGAAAGAAAAAAACATGAAGTACTTTAACATTGAAGACTACCACAAAACAAGGACTCGTATTAAGGTTAGATTGGGGTAAGTTAAAATATTTTCCTGTGAGAATCAAGAGACATTTTATGGAGGTTTTCTTCATTTATATATCCATCTTATCAGTATATTGTGATAAGTATTTGTCCTGGTTCTGGAAAGTGACTCTCTTCTGTGGAGGAGGGGTTCCTTCTGGTTGAGAAAAAATGGTGGGGGAGAGCCAATCAGTATTTGTATGGTTTTGTGGGCCTTCGAAGTAAACTGTTTCTTTGTCTTATACCTTTTGTTATTAATATTGTTGCTGTTACTGTTCACTCTCTTATGTCATTGCTGTTTCCTGTAAATTGTTCTTACCTCAACCCCTGATCTTTGCCTTTTGACTTTCCAATTGGAACGGGAGGACGGAGTGACTGCAGCATGGTTTTAACGGAACTACTAAATTGCAGAATACCATTCCTAAATCACAACAATATTATAGAAAATTCCATGTGCAAAAGATTCTCTTTACAACCCAATTCAAACTTCGTAGGAATATCTGAAAAATATTTGCTGCATAAGCCTCTTATGCGTGCACTTTATTTAATAGCAGTCATACTAAACATTTCTTTTTGTAGAACAAAATCACTGCACCAATGTAGTTGTCTTCCTCCCAAGCTAAATGACATAGAATTTTCTTTATTTCCTTTTATAGAACAATTACCTTACACATAAAAATATGTTGTTTTTCCACATGTTTCTGCTCAGACTGCACGAAGCATGACACTCCCTACCACATCCTGCACCTAAACTTCAGTCAATCCAGCTGTGGCTAATTTCAAGAACAAAAAGTGCTGCAGAAGCACTCAACAGGAACTGGCAGACTGTGGCTAATTTTGCAGTATGAAGCAACTGAAGTACTGTAATATACTTTTTCTTCTATGAGTAACTGCATTCAAGGAAGAATGGCAGTATCTGAAAAGATTTCAATAAAACTCAAAGTGTCTACTTCTTCAGAAAATCAAACCCACAAATCCTTGTTTTTTTGAATGTCTGGCTGCTTTTTGGAGTGCCACTTCGTATATCCGACATAAAAAATTATTTTGTTGATGATTCATGAATGCAGATACTAACTTGAATATTAGCATTTAGGGAAATAAATGGGCTAATTACTAGTTCTTGTAACAATTTCTTTCTTTTCAGCATTCCTGTTAAGGACTTAGTTCAGCAAGAGGCTTTCTGGTTTTAGGTCTCCCAAAACAAGTACAAAATTGTCATGTGGCCCACAATTTAGTTTTGGTGAAAACTTACTCTGCCAGTTCAGATTTTTTATGAAAAGAACCAAAAGTAATGCCTGTACTCAAATGAGCTACTTTAACTTTGTGCAGTCTATCATGTGTTCTTCTGCAGATAGTGTAAACTCTACATTCTTTGTTCTGGATGTTCCTATCACTTAGTATAACTGATTCTGTCAAAATGTGGTTCTACCATTTGTTTCATATCATGCTTGTGATTGCACAGGTCACATACTAGTACTGCGGAAATCACAGTCTTGAACATCACAACAAAATTAACAAAACAACGGTAGCAGTCTGGTGTGATTGAGATTTGCACTTCTTGTCCTTTTCCCAGCCTTATACTTCCCACACAATTCTGGATAAGCATTTATCTTCTGATTTGTTTCTGAATACTTTTCTCCCTCTTTTGTTATCTCAGAAATCCAAATACATCCCTGTCACTGACATACAAGAGGCCACTTTATCCCTCTTCTTTCTAAGGGACTTGACCCTTTCATAGAATCATAGAATCACAGAATCAGACAGGTTGGAAAGGACTGCAGAGATCATCAAGTCCGACCCTTGATCCAATACCACCATGGTTACTAGACTACGGCACTAAGTGCCACGTCCAGCCTCATCTTGAAAACCTCCAGGGACGGAGAATCCACCACTTCCCTGGGCAGCACATTCCAATGGCTGATTACTCTCTCTGTAAAGAATTTCTTTCTGATATCCAACCTAAACCTCCCCTGGCACAGCTTAAGGCCATGCCCTCTTGTCCTACTGCTGGTTGCCTGGGAGAAGAGACCAACCCCCACCTGGCTACAACCTCCTTTCAGGTAGTTGTAGAGAGCAATGAGGTCTCCCCTGAGCCTTCTCTTCTCCAGGCTAAACAACCCCAGCTCCCTCAGCCTCTTCTCATAGGACTTGTGCTCCAGTCCCTTCACCAGCCTGGTTGCTCTCCTCTGGACCTGCTCCAGCACCTCAATATCCTTTCTCAAAGAGCAGAGTGAAAGAAAAAAAAGCAACACAGTGAACTGAAATTAATCTGAGAATTAGGCTGCATAAATCATTAGATGCATAAGGAAATCCTTCTTTATAGTAAATCATTAGATGAAATCTCTGAAAAATATTTAAAGAAGAAACTGAAACTCTGACTTAGTAGATGATACAATATAGAGATGGCTCTCTGTCTGTTTTTGTTCTGAACCCCAGGAATTTTGAATTGGTTGATTTATTTATTTACTTCGGGGTCTTTTTGTGCAGAAGCACTGTTTCCACAAAAATATTTCCACTTGACATTACAGCTATAACTGGAACCTGGAGATTCTCTTTTAACAGCAATTTGAAAACAAGTGTCTTACATTACAGGTGAATGATTTAATGATTGGGTCATTATGTAAAAGACTGACGTTTATTTATTCTCTAATTGAAAAGTATATAAAATATATTATTGATGACTGTTTAAACAACAGAAACCTTGTTGTTCTATTGTCATAAATTGTAAGTGATGTCCTTTTGCTGAATATAAAACTTTGTAATGGTCTACCAAACGGTAAAACTTTAGAAAAAAACCACAGACAAAAAAATATATTGTAAACTTATCCCAGAGAATATGGATTAAGTTTTAAACTTAATAAGGCTTAAAGACTGGCTTTTCAAAACACAAGTTACATTCATCAGTTTGCATGTAAGACAGTCCTAGCTGAAGAAATAAATTAATAATGGGATTTTAAATTTTGAGATCAAAGGACTCAAATGCTCAAAAGACTTTTTTATGAGTACTGTCAAAGTGTGTACTATACTAAGTTCTTTAGCTTCTAGTAAATGTGTTCCCAGGAGAGGCAATTTAAGATGGTAAAGGTGTTGACACAGAGTATGTGTAACACATAGTTCAAGGGTAATAAAAAGGTGGTGTAATTCCTTCACAAGCTTGAGTGGAAGGAAAGATAACCCAAAACAAAGTCCCTGTCGGGGACGGTCAGGTGTAACTACAGATAAAACATGTAAAGTAACCAAAGAAAGTGGTCCTTGTTTCGTCTTAAACAACTTTCAATGAAAATTTGTCTTCAGAAGTGTATCCTCAGTTATATTTCTGCAATAGACTTACTTTCACCCACTTAGGTGGGAAATGTCTTATTTGGTCTAAGTGATATACTGGGGTTTTATATCTTTATTAATGATTGAAGCTTGGTTTATTATCCACATTCAAAAGATGTCAAAGAGAGTTATTTCTCTTGCTATCAGCTCAACAAAAAATTTCCTTGACAGAGCTATAAGCTTTTAATTATCAATTTAAAAGATTTTGACATCACGTGAGACACTGGATTATTGCATTAATTATTGGCTTGGGCTAAACCAAGTGGGGGGGG
>VXAY01006824.1:38258-49676 GCA_013399855.1 Oxyruncus cristatus | reverse complement strand
TTTTTTTTTTTTTTCCCAAGAAGGATATACTAACTTTGGGGCAAGACACCATTACAGCTCAGCTTTGAATGCGCAGTTACCTATAGCTGCCTCTGTCCACTTACTTCAGATTCAACTGAAATGGTGTCATGGTTTAACCCATCCCCCCAGTATTGGGGTAGAAAATGGTTAACTCCAGGTGAAATTCTGGCTAAGTAGCCAATCAAAGACTTTTGTGACATCTCTACCAATGACATATTTAACAAACCGGAAACGAAAGGTGTTGCANAAGGTCAGTGTAGCAGGAGGAGGAGGAGAGGCCCAGGGAGGCCCCCTCTCTCCATCCAGCAGGGGAAAAGAGTTAAAAACTAAAACCCCTGCCACCTGTGGAAGGTTATTTGGAGTGAAGAAACCTTTGTGCGGGCTGGCCCAGGGAGGGCAGGGATGGCTTGAGGCCAAGGTTGAATCACCTGGAAACCACATGCAACAAGCTGCAGAAGAATTGCAGCCATGGAATGGTAGAAAAACCGGTGAACTCTCCTTTGAGGGGCCGAGCCCCCTCATGACCTTGGGACTTTGTCCAGAAGCTGAGCCTAATACTAAGTTCCCGATACTGTGGGGCTCGGTGCAATTTCGGACCAAGTGTGATGGCAGGATGACCCCTTTCACTGCACATGGGGGGTCGGTGGTAAATTGGAGTAGCCAGCCGAGGCCAAGAGCTGAGATTGGGTGTCTGGCCAAAAACAGAGAGTCAGAAGAATTCCAGAGAGTGAGTAAAGAGGCTATTTAGAGCAGCAGAGCATAGCACCGGAGAGCGTTCTTGGGTATGGACTGAGCCAAAAGAAACCCAGAACCCTTGTGACCCAGGGAGGGGTGGTGACTCTTAGGAAAACTCCCTGAAACTCCTTGTGGAAGGAACCTCCACAGAGCCCTATACTCCGTGGTGACAACATGGGGATACGAGTGTTCCCTCAAAGTCCATGGTGAACCCTCAGTAGCCATAGACAAGCGGCTAGAAGTGGGAGGAAGACTCCTCTACAGTCTGATGGAGAGAGAGAGGGAGATTTTTGAGCTGTGGTGATTTGGAACTGTTACTTAAAAAATTTTTTTCCTTTCTCCTTCTTCCTCTGGACTGTTTTTAAAGAAAAGAAAGTGGGGTGGTATTTGTAAATATATAAGTTTGTTATTATAAGAAAACTAATTAGAGTTGTTGTGTATACAAGTATTCCCTTAGTTCTTATCATGTAGCAATCAATTTTAATATTAATCCCCATGTCAAGGAGACCTGTTTTGTCTATGTGAACTTTTCTTACCTATTAGCAAAATTTATGGGTTGATAAAAACCGTGCAGAAATCAAGAGCTAAACCTTTGACAAATGGCAAGCTAACTTAAATGACACCTACTACAATAAGAAAGTAGTTTTTGAGTATGTTATTTCTTCACTGACTGAGGCAACTCATACTTAAGAATCCCAGGTTTGCTCAGAACATATAGATTTCAGTAGGATTGTAATGAAGTAAATAATGAAGTTATATGTACATAGATAAAATTAATTTCTCACTTGAAATTAAACTGTAAAGCAAAGCTAATTTAATAATTGAGGTGTACTGAAGAATATGTCTTGAAGATGACCCCTTGCCAATCAGGACATTAGGCAAGAAAATAAATATTAGTAACTCTCAAGAAGATAAAATGTCTCTTCCATGAAAGTTTCTTCCTGATTCAAAATCTGTTTCCAGAAAAAAATGAAGTTTGTTGAATCAGATAACCTGTAGAATTCTTTGTCATAGGAAAATAATTATGATTTAAATCATTTGGAGAAAAGCACTGGCTTAATTTTAACTGAAATCACTGAATAGCTTCAGTTAGAAGGCACCTTTGAAGATTATCTGGTCCAACATTTCCCTGCAATGGGTAGGGGCATATTCAAATAGGTCAGGTTTCTCAAAGCCCTGTCCAACCTGACCTTGAATTTTTCCAGGCATGGGGCATCTACCACCTCTCTGGAGAACTTGTTCCAGTGTTTTACCACCCTCACTGTGAAAAATTCCTTCCCTGTATCTAGTCTGAATCTACCTTCTTTATTTTAAAACCATGTCCTTTTGCACAAGCCCTACTGAAAATTCTGTCCCCATCTTTCTTATAAACCCATTAAAGTATTGAAAGCTGCAATGAGGTCTCCCTGGAGCATTCTCCAGGATGAACAAGACCAACTCTCTCTGCCTTTTCTCATAGGAGAAGTGTTCCAGTTCTCTGATCGCTTCTGTGGCCCTCTTCTGAACCCACTCCAAAGCTCCATGTCAATGCTGTGCTGAGGAGCTCGGAGCTGTATGCAGTACTCCAGGTAGGGTCTCACAAGAGTGGATCAGAGGGGCAGAATCCCCTCCGTTGACCTTCTGGCCATGCTTCTTTTGGTGCAGCCCAGGAAACAATTGCCTTTCTAGACTGCGAGTGCACACTCATGTTCACCTTTTCATCCATCAGTATCCCCAGGTCTTTCTCTGAAAGGCTGCTTTCAATAGCTTCATCCCCCAGCCCGTGTTGATAATGGGGATTGCACTGACACAGGTATAGCACTTAAATCTTGATCTCATTGAAAGTCATGAGGTTCACACGAGCCCACTGCTTCAGTTTGTCCAGATTCCTCACAATGGCATCCCATCCTTTGGGTACTGCTTCTTTCAGTGTCATCTTCAAATCTACTCAGAGTTTCACATGATCCTAGTCTCTGTGGTTGATGAAGATATTAAACAGTACTGGTCCCTGTATGTACCCCTAAGAGGCACCTGTAAGAAATTCACTGGCTTGAAATAGCCCTGCATGGCAGGGGAAGGGCAAGTTCTGCCAAGGCGCACTGCCCCACTCCGCTCCATCCTTAGAGCCTTCAGTCCAGCCCAGAATGGCTATTAGCCGTTGGCACCCCATCCCTGAAACCCCACACCACCCCCCCTGGAGCCCTTAACCCAACCCTGCATGGCTGGCAGACCAGAGGCCCCACCTTGGGACCTTCTGGGCTGGACCGGGGCTGGATGGGGGCTTCTGCTCTGTACTCAGATAATAACCAGGACCATGTGGCCACTGCATGGCCATAGCCCTGTCATTTCCTGGCCTCCTGGTAGCTGGATCTATACTGAATCTAAGGAGGTAGCTTCTCCCCCCTCTCTGTCTCTCTCTGTCTCTCTGTCTCTGTCTCTGTCCCCTTTTACTTCTTCCTCTTCTAATTTCCTTTTTTTTTGATATTTGTGGAATTTGATACGTCAGTGACTGGATGCTTGTTTTAAACTTTCGCCAAGTTCCCTTATTCTCCAAAATTTGCAGTAAAAGTGTGTTATTTTGACCCTTTGAAAAGTGCCATAGGGTTTTTTCCCATGCACAGCCTCAGGGTGTAAAAAAAAATGAAGGCCCTTTTAATAAAAACCTTGGATGGGTCTTGGAGCCTTGTATATTTTTAATGTAAAGCTCCTTCGATGAACTTGTGATAAGAACCTGGGGTGTTACAACACCACTCATCACTGATCTCCATCTGGACACAATTAGATGTTGATAGCTACCTTCTGGATGTGACCATCCAACCAGTTCCTTATTGGTGCATCAAACCCACGTCTCTACAATACAGATTGTTGTAGGGACCATGCCAAAGGCTGTACAGAAGTCCAGATAGATGGCATCCATAGCTCTTCCTTTGTCCTTTATGTAGTCATTCCCTGATAAAAGGCCACTAGGTTAGTCAAGCAGGACTTGTCCTCAGTGAAACCACACTGCCTGTCTCAAATCAACTCCCTGTCTTCTGTATGCATTAGTATGGTTTCTAGGAGGATTTGCTCCAAATCTTCCCAGGCACAGAGGTGAGACTAACAGGTCAGCAGATCCCACAGTCCTCTTTTCTACATATTTTAAAAATGGCTTAATGTTTTCCTTTTTCCAGTCACCGTGGACTCCACATGACTGCCACAACTTTTCAAATGTCATGGAAAATGGCTTGGCAACTACATCAGCAGTTCCCTCAGAACTACATAACAAGAAAGGTGTGATGAGAGATGGGGGATTGCAAAAAAGTGCCAACAGCTCATCTGGAGTTCTTCCTGTACCCACTTACAAAAAAAAACCCCAAACCCAAACCAAGGTAAAAAAGTCCAGGCTGTATGGGGCTTTGAGCAACCTGGTCTAATGGAAGAACTCAAAGCATTTGGTGATTCTATGACTCTGGGATTTACTTTGTCAGGTCTTGTAGACTTATGTACATTCAAGTTCCTCAGCTGGTCATGAATCTGATCTTCTTGTACAGTGGGAAGTATTTTGATCTCCCAGTTCCTGCCTTGAGGTTCATCCACTCAAGAGTTTGGGAAGAGAAATCAACAGTGAAGACTGAGGCAAAAAGATTGTTGAGTATGTCAGCCTTCTCCTTGTTCATTATCCAGACTGACATACCTGTAGAAGCCCTTGTTATTATTCTTTACAACCCTTGCCAAGTTCAGCTCCACTTATACTCCAGAATACCTTTCACTCTCTGCGCATTTCCTTCCAGCCTTTTTGTTTGATTAGCAGGTCTCAACTCAGCTATGCTGGTCTCCTGCATTCCTTCTCTGATTCCTTACACCTGCAGATTGAGAGCGTTTGAGCTCTATAGAAAGCATCATTAAGGACCTGCCAACTCTGTTCTTGCTTCCCTGTCCCTGAGGGCAGTTTCCCAGGGTATCCTCTATACTAACCCTTTGAGCAGCTGGGAGGTCGCTCTCCTAAAATTCAGAGCCTTCACTTTACTTATTGTCTGGCCCATTTCCCATAGGATTGCAGGGTCCAGTAACACATCCCCTGTAGTAGGGCTGTCTATTACCTGGCCCAAAAGGTTTTCATCCAAACACTCCAAGAGTCTTCTGGACTACCTACTGATTGTTGTGCTACTTTTCCAGCAAGTATTGGGGTGATTCAAGTCCCCCAGCATGACAAGAGCCTGCGAGCACAATGTCTCCTGCAGCTGGAGCAAGAAGGCTTCATCAATAGACTTCCCTTGATCAGGTGGCCTGCACTAAAAACCAGACACAAGGTTCCCTTTGTTGCCTTGGTCTCTGATTATTACCCATAAATCTCTGATGAGCAACCTATGTTAGGTCATTTTCACATCTTTTGGGGAAAAAAAATTCTAAAAAATAATTTAGAAAATGTCATATCAAAGTAATTTTGACAAATTCTACCTGAAAATACATATTAAATGAAACATTTCCTATTATACAAACATCTTTTGTAGAATAACTAAGGTTGGTAGTCATGTGAGACTCAATCCTGTTCCAGAAGAGTCAACTACAACAGGTTGCCCACAGCTGTTGCCAACTGGATTTTTATTGTCTTCAGGGAAAGAGCCTCCACAATCTCTCTGAAAACCTGTTAAATTGTCAAAGGACCAGTGACTCTGAAAAAAGGACGGTGGAAAATCCCTCAAAGGTCAAAAACCCTCACCTATAAATTTTTTTTGCTGAATTTTTTTATTTAATACGATCATTCTAATAGTCCGTAACTATCCTCCTGTCCTTGAGGAAAGCCAAATTAAAAGTCTTTTTCACATTTAACTAGGCTTGCTGTATCTGAGTCATCAAGCATTCTTGACAGGGATGGTGTAGGCAAAGGAACCCTAAATGTGCATTGGATTACTTCTTATTATGCGTGTTATTGAAGGGAACAAAGACATTTCTGATACAGATATTCTAACTTCCTTAGTTCTTCCCGTGGTCTTTAGAAGCCCTGTTTGAATATGCAGGATTTAGACAAGAAATACCAGGTATTTTTCTTCAGTTTGCCTTTGAGTGTTCTCTTCACATTTCTACACATAGACCAGCCAGCTCACCTCCACATACTACTTAGTATCTTATGTCACGCCTGCCAGGTCTGTGAAGGTATCTTAGGTACCCCAGGACATCCAAAGTCACACTAAATATTTATGATTGAGCAAATGAATGTGCATCTATTCCATACTATAATTAATTTATGATTCCAGTAGAACTCTAAGCCCCATCTCAAGACATATGGACAGTAATGACTTTTGAAAGTTCAAAGCAGCAGCTTTATAGATTTCTGTAGGATTTAGGCCTCCTTGGTAGGCCAGTGCAAACTGTTCTTTTTTTTGTGAACTTGGAGAATATGAGATAATAAGCTGCAGGTCTTTTGCTAGAGAGACGTGATGTTTAAAACGATAAATACCTGTTTTAACTTCAAACCTCAGTGTTATATATTTGGGAACTCTGTATACTATTAGTATGCAACAAGAAAAGTTTCATCAATATGAGACATAAAGCTTTCTTCTAATGTACAAAAGAAAAAGCATGTGTAAGGTCATTGGCTGATTAGTAGGCATATGGTTGGTCAGCTAAGCTAATGGTCAGAGGCTGTTTGGGAAGATTACCTAACTATTGGAAAAGGTATAGTAAATACCTGCACCAAAGTACCTTCCTGCAACCTGGAATTCAGTGTTTGATTTGATCTATTTAGGATTTGCTTTAGTATTACAGGACTGATACCTGTATATTCTTTTTTCTAGCTCTAGGAATCTGATTAAACTGGTGAATATCAGTATTTTCCTGATCAACATATCCCGTGACAACTGTTTCTACGAGATGCTGATGTTTCCTCATGCATCATGCTGGAAGGAAAGTTTTGTAACTCACCTCCAAATTCTGGGTTTGGGAAGGTTTCTGAAGACTAAAACTAATAATGTGCATTATTTATTCTGATCTGTCCCTTGGTGCTAAAAAACTTATTTATTAACTTATTATCAGCAGGAGAATTCTGTTTCCTCATGATTTGTGTAACAGCAGTGTCAAAACCAAAACAAAATCTTTATACTACTATCAATATTGAGGTCAGATTCGAAAACTACTTACTTGTATCAAAAATATATAGCAAATTGTGCATAATTTTTCATTTTCTTCATGCAAAAGAAAATAAGAAAACCAGAACACTTATTCAATTACTATCTCAACTACAATTAATTAAATTTTATGAGGAACTAATTCTGCACATCTGTCTTTGTTACACTTTATAATCACAGTTGAGATTTCATAATGCAATAGAATATTTATGCATTTCCAAGCTCACAGTGAAGTAGGATGCTTATTATTGTTAATGATTATTCATTTTTCCCATGTAAAATTACAAAAAGATAACATAGGTTAGGATAAAAGATTATATTTAAAACTGTTTCATATCTGACTGCAAGAAAGATTGATATCTATATCTAGATTCTATGCTGCCGCTACATTTATGACGAATACAATCATATAACTAGAGAACAGTAACAGTTCAGTCATTGAGCTGATGAAAACACCCTGAGAACTCATGTAAAAGATGTTATCTATGTTTACTGTAATTTTCCTTATTGCAGTAGGTAATGGTGTAAATTATATAAACAGGGGAAAAGACCAGCATAAACTATTTATTTTATGAAGTCCTGATTAAGGAAAATGTGATTCTTCAGGAAAAAAACATTCTTTCAGAAAATGGCTCAAGTTCTTTCAAAGACTCCAGTCTAACCTGAATGACTTTTAAATTATTACAGAATCACTCATGTGACTTGTATTGCTCACTTTTTGAATTTGAAATTAAGAGGTTTATTTTCTTCTGATGCATGTGTATAGTTTTGAACATAAATCAGTAGAAGAATATAGCTTTAGATATAATGAAACATAAAACAAATTTAATGTAGTGTGTGGGGTGCAGATATGAAATCTTTACAATGGATTCTGGAATACAGTATTTTTCACCAGATTCTCTTTCTTATATTTAAGATTTTAGCAAAGGGAAATTACTTACTTCTGTAACAGCTCCAAAATTAACTCTGAGGGTCTTGTATTTTCACTTGCTGTCTAGCTCAACTTAGATTCCACGTTGTTTTGACTCAACCTTGATCATGCAGAAGACACCCAGTTATAGCCTGGGTTTAAAAACACATTTCTTATAAAATTATCATGCTTTTCTACTCTGCTTTCTTATTCTATATTTTAAAAATAAGGATTTTAAAGTACTTCTATTTCTTTAGTCCAAATATGGTCTCTTTAAAAGAAATAACCTACCCCTATTTTATCTTGCCTCAAAGCATAGTAAACTGTATCGTATTTTTCTTTACAAAATATCTTAAGTGCGTAAATTCATGCAGAAATGTGTATATAAATCAACATGGAGTTGCACATAGCTGTCGTTAACACTGCTTTAACTACAGAAACATGCACAAAAGTATCAGTCTTGTAGATTTCAAAGACAAACATGAAGTTTAGTGCCACACTACATCAGAAATGTTCTAAGAATGATTGTTTTAAAAAGCCAAAATCATTTGAAGTACTCTTTACTACATCCAAGAGTAGCATAAAAAGCAAAAGAAACGTATCTCCTTAAAAAAGAGCATACTTTTATGTACCACGTATCTATATTATAACTCGCATTCCAAGGAGAGATAAACTGGAAGGATTAGAAAAGATAATGGTCATGTCTTTCGTTCCATAGTTAGCATTTAATCCAGATGTGATCAACCACCAGGTGTACCACTTTCTCAGTGTGTTTTAATGTTGTGGGAAAAAGTAATGACAATTCTGGTATAAAATCTTCCTCTGTCCCTGAAGTGAGGGTTTTTTTCAGTTAAAGTAGTAACTTAACAGACAACACAACTCTAGAAGCTATTCTTTCTCCTAGTAGATGTCTCATTATTTTAGTCTCATTAAGACAGAAATTTGATGCAGTGAAGTGTCAAATACTTTTTCTTTTTTTTCAGTATCCTTTCTATCATAAAAATATTGTCAGAGAGATGCACTACTCATAGGTCATCTTGGATTCATCATTTTGCAGTGAAATTCAGCAACGTTAACTGCTTTCAATAGAGCTGAAGACAGAAGTCTTTAACTACGTATTTCATATATTTACAAAATAACCTTATCTTCAGTGTTCTTAAATGGTTTATTTTATTTTTTATCCCTGTTTATAATCTTTCCTAACATGAAAGGTAAAAAAAAGGCTGGAAGTGTTTTAATCTGGTAAACACAGGAACAGCTCTCCAAAGTCTTCCTTATTAAGGATATAGAGAAAGATGTGTTATTTCAGAAGATCAATGATCAGAATGTTTAGAGATGTTAGAATTAATAATGCCAATGACATACAGAACTGAAAAGGGAATGGGAAAAGATATGTTTTGCTGTGTAATGTTAGCATTCTACCCTATTCAGAGACCAGAGAGCTCCAATTGCACTATCTATAGTTTTTAAAAGAAGTTTTGTGTTATAATCTGCATCAATCATCTCAGTCAAATATTTTAGGAAAAATCAGAGTATACTGTTTAAGGGGAAATAAAGGGTCATCACACGAATCAACAGAAATTGATGTCGAGGGCTATTATTGTTAATTATTAATTCATAAACAATTAATGTATTGATTTTGATGTTGGAAAATTTCCATCTTTGCATCTGGATGTGCTCTGACAGTCTTTTTCTTCTGACCAAAACATTACATTACTGGTTTTCCAACTCTTTTTACAGACTACCTTTATAGTATTTCCCAATGCAAGGCTTGGAGTTGCTCCTTCTAAGAAGGAAAATATTTCCATAAGTATTATTTAGAATTAGGTTTTGGTGTTCAAATGTAATAAGCATTTCTTCTAAATGTAAATTTTGAATGCAGCAACTTTTTTTTGCTTTTTGAATATCTGTCTCAGTTATAAGTATGTATATGTAGTATAGACTCTTTATTTTCCAGCCTCTGAAATTGAGGGCATATTTGAGAAATTAATTTACCAACTCTGGTTTTTTTCATTACTGAAAAGCAAACATGCCAGATTCTACTCAGAAACAAGGTATAAACCACTTTTAAATGCAGTGTTAAATATAATGCACACCAGAGACTATGAAGCAAGACAGTGTAGGTGAACACTAAATATGCTACAGCATAGCACGGGAAATGAATCGAAAATATAAACCTTGCGTCTGAATTAATCTAAGTAAACAAGACTGTGGTAGTATATCTAAGCAAATTCTGAGTCCATCCCTTTTTTTCTTTTCTCTGTGTCTTGTTTGAAATAGACAACTGGCCAGTATGAACAGTCAGGGTCTCTTACCCATGATGACAGCTCAGAATGAGAACTGTACTCCTTTCACCATCTCTTTGAATTTATTGCTGCCTTTACTATCAACATCTCCTGTCATCTGCACAAGAAAATTGCCTACTCTCTGGGACAATGAGAGAATTTTGACTTCAGAGGAGTACAGCACTGAGAACAACCATGTTACTCAGCAGGAATCTCTGACTAAAGCTTCACATTTCAAGTTTTTAAGAAGATTTACTCACTTATGTCTGTACTTTGAAATCTGGTATTTATTTTTGGCTTGGTCCTGATTTCATTCAGACCCAAGGTTTAATGGTAAAGGTATAATTTGTTGTTTCATAGTTTATCACTGGACACCTTTTTCTACGTGGTTGTCAATCGATCATGATACCCTTTGCACAAAAATGGAACTCAATGCTTATTTGCAGAATTAATAAGAAAAATCAAAGTGGACTTTCCTTCATGGTATTTACTGTACACAGGTAACACTGTGCTATTTCAGTGAAGGAGTTATACATGCAAGGTGCTGCAATGAACTCCTGTGGATCTTCGTGTACCATCTGGGAGAAAATTACATGCTGTAGGAGGATGCCTTTCATTTTTTTCAAATAAAAGAAGTTTGTAACATGCATCTAAATGTCTGCCAGTTCACTTCGGTAAATGTCATTGAACACTTTAACCAAAATTCAGGCAATTTTTTGAGGAGACAGCTAGACAGTAAAACACAAAAATGTGTTCATAATGCACAATCAGGTCACTGGATTATTCATGAACTGTTATTGGTAAAACAGAACCTCCTTTTCAAAACTTTTTCAAGTTCATGTCCTAAGCTGATTAAAAATGAGAAAGGAAACAATTTTTAAACGTTCCTTTTTCAGTACCCTAATTAATACAATTATTTAGATGTTTACAATTGTTAGAACTGTTTTAAAATTATATTTAATCAACTAATTAGGCTACTTCCCTGATGTTTTCCTAAAAGGTTTTATATACAGCTGAGCAGAAACATAGGTTCTTTTGCTACAATATTTTAGGTTATCTCATTAATTTTATCAAATACTACTACTTTTCTGGAGATTTTCAAGTAGGACTTTAAAGGAAGGAAACAGTTTCAATTCTTTTGCCTTCATTTAATTGCTTGGGAACTGAGGGAAACCTAGATGGTATATAAATATTTAGCACTTGGGAAGTAATTATTACTGACAGTTTATTCTTGAATAGATATTATGTGTATATAGTTTTACTTATGGTATTCATTGTTAATGAAAAATGAATTTTAGGTTTTTGTAATTTTTTCTTTTTCTTTTTCTTTTTCTTTTTCTTTTTCTTTTTCTTTTTCTTTTTCTTTTTCTTTTTCTTTTTCTTT
>VXAY01006824.1:26414-37978 GCA_013399855.1 Oxyruncus cristatus | reverse complement strand
TTTCTCTTTTTCTTTTTTTCTCTTGTCTATCTTTCTCTTTTTTTCCTTTTTTTTTTTCCTTTTCTTTTTCTTTCTCTTTTTTCTATCTCTTTTTCTCTTCTCTTTCTTTCTCTTTTTCTTTTTCCTTTTCTTTCTTTGCTTTTTTTCCTTTTCTTTCCTTTCTTTCTTTTCTTTTTCTTTTCAGAAGAAAGTACAGCTAGCAGCTGCAATGCAGTTTGTATCAATAACAACGACAGCAAAGAGTCCGCACACTTTTTACTGAGAAGTGACTTAAGCTGTTACAGAGCACCAGCATGAAGGGAGCAAAGATGTAACTTATCTCTGCCTCAGCTTCTCATCGAAGATATGTAGCAGTGGAGGCTGAATACATAAACACAGAGTTGTCCATAGTGTTAAATGCAATACATGCACTGGGGCAAAGACTAGAGGCCCTGTCTTGGTTCCAGCCAAGACATTGAAGGATACCATTCCTAAGCTGTGTCAGGCCACTGCCCATGTTTCAAAACACTGCTCTGCTAGGGAAATATATTTTTTACCTCTTTCTTTTCCAGTGCCTCTTCATTGCTGTAAATTGCAAACATTGAGAATTTTGTTCTGCCACCTATAAATATCATCATTTTTTCATAGCTGTCTGAATGAAAATTATAATAATTCTGTGCCCTAGAACTCATTGAGTAACATATATTTCATCAGTTCTCCTGAAAACATAAGCAAGTAAGTTCTAATTAATTTACTTTGTCACAGTATAGCAACATAGTTCGACACTACTGAAAAACACTAATTTCTTTACAAACTGACACTTCTCCCAGCATAACATCTACTAAAGCAGAAAGGAATAGTCATCTAAACAGTCAATAAAACAAAAAAGATGATATGACTAATGTAGATGCTGACATCTCTATAATACAGTGCTGAGAATCAAAAAGTCACAAAGTCTCTTCTGAAATGCAATATGTTAAATTCAAGGTCAGCCCTTGAACCTGATGTTACTGTTTTTGTGAAAGTCAGTACACATTTCTCTTTTAATCCAAACAGTTCAAAATCTACTCAATCTTTGGAAAGATATAAACCTAGGAAAATCTAATAAAATACTGCGAAATAGCAGACAGCAGATTCTCGCCTCATCTAAGAACAGGAATTCTATTTTATACTATGAAAAATTCTTCAGTTGTATGAGCCTGGTTAATCTTTCATCAAAATTACTTTTCTAGTTAAATTTTGGAAAGACTACATTTGTTGACAAATAGATCAATCGTAACATGTATTCTACAAGGACCTTTTTTTCCCGTCTCTTCTTTCCTTTCATAAGCATCACTAAACATGTGGTCCAGCGTCTTTAGTCGTGTTAAGTCATAAAAGCCATGGACACTCAAAAGCTCCAATATGGCATTTTATTCAGTATCATTCAAAATCCCTTAAGTGCATGGTCATCATGATAAATTCAGGATCAGTAAGAAGATTTTTACAGAATTTCAACAAGTCTCTAGAATATTTTATCCTCTAAAAGCAATCTGTTTGTTCTCACGTATTTGGGTGAAGAATATTAACTAGTAAATGTTTTTAAACTACTCAATGTAAAATAATTTTGAATAATAAAACTATATTAGATTTAAGAGCTTAATACCATAAAGTCCGATACACTAGATTTATATTCCTGCTTGTAAATTATACCTCTCTCTAGTGTCTTGTTTATCAATTCAAGGACGATACAATGCTAAGCAATATTTAGGAGAAGTTCCAGGAAAGCTGTTCTTAATCTCCCTGGGTCTTTGTTACTTTTAACATCAGCCTCTTAAAGTGAGAGATTCCTGTGTATCCATTTTACTGGATCTGCTGGAGCTGTTATTACAGGTATAGTGTGCAGTGTCTCTCAGAATCCAATAGGCCTTTTGTTCCATGTGGATAAAGTAACTTAGAGAGTTACAATTTAAAACCTTTCAAACTTTTAAACTCTTCTTGTTTTGCTTGGAAATTAACCCTTGGTCACAGCAATGCAACTTATTTCAGTGGAGCAGAGTACTGAAAAAGAGAATTAAAATGTTTTCCGTTAATCTGTGCTGTATTACATATGAGAGCTTCTCTCACTGTGCTTTTTTGTACAGAATTGGAACGTTTCAATCTATTTGCAATTCATGATTTTAATAATCCTTTAAATAACAGTTGCAAAATTCAGTTTGGAAATGAGTCAGCTCTCATCAAGACAATTAAAGGCAGTGGTTCCAACAGCTATTGGAGATTTATTTCCATACTTTCAGAAGGTCTAGAACTGCCACGACTCTTTACTGACTAGGAGCTTATGAGTTGAGTTATAATAAAATTACTGATCTTCAAGTTGAAAGAACATACCCTTACATGAAGACATCTACAAATCAGAAACACTGTTTTTTCTCTACAAAACAAGACCAAGCTTCCAACTTTTATGATCAAGGACCAGACCTCTTTCTCTATGCTGAAAGAGAAATTAATTTCTGTGTCAAGCCATTTATACATTACAGGAAAACGTAGTCTGTAAGTAAACTGTATTCATTGCTATGGGAGGTACAAATTGTGACATTATGTAATTCTTATTGAATAATGATTATAATAATTAAAAAAAAATTAAAAAGTCATGATGTGACCTGACGATGAGGAAGTAGGGGATACTTGCAGGAGTAATTCCTCCTTTGTACATTTGGAAAGCCTCAAAGCCCAGCTGCCTTTTCTAGCCTCAGTCAAAAACTTCTTGTAATTTCAAAATGGTGTATTGAGATCTGAACTTGGCTTTTGGTCATTCATGAGATGAATCTGAATTGTGCATGTTGACCAAATGTTATATGTCACCTGTACATATAAACATAGATACGTACTTAGAAATATAAAAATATATATGAAAGTATTATGTATCTGTGTGTACATAAAGCCCTAACACCAAATAATTTTTAATGCTGAGCTACTGCAAAAGCTGTTGACTTATATTGGAACTGTGCAGTTCCACAGAAGGTAGACAAAGATAATGACTAACATAAGTTGGCATAATTTAAGCAAAGTAAGCTAAAAACATAATAATTTATGCCATGCATACTTTTACTGAGAGAGAAACGGAGATGACCATGACACTGGATTAACTTCCTCATACCATATGAAAATAATACCTGAAATGTAAGATTAGCCACTGTTTCCTCTACTGTTGAAACAATATTGTTAACTTTTATGTTCTAATTGATACGATCAGAAGGCTTAATTTTTAAAATTTTTCAGAATTATTTTCTTTTGTTACTCTGGTGTTTTTTTAACCACCACATGCAGTGAGAAGGAGAAAACAGGGAAGAAACAAGTGAAAATTCCTGCTTAGCTGCTATGCTGAATAAAGAGAGTAAAAAGACGAATAACTATTTAAAAAGTGTAGATATCATTTGACTCTAAGGGAAGCATGTCATCTTGTACCAAAAGAGAATCAGATCTGATTATGTATTATTTTATATTTTCTTTGACTTCACAGGCTATCCAGTGCTTTGCAAACTTCAAAATGGTACTTACATTCTCTTTTGCAATAAAACACAGAATAATGTTAAGATTTTGATTTTCAACTGATGATAAGTAGAATGCTTGGAAAAAAAAAAAAAAGCTCTTTTCATAGATAACTATCATATAATTATGCAAAGGCCAGTAAAAGTTGATTAAGTGGTCTAATACATTTCATGCATCATTAAAATGGGTAAATCATGCATAAACAAGTCAGTCTGAATCGTCATTACTTTCACTACCATGCATCTAATAAAATACACTGATTTCAGTGTTGATTTTAGTAGACAGTGTTCCCCTTCATTAGATGTATTTGTGCTCAAGAAACTTGCAATGTCAGTCGAAAGTTACTGAGTACTATATAAACAATGACCAAGCTAGCAGGTAGAACCACCCACCCCCTGCCTCAAGTTACTTAAACATCACCAAAAGTAGTACTTTAGGGCCACCTCATTTGATTCTGAAGTTTTAATCCAACAGAAGGTAGAACCCAAATAAAAAGGGACTTGTGTCCACAGATAGCAAGAAGAGCTTTTACAATTTACCAGCAAGAACAATTAGTAATTGTCAAATGTATAATAATCTATCAAAAGTGTTAAAAATCTATTCTGTATCAAAATTCAGGTGGAAAAAAAGGTAAAAATGGGCCGATGAAGTCTGAATAATATTTTAGTAAGGTCAGTAATAATCTGTTGTATGGTTTTTCTCATTGATTATCTAAGCTTCCACGTAGCATATCTGATGGCATCATCATTTTTATAGCTACAAAGTATCAAAGGTAAACAACTCAGCTGCTCAAATTATTCATACCATGAAAACAGGGAGGTTTTTTCTTTTTTTGTTTTCTCTATTTATTCTATTTCACAATATTGAAACATTGTAGATGTCTCTAGACTGCAATCAAAATAAAAATAAACTGAAACGTGCCTACCAGTTGAAATTGCGAGAGGGCAAGAACTCCAGCAGTAAAAATTTGGCTACCCAGGAAATAAAGAGACTCTCTTTTTGATAGGTTTTTAACACCTTTATATGAGAGATCACCTTACAAGGTGGTGAGAGTTTGCTTTTGCTTCCCCTCATGTCTTTGAATGAACAGAAACTGATCATTTCTGTCATCTTTTGGTTAAAGAAAGTAACCTTAATAACAGGAAGCTACATGTCAAGATAACAGTCAACGTAACAGTTAATAATAAAGGTGATCACAAGAGGGTTGGTTTTTTTCAGTTGTATGGGCTTCAGTGCCGAAATAGTTGGCACACAACAGCTGCTAGAGGGAAGTCACTTGGAGGGTGTTAGCTGTACTATAAGGCACAGAGATACTGAATCAAGATTTATAATTTTCATGTAGAGGTTGTTCATATTCGCACTTATTTGCTATTAGCATTCTTCACCTTAGCAAAGACATCACCTTGAACTTTTTTCCTGATGATTACCCATATTCTCTCCTTGACAATTGACAGGCTTGACAGACTCATTAAGTTACTGAATTTGTAATTTGCAGAAGACCTCTGTCAGTAGCACCTGGATAACAGTAGAGAAGTGCTGTAATGTAAACCTAAAATGCATTTTAATGCAACTCTTATCTAAAGCCAACTGCTGGTACAGAAACTGAGGTTTTTTCACCAGTCAGAGAAAAAAAAAAATTAACAAAACACAAGGAGTTCCTGGTCTGTTATTCCTATCACTTTAAAAACCTTTAGCTACATATAACTAATAGTTTTTTTATTAATTTCTGCTTTTTAAAAGAAGATAATAAAACATTCAACCTTACCACAAAATCTGGGAATCACAGGATAGGTAAGGTTGGAAGGGACCACAGTGGGTCATCTGGTTCAACCTTCCTGCCAAGCAGGGCACATTGCATAGGATTGCATCCAGATGTTTCTTAAATAACTCCAGTAAGGGAGATTCCACAACTTCTCTGGACAATGTGTTCCACTGTAGTCACCCACACAGTAAAGAAATCCTTCCTTATGTTCAGATAGAATTTTCTGTGCATCAGTTCTGCCTTTTGTCTCATGTCCTGTTGCTTGGCACCACTGAGAAGAGCCTGGTTTCACCCTCTTGGCACCCTTCCTTCATGTACTTGGACACTTACGAGGTCCCTTCTCAGTCATCTCTTCTTGAAGCTGAACAGCCTAAGCTGTCTCAGCCTTTCCTTGTAAGAGAGGTGCTCCAGTCCCTATTCATCTTTGTTGCCCTCCATGGGACCTGCTCCAGGAATTCCATGTCTCTCTTGTCCTGAGGTGCCCAGAACTGGACACAGTACTCCAGGTGTGGCCTCACCAGAGCTGAGTAGAGGGGCAGCATCAACTCCATCAGACTGCTGTCAGTGCTCTTCCTAATGCACCCAGCCTTAGTTGCAAAGGCATACTGCTGATTCATGGACATTGCTTGTTTTCCATTTTTATCCTAAAGGCTGGCCCCTGGTCTCCTTATTTGTATAAACTTTGTTATTAATGTTATATGCATATAGCTTCAATAAAGAGTTCAAATTAAAACTCACACATCATTCTATCTGATTCCTTTTTCATTGTTCTTACTATCATCTTATATAGGTTGCAAGAAGAAAAAAAATGTGTTTTGCTTTAAAAATACTATAATTTCAGCAACTCTGAAAAATCCACATTGTGAAGTTTTTCAAAAATATTCTTCACTGATGCAGCAATGCTGTGAGGGTTCAGAATTTGAGGGATAGAGCACTCATAATCCAAAAAGAAAACAAACTATACTGATGGATTAGCTACTTCTTGTTTTAATTTCTCTAATATATTAATCAAATACTCTGTAGTCTCCCTTTTAGTATTCTGATGGTTCTAGGATTTTTGCTTTCCAAAAAGGAAAACATTGGTAAACATGAAGTCCAGTCTTAACGTGTTTACATGATCAGTGTAATTTGGCATACAATTGCATCTTTTCCACCAAAAAGGAGAGTACCAATAGTTTAAGCAAATTGGAAATTGCATGTGATTGACATGCAGGTGTTGTTTCTGGAACTTATCCACCAGACAACACAGAAAAAAACCTGGGCATGAAAAAGCAAAACAAGTGGAAAAGAAAGAAAGAAAACTATTAAAAGTAAAGTCAAGGTAATTTCCTACAACCAAGTTTCAGACACAGCTTTATTTACAAACAGAAAACCTGTTTTCTTCACGGTGTATTTGACAGCCAACTTTATACATTCACATACATGCTTGGAACACATGAAAGGTCATAGAAATAACTATTGAAACCCAACAGATAGAGACAAATAAAAATATCTTTCAGGACCCCCAAGCTTTTCTAGTGACTCTCTTTACACATCATTTTGATTTGCTTTTTTAAGGTACACTCTAATTAATTTGAGGCCACAACTTCCTTTTCTTGTCAGAGTTGTAGGGTGGAGAACCTGAACGCAGCCTTGACCAGAGGGCCATGTCCATGTCTTTTCAGTGACAGAAAGGATGCAATTATGAAATATCAAACAAATGTTGGAGTTCAAAAAGGAAACAGGGGATAAAGGGGGCACAAAGATTGCCATTTTAAAGCATTAATATTAATATTCATATCCATAAGGACATGCTGCCCATGAATATAAGCCAAGCCTGATCTGCAAGTTAAAGATGGAGTACTCCAGTTTTTTAGTAATTTCCTTTGATTATAATGACATATGTTAGTAAGGGCAGAGGTGGTCAACTTTAATGCTGCTGAATCCAAACTATGAATGCTTAAAATGACAGAAAGTGTCTCTGCTTTTCAGGTTAATGGGAACATAATAGACCTCAATAAACCTATTTTCCTCTTCTTCCCATCAGTAAAGGCCAAGATCACTAATGCAGCACACAAATCATGTTAGCAGCAGTTTGACTTAACCAAGGTTGGACAGACTAAAATTGTCTCTGTTGTGCCAATGAACAACTAGAGTATTTATAATTTTTGTCTGTTGAAAGATTACCTTTTACTTCTTAAGTGCTTAACTTGCTCCATAGGCAAATCTACAGGTCACTAAATTGTTGAAATGCAATCTGTTTTGGTAGCTCTAAAATGCACACTATTTAAAACTGTATTTCACCAAATAATTCTTCAAAAATAATTACCATGTTTTCATTGCAACTTTATAGCCCTAGTCCCTAGAATAAGTCTATTTAACAATAGAAAAGTATGACTGCAGCCTGCTGCTGATTTTCTTATACAAGCTCCAACTATTCGATCAGGGCAGATCAACTATTTGATAAGGGGAGGTCTAGCACTACATAGAACCACATCCCTTTTAGACAGACTGGAGAGTATTATTCCTTTTCAGGGTGGAATGTAATGATGATTTTGTCACTGCACTTTTCCCATTGCTTTTATCCATTCCAGGGGGATACAATAAGCACGTTGCAGTAACATCTCTGTTTTGTGCTGAAGGCTTACACCTAGGCCACAGCTGTTTGATTGAAGACCACAGCACAAAATATGCATATGGGGATTTACCGCCAAAGTAAAGTGCTAAAAACTGCCTGTCAATGAATGGCAGTAATCCTGCCTAACTATAGAAACAGATGACAGCATGTGGTTGTGAAGGTTTAAAACTAATGTTTTCAGAAAAATAGGTGGTTTTTAGTATCCCAGCCTTCTTTAAAAAACATTCTTCCACCGAGAACACAGCCACGTATACGTAGTTGAAAGAGCAGTTGAAGATCATCTGTTTCACTTCATTTGCCTCAAAGGAAAAATAACAGCCCTGTAAAGGTCTGGATAGGATAAAGGTGAGGACTTTATCTGAAAACTAGATCATGACTTTAACTGGTAGGTGAATTAGTTTTACCACAGTTAAGAATATCCTTCCTTGAAAACTGACACATGATTTTCTGGAAGAAAAAAGGTAAGGGGAATAGAGATTCTGTTTCATTACTGAGAGGTTTAAAATTTCAGTTTTGTTTCTAATGGGAAGAAAACAAAGATATTTTGAAATAAGAAGTGAAGACCACTCATATTTAGTGTTTACACAGTTATTACAATACAGAAACATCTAAATCCTCTACCATAGTAAACAGCTCACAAATGAAATTGGTAAAACATGGTTGGCTACCAAAACAGCTAATCCTCTACTTGTGCTAATATTAACTTTTACTTTATACTTGTATGTATCAGACACATCTCTCAAGCTCTGTTTTGCTCCATCCTTTGAAAAATAGATATTAATTTTGTTATGGGATATAATATTCTGTCTAAAGGTGAATTCATGGCTATAACATGCTTTAACATTTTGACGGAAGATAAAACAAAATGTCTTTCTTTTTTTTTTCTATTTGTAAAAGAATTGTAGTACAATACAACTGAGCATAGGAAATCTGAGGAATTAACCTGAAGACATTTATGGAAAGCCTGAAAGATATAGAGAAGGTATCAGTAACATCAGCTGTAAAAATTTGATCAGATGTGGGAGAGCTTGTAACAGGAATGACTTGTGAATGGTCAAAGGTGAGAAGTTACAGAAATTTATGGCTTTGAGGGAATTGCATGTTTTTAAAAACAGTAGATTAAAAAGACTCAAAACCCCACCTTTCAGAATCAGTTAGATATTTTTGTATTTGGGGTTCCTTTTGCTCATTTGTTTGTTGTGTTTTGATTTGGGTTTTTTTGCAAATAGCTCACCAATATCATCCTGTGCACTCAAAATAATAAAAACAAATGGGGAAGTCTTACCAGCATTTCTAGTTGTAGTTCTAGCAACAGTTTCAAGAAAACCTCTTCTATAAGAATGCTGTTTCGATTGAATTCTATTTTCTGGGGTTTTTTTGTCACTATATACGAAGTTTGGATGGCTTTATTAAAAAAACCACACTTCAGTGTTCATCTACTTCTTCTATCACCTCTGTATGATCTCTGAACTCTTCTATCCTGTATTTTATGTACAATAAAATCCACTTCTAATTTTGTAATTTTAAAAAATTCTTACTTCGTGTTTTTGGTTGTACTGCCATTACACTTATAACAGTATTGACTTTTGTAACCCATGTTCTGTTGTTATATACTCTCTCTTCATTATTCATAGCATGTCGAGAAGAGCTTCTATAAAAATAACATAACTGTACCTTGTTGTTCGCAAAATTACTGAATGACGCAGCAAAGGGAATGATGTATTCTCCATCTCTTTACATTTTCAGGCTAAGGTTTTATGTATCTTGGAAAAGAATTCATTGTTAAAAAAAAAAAAAAGTTACCAAAGGATTTATAGAATTGTGTTGTTTTGTTCTACAAAACAAGGAGTAAATTAGCAAATTATGTAAAAGGTCTATTATGCTGAAGCTCAAAAAGGTGCATAAAACTGTTAAAGACAGAGTTTTTAGCTTTAAACAGCAAAGATATTTATTGCAACGTTGGGGAACGCCCAGGTCAGGCTGGACAAGGAACTTCGAAGTCCTTGGCACAAATCAAGGAATATAAACAGTTTCTGTGAGAGATTGCAACATTCTACATACATATTCATATGATTGCAACATCTAATCATACATATTGATAATAGGTGGAGCATAGGTGGAGCCCCGGCAGAGCTTGGGGCGGAGCTTTTCTTGGCCCTCAATTCTGGAGGTGCATCCACTTTTCTTCATCGTTGAGCCTGGGGTCTTGGTAGTCTTCCTTAGTGTGACCTTTTTAACTTTCCATTGTTTTTGCCCCAGTTACTGAAGCTTGGAGAGAGCCTTGGATTCAGGCCTATTCCACCTATTCAAATACCTACCTTAGCTTACTTTAATTTATTACTCCTAAGCCCATTGTATGATGTTCCTAATGTTTTTCCTCTAGTTTTGGGTCCACTGAACTGAACAGAACAAAATTTCTTTCAACATAAGTAGAGCAGATATGGAGCAAGATACCTTGGTTAACTCTCTTTAGGCCTTGCTCTCTTTTCAATGCCCTAAATAATACCCTAAATAATGTAAAATAATCTTACATAAGAAAGTTTGAAAACAATCTATTTTTACACTAAAGATAGATTCTGTATACTTTCAGTCATAGCTATCACTGTATACATAGCATAATGTTCTTATTTCAGAGATCCCATAAAATTACACATCTCAAAAAACAAACCAATAAACCAAAACCAACTTCAATCAATTACAATTTCCATATCCAACACACAAAAAAAGGTCATAGAAGCAAAGCCTCTATTTGCTAACAGCCATGTTCGCTCCACTCTTTGAAATCCAAGGAACAATTAAAGTTGCAGCAGTTAAAAATTATCCATTAATTAGAGCTGGAAGCAAGCACCCATGAAATACAGGTGATAACCATAAATCAGAACAATTAGTCTGTCTAAAAAAGCAGCATGATCAAATCAGAAACTCTCTACCACCTGCTCATTTAATCTTAGGTTGCAGTGTTTTTTCTGTTCTAAGGAGACAAATCTGTATGGGATGACGTCAAATTTTACAGCTATGCATCCCTCAAGGTTATTCGTTGCAAGAAATTCTTTTCAGTCTGAGTTCCCACTCCTCCTAAGATTTTTTACGTATAATCATCTTTAAAACTGCCAGTAGTTTCAAAGAGGTATGAATAAAATTAGGAAGAAACATGAATAAAATTAAGGTAAGTCTTTGTAGGATTGAGTGAAATTACTTGATACAGTTCACTTCCCAAAATCATTTCAATGGATATCAATATTCAATACTGTGATGAAATCTTTTATAATCATTAGAAAAAATCACGAATGAAAGCTACAAGTACTGTCATATTAATGCAAAAGAGAGAGGAATAAAAAAGGCACCTTATATAGATAGAACTTCCACATTCCTGCAGTGACATGGAGAAAAACATAAACAGGTAAGGACAAAACTAAAGAGGGAGAACGACATATGCCATTTATCTCTCTGCCCTAAGTGCTGTGACTATTACGAAAGGACAATTAGCGGTGTGACTCAGATTCTGTTAGCACATAAATTTTATTAAACATCAGTTCACCTTTATTTCAGAGTAATTAATTTTTTCAGGTCTCATAAATAATAAAAACCCTTCAAGGAATATCTAAATATGTCTCTACTTTCCAGCAAAAAAACTGCAGGGACAATCATGAATTTCTCACCAAAAAAAAAAAAAAAAAA
>VXAY01006824.1:0-20181 GCA_013399855.1 Oxyruncus cristatus | reverse complement strand
TTGAAAGGAACAATTTCCCTTGGTCAAGGAGGATTCAGTTAATGGCAGGAAAACTAAAGTTAGGACTGGAAGAAAACAAATGTCACCCTGGTCATCAGAAAGGGCAAGAAGGAGGACCCAGAGAACCACCAGCCAGTCATCCTCACCTCGATCCCTGGAAAGGTAATGGAGCTCCTCATGCTTAAGGCCATCTCTTATCCATCTTCTAGCACAAGAACGTGATCAAGAGTAGTCAGCATGGATTCGCTAAAGGTCAGTCGTGCCTGACCAAGCTGATTGCCTTCTACAATGAACANTTTCTGTGAGTTTTTTTGGTTTTTTTAACTAAGAAGAAAAAAAACCCCTCAGGTTGAGAAATGGGTGAAATAATAAAACACTTCCTTTTAGAAATGAAAACTAAAGCATATGTAGGACCATTAAAAATGAGGGGGCACCCTGGTAACAGAGGATGCAGAGAAGGTAGAGTTACTGAATGCCTTCTCTTATTCCGTCTTCACTGACAAGACAATCCTTCAGGAACCTCTGATCCAGAAGAGCAGGGTAAAAGAACGTTGAAAGGAACAATTTCCCTTGGTCAAGGAGGATTCAGTTAATGGCAGGAAAACTAAAGTTAGGACTGGAAGAAAACAAATGTCACCCTGGTCATCAGAAAGGGCAAGAAGGAGGACCCAGAGAACCACCAGCCAGTCATCCTCACCTCGATCCCTGGAAAGGTAATGGAGCTCCTCATGCTTAAGGCCATCTCTTATCCATCTTCTAGCACAAGAACGTGATCAAGAGTAGTCAGCATGGATTCGCTAAAGGTCAGTCGTGCCTGACCAAGCTGATTGCCTTCTACAATGAACAACTACCTGAATGGATAAGGGAGAGCAGTGGATATTGTCTGTCTCAACTTCAACAAGGCCTTTAACACTGTCTTTCACAGCATTCTCATACAAAGGTGGACTGGATGAGTGGATTGAGGTGAATTTAGAACTGGCTGAATAGCAGGAAGATTCCAAAGGGAATCAGTGGCACAAAGTCTAGTTGGAGGCCTGCCACTGGTGGTGTCCCTCACAGTTCAATACCGGGCCCAGTATTATTTAACTTACTCAGCAATAACTTGGACTAAGGCCTAGAGTACCACCTCAGCAAGTTTGCTGTCCATGAGCCAGCAATGTGCCCTTGTGGCCGAGAAATCCAGTGTTATCCTCAGGTATGTTAGGAAGAGCATTGCCAGCAGTTCAAGGGATCCTTGATCCTGCCCCTCTACTCAGCCTTGATGAGGCTGCATCTGGAGTGCTGTGTCCAGTTCTCGGCTCCTCAGGACAAGAGAGACATGGAGCTCCTGGAGCGGATTTGGTGGAAGGCAACAAAGGTGATTAAGGACTGGAGCATCTCTCTTAAAAGGAAAGGCTGAGAGAGCTTGACCTGCTCAGCCTCGAGTGGAAACAACTGAGAGGAAACCTCATCAATACCTATAAGTATCCGAAAGGAGGGTGCCAAGGAAATGGAGTCAGGCTCTCCTCGGTGGTGCCGCGCAGTAGGACAAGAGGCAATGGGTAGATGAACAGAAAATTCTACCTGAACATCAGGAAGAACTTTAATGTGTGGGTGACTGTGCACTGGAACAGATTGCCCAGAGAGGTTGTGGAATCTCCCTCACTGGAGATATTCCAGAATCATCTGGATCCAATCCTGTGCGATGTACTCTAGGAAAACCTGCTTGAGCAGGAAGGTTGGACCACATGGCCCTCTGTGGTCCATTCCAGTCCTACCCATTCTGTGTTTCCATAATTCCACGATATAACACACAAATGGTTTATAACTAGTAAAATTAAAAAAAAAAAAGTTAAACTGAACTAAAATGAGACATTATTTACTGCGAAATGATTTTTGTGTGTGTGTGTGTGTGAAAATGACATACAGTTATAGTGCTAACGAGTCAGAAGCTTACATTTCATTCAGATCTTATAGTTATTGACAATTTTAATGCTTTCTACTGATAGAAAACCCCCAAAAAATAAAACCCCGCTTTCTTTCTACAAGGTAATTTGTACTAATATTTGTGAAAGTTTAGAGTTGGACAATACCTTTGTAGTAATGTAGAACTCAGTACTTGACCTTTAACTGACTGCCAAAACAACCAATTATAAATTTGAATAGAATAATTTTATAAGATTATTTTTTCTCCATTTACGAGAGAAACTAAATTCATAACTGGAAATAGCATGGATTCATGAGATTGTTGTTTTATTTCTGGATTGGAATAATAAGTACAGGAGATTTAACTTGTGACAACACTTACAGATGCCACAGAAAGGCTTTTTTTCTAAGAATAAAAATGGTGGGTGAAATTTTGGCTCCTCTGTAGTTAATAGAGCAAATTTTTTATTTCAGTGTGACTACTTCACAGAGACTGGAAAAAGTCGTAGCAAATGATTACTAGGATAGTGTTCTTCCACTGAGGACATAAAGTGGTCAGTTTCACATATTAAAGTATACTTCAGAATCTGTATTTTTATCAGGTGTGTTTTCTTATTCTGAAGTCTGATTCCATGTTCAGTAGAACTGTAGGGAATAAAATAGTTTTAAAGACACTTCATTAGAAGGTGTAAGGGCAGTATCTATTACTAACACTCTCAGCACTCACAGTGTTGTCAACATTCAGAAGCCCAAATTGTGCAATTCCTTTAGTCTAGATACCTATTATCAGAGCTTGTCACAAAAGGTCAAATACTTCAGTTTCAGGCATACAGTAAATATCACCAGCACAAATCTAAATAAGGTCACTAAATTCCTTAAAATGTCTTACACCTACCGGGGAAATTACTGTACAGAAATGTAGTTAAAAAACGCTGTGTATTATATGTCACCTCTTTCTCCGCACTTTGAACAGTAGTTACATTGTCTCCAAAGCATCTGGATATAATATTTTAATAAGCTAGAAAACGTTATCTTACCAATTGAGTTATTATATTAGAAGAATGTAGGGAATGAATCAATGCATCATTTTTCAGCAGCTCTCAAAAACATGGCAGCTAAGACTGAAATACCCAAAATAGCTTTAAAGGACTAAATCCATGGCTACATTTCTCTTTTGAATATGAGGCCGGGGTTTTTTTCCTGTAAACTATAACCAAAATTCACAGAATAATTTTTGGTTTGGGTTTGCAGCAATAATTCAAAGATATAGCACTTCTTTTATTGTTGTTATTGCTGCTGGGGTTGTTGTTAGTCTTGTTGACTTTCTATGTGAGAATGCTCAATATTTTCTCTGAACAGAAATACCTGAATTAGTATTTGAGGAAGTGCAGACTTCTAGTACTTTAATTATAAGAGGACTGGAAACTGGCCTTGTTAGCAAATCAGCTTCAGAAACCTTGCATTTGGAGACAAATAAGATCTCAAATTACCAAGCACCAACGTGAATAATTTTACAAGGACATTCACTTCTGCTCAATTGTGGATGTGTGACACATGTGGAAATGGACTATTTCTCAGCTTCCTAATTCATATGAAGTACATTACTTATATGGATGGATAAGGTATTGCAAACTAAACCTAAGTAATTATGTTATAGTAACATCAATCTTCTTGTACAGAAAATAAATTACTGAAAGTTGCTCAGTGGGCACTTTTGCCAGCTCTGTCAATACACTTGGGTGGATCCCATCCAGCCCCACTGACTTGTGTGTGTCTAAATGGCAAAGAAGGCATTAAGAACCTCAGTATTTCCTAGATCCTTTGTTAACGTTTCCCCCCACATCCAATAAGAGATGGAGAATCTCCTTGGCCCTCCTTTTGTTGCTAATGTATTTATAGAAACATTTTTTATTATCTTTCACAGCAGTAGCCAAATTAAGATCTAGTTGGGCTTTGCCACTTCTAATTTTCTCCCTGCATATCCTCATGACACCCTTGTAGTCCTCCTGAGCTACCTACTACTTCTTCCAGGGTTCATACACCCTGCTATTCCTCCTTGAGTTCCAAGCAAAGCTCTCTCTCTGTTTGAGCCAGGCTGGTCTTTCCTGCTGACTCATCTTTTGGCAAATGGGGATGGCCTACTCCTCTGTCTTTAGGAACTGCTTCTTGAAAAATGTCCTGTCAGTATCCTAAACAGGCCAAAGTCTGCTCTCTGAAAGTCCCAGATAGCAGCAGTCTATACCCAACCCACCCATCCCACCATCTGTATTGAATTGTTCAAGAAGGAACTGCATGTGGCCAGTTAAGACATTTTTTTCCTATGATGCAATATCTTCTTTACACAGGAATTTTTTATGACTTAGAATTTCAGCATCCTTTTCTTCAATCTACCTCTAGTTGTTTCTATGTGAGTAAAAAAAAGGCAAATATCACTTAGCTACAGGAAATTGATGTGTTTAACAAAAAGCAATTTGATATTTTGCAGCATTTAAAAAAGGCAAGAGTGCAACAAGCATCCCTAGTAAATAAAAAAGGATTCTCCCAGAATAATATTTATGTAAATAGTTTAACTCATAAGGCAATCATTCTGAAATTCATACTCTAAGAGAAGTAAGTCTTAAAAGGCATGAATAAAAAAAATTCCTAGATTTTATTTTCCAAAGGCTGCACACCACTGCCACCCTGGTAACTGTAAGACTTGATATGGATATTCTGTTCCAACAGTATATCATATACAATATTAAAACAAATTAAAATGTTCAAATATATTATTTATGGGACTTCTACAAAACATAATACTGTTTTAGAGTGACCTACTAAAATCTGGACTGGGTATAACAAAATACATTGTTATTTTGCTGAATATATATGTATCCTTATATATAATTATGCCTATACATATGTAGAATTATTTTTCTGCTTGTAACATAAAAATGTATTGCTAGTTTGCTGACTGTGTATTATGTGTATATAACATAATATTTTGATTTCTAGGTGTACATATACTTCTTTATATTAAAAAGATAGTTTGCATGTATATGTATACATTTCATCAATGCTGGTAGCTGAAGGAGGAATGGGGGGAAGCTCTCAGAGTGTAGAGCCCTAGACAGATAATCAGCTATAGCAGCAAAGTTTGCCTTGAGTTGCACAGAAAGCAGGCACAATTATTCAGTAATCTTTTGGCTTTGCAAGTAACTGAAAATGTAGTGGATGATTAGGAGAACGAGACTGTTTGCCTTGCAGTGGATAGAAACAATTACTGTTACAATGATGAACCATTTGTTTTGGATTACCAGACACTTCATTTATAAGAAAGAGATGGGAACATATGAACTGCTTGATATTGTCATCTGTAACACTCCCACACAAGAAAATGTATATTCCAGGAAACAAACAAACAAACAAACAAACAAACAAAAAAGAGAGAGAAAAATAATTAAAAGGAAAAATTAAAAATAAAAATAACTTACAAGAGCAGCGTATTTGTTGAATAAAAGTTTTGGGTTTATTGGTTTGGATTTAGGTTTCTTCCTGCATGTTGATCTTTGGTGTTCATGGACGTCACAAACTACAGATTTATGAAGACAGAATGTGAAAAAATCTCATGCATTCTGACTTTCAGTACTCCTGTCAGTATGTGCACTTTTATGAAATTATTATCTTCCACACACATATTAATTTTAAGCCTTGTGTAAAAGTTAGATAGTGATAAGGAACGGACAGCTATGAAAATTAATTAACTACAATTTGAAAAAACAGTCTGAGACAAAATGATGGCTTCACTGTACTAGGAACAGATGTTATAATCCAGCTTCCACATAAGGTAAATTCAGTGAAACCTACCAAAAATCCCAAACCTCATTTTTGGTGATTACCTACTTGATATGATCTATGGCTTTTTGCTATGTTTAACCTTGAAAATATAGCATAGCAATACATGAAAGAGACATAGAAAACTTTATAGTACCATGAATTAATAAAAAGAGATAAATTCAAGTTGAGTAAAATATCAGAAATATTACTATTGCATTTAGGTATGTTATTCATCTAGTGAAATATAACGTGATAATAAATAGAAATGCTGGAACTAGGCAATGCTTCAGGGCCTTAAGCTGCCTTATGCTGTGTGGATGTCTCCCTTGGAGTGTTATATTTATACTTGATGAATCTAACTTTTGTATCTGGGCAGTCCCGAACTACAGTGTCTTTATCTCTGTCAGCTTGGAGCCCACCAACGCACAAAATCAGAAATAAACATTGACTGTTTCATCACAGCACAAACTTGAGAGATGATATTCTGCACTTTAAGCACCATGAGTTAAGAATTGGCAGTACAGCAACATCACTATAATCCTGTTGTGACAGAAAAGCTGAGTCTCAAATCCTCTCTCATGCTAGATCTGCAAATATGAATGTGCGAAACAGAGGTCAAAATACAACATAAATTCTATTTCCTTTCACTGAAGATCTAAAAGCATTTTTTATTCAAAGGGTAGGATTGAGATACTCAGTATATAATTAAGTAGTATATTATAGATCTACACTTCTTTTAAAAATAGAACAAAGGAAGGATATTCCACATTTCTGTGATGTGAAATTTCAGAGGGTTTTGAAGCACAAAAGCAGCAGGTGGCAGACAATGAAGCTCTAAAGAGAGGGAGTATGTGAGGCCACAGGCTTCTGTGCTGGCTCTGATTAAGACCTTGAGCATGGTGAAACAATAAAACAGGCAGAACCTTGGAATGACCCCAAGTACAGTGCTGTGTTTCACATGCACTTAATCCGTACATGCTTGACATTTTCACTAGCCTCCAAAAAATCATACTATTTTCAGTCATTACTTTGAATGAGCTAGGCTTTTGGTGTCTGGGCTACTTATACCTGATTGTAATAGACTGAGTTACTTCAGTAAGACATGCCCTTTTAGGGCACAGTTACCTCAGCATATCCTCTGGTAGCAAAACTGATTTAAGGAATTTCTTTTTGTGCCTACCCAGAGGTAATTATTCCTGCCTCTATGACATGATCAATGTCCTGCATCTACTGTGTTAACAGAAACGTTGAACCAGGCAAACAGGGTAAACAGGTTCACAAAAATGATCCTATTCAGAACAGTGGGACATTCCTGCTGCCAGAGGAATGCCCAGAACACCTGCATTACACAAGAGTTGAGAGAGTTATTCTTAACACAATCTTGGCAGAACCGGAGGCTTTCTAAGATTTGAACAACTGTTTTGAAATTCATAACTAAATGGCTTCTTCAGGAAAGTAGTGAGGAGATGATGTAAGAGTTAAGGGAAAAGGCAGAGTTAAGCGACAGAACGGAAGGACACAAGATATGGGTTAAGGCCCATGCTGAAAGTTCACAGTTTCTTTCATTTCAGCTTTGTTGACTTGTTTGTCAGTTAAAAGTCTTAAGTTTCTATCCCACAACTGAAAATAGATACCTGGATTACACCTGAAATATGTCTGCAAGTGTGAGTAACAGATATCTTGCTGTAGACCTGTTTATCATTGGTAAATACACACACAGTGATCTGGACCTGCTGTGGCACTGTGAAACTCACATTGCAGCATAGGACCTCACGGGCCTTGACAGTTTTTCATACGCTGCTGAAGCATACTTAAAAGGTCAACTACAGTCCTGTAGTCAGGAATCCTATGGGCATAAATTATATAGTCTGCACCAAAGGCCTGGCAGTTGAGTCACTGTTCAGGAAGCAGTTGCAGTGAAGCTTTCAGCAGTTCCTAGGACTACTTATTTCAGCATAAAAATGGGAATAAACCCAAAAAGGAACAGAAATAATGTCTGATACTATGAACTCTGATGTTAATCTTCAAATCATCCATTACAAACAGATATTACACAGGTGGAAATTAAAAAAAAAAAACAAAAGCAAACAACCCTCACTGTTTCTTGAGGCTTGTCTTGTCTGGGCCTTTTTTAGTTCTCTTTTTTTTTCCTCAAATTTCTTTATCTCAGTTTATTTCAATGCTTTATTTTCAGGTTTTTTTCTTGCTGAATTTCTGACTAAACAAACTCTCTAACCTTAATGAAATCTCAAAGCCCCTAAATATGTCAAATATCTTGAGGTTCCAGCTAGCTAGAAGCAGAAATACCTTGCAGCAACTTCTATGAGTGCATGGTATATATAAAATTTGGTCTAAAATGGTCTATAATGAAGGGGAGATCATAAAGTTGCACACACTTGTTGCTCATCTTCAAACTTTTTGCCTTGCATTTCGGTATTGACTTTTAAAGTTCTCCTTGCTTCTGTGACTACTGTTTACGTAGAATCATACAAATACAAAGGTAAATATTTTTGATTTGTTTTTCTAATAAGAGTTCCAGGAGAGCTAGTCTTCAGTTGTCACAGTATTAGTCAGGGTATAAGAACTCAGTAAAAGATGAGACTGAAGTATAGAATACAACACACTTAAGAGAACACAACCTTCTCTTTCATCAAGAATATAGACAATTATTTTAAATATGTTATTTTGTTTTGTTTCATTTAGTTTTCTTGAGACAGCTTTCTTAGACACAATAGAGACACTTTCTGTAAGAGTTTCTGTAATCAAAGTAGTATAAGAACATGTCTACATGTCCTTTTTAGCTGGAAGTAGATCCAATCTAAGAGGCAATGACTCATTTTTATTTTTAACAGGTTTTTTTCAACTCCCCTCCACTCCAGGTTATTATATCCACCTCAGTTGCGTCAACTCAATTGCCTTTGCAGTTTTGAGGGTTTTTTGTGGTTTTGGTTTGGTGGTGTTTTTATGGTTTTGGTTTTTAACACATCACAGAATTACTTTAATTCGTTTTAAATTTAAATTAAAAAAAAAATTACATTAAATGCAAATAAATGGAAAAAATATTTTGTTCCTACTCTAAAGAGGGCTCATTACAGACTGATACACAAGCAAGTCAATCTTCACAACTGAGCCACAGGAGCTGCGGGTGAGATGAAAGTGAAACACTGGGGAGAATAAATTTTAAAAAATGTCCTGTTATTACAGTCCCATTCTTTTCTTATCTTTCATAATACAGTATCACCATGTAACACCCTAATCCAAAAGGGAAGAGTATTCTGAACAGCCTAATGAGTGGTGAATTTTGCTATGGCAGCCAGGAGGGCCAACAATATTTGGGGTGTATCAGTCACAGCATCACCAGGCAGCCAATCTGCCTCTGTGATTTAGGAAACACGTGGTTCAGTGCACGATAAACAGTTAGAATTAACAGGTTTTTGCTGTGGTTTTGCCCCTTTAGCTGGGAGATGCTAACCACAGCAATGCCTCAGTAGGGAAGGGGACATTTAAGTAGTAAGATCAGTTGGTTTGGGGGATAAATAAAAGATATATGAGACCCTTATGAAGGTATGTCAAAACTAATTACACACTGCACAGCACAACACATCAATACCACTGATTAGTGTAAATACCTCTGAGATTATGCATATTCTTTTTCCATCACCAGCACCTAATACATAAGCACAAACGAGATACATAATAGCTGATGAAAAGCAGAAATAAACATCAGAACAATTTAAAGTGGACCAGTGTGGGCCAGACCAAAATCCTTCTGGTAGCCTTCAGCTTCCAAAAATACCCTCTTCATTACTTTGAATTGTGTGAGTATACTCTTCAGGCTAATGCCAGTGAAAAAAAGGTGATTATCACTTTTGCTCCTCCAAATAATTTCTCCCAAACCAGTACATATAATACTGGTGTGTATATGCACCCTTTTACCCTTAGGACAGTCTGAAGAAATTGCTGCAGAACTGAGTTTTCAGACTGTTCTCAAAAAGTATTTAATTTTAACTCATACAGGAGATATTCCTAGTACTCTTCCAGCCAGCATAAGCTGTGAAAACATTTATTTGTCTTTCAAAATCTACTATTCTTTATTTCTTAACTAACAATTTCTTTATTCAGTGGAAACTCCCTCCTTCTTTCTTTACTCTGAAGCATTGCCTCCATGCCAGTGCATATGTTTACATGCACAAGTGATAGAAAAGAATCTAAGCAGAACAGATCTTTGGAGTTTGTTGCTCTTGACCAACATCAAGAAGGAAGACATTGCTTTGACAAGAAAATTGGCAATTGACCCTCCTCCACTTTCCTCCAGGAGTGTTGTAAAATTGTGGTGCACTCCAAAAGAGGATGACAAGGTTGATCAGAGTTACCTTTCCTCTTAGATTGTCAGTAGCTACATCCATGTATTGGCACAAAGTGCTCTTGTATTATAGTGCCTTTGAAGTAGATTTTCCAACTGTGACTGATGCAGAAACAAGGCTCCTGTCTGCTTCTTTGTCAGCAATATTATTTCTTAGTGACTGAAGTGTCTATCAATTCATTTTGAGCAGGTGTCCTAGAAGAAAACCAGGCTAAAAGCTCTGGACTTCTATCTTCAAAAGACCAAAAGATGTATGCACTCAAGATGGCCTAATAACTTATGGACACTAAAAATTATTATGATTTGTAATTGCAATTGCAAAAGCATTTATTTATTGTTTTCTTTTAAATGGAACAGCAAGGTTTTTCTCATATCAAAGAAATCAATGAAAATGAAATTATCTAAACCAAGGTGAACTTTGTAAGTACTCCTGAAAAGGAAGTCCATAGGAACTTCATGCCTCCCTCAACTTCCATCTTGTTCTGTTGTCTGAACCAAGACATTTAGATTTAGACTGGATAGCTCTCCACTACAATAGCTTGTCCTATATGAATATAAACTAATAGTAAACATCATAGCACCATAGAATCATAGAATGGTTTGTCTTGGAAGGGACCTTAGAGACCGTCTAAAGAAGTTTAATTTCTACTTTCCAAACCAAGATAAAAAGCTAAGGGAAAAACTTGTAAATTAATTCTCGTAGCAGAAAGTAAAGATTTAGAAACTGTGCAACCTAAGGGAAACAAAGCTGACAATGGTTTAGATGGAATGATATCCAAACTACCAACATTTTTTTAAAATACCAACAGCACTTTTAATGTATTATGTATTTCCTGGGACAACAAATTATTCTGATTTTTAAGGCCTCCACATAATTTAATAAAGAGGACAAAATGATACAACAACATAGTGACAGAACACTACACATGATGAGATTAAGATATCAGAAATCTCAGAACAATAGTAGAGGTAATATTGTCTATCAGCATGATATTTAAGAATCAAACATGAATCTTTTAAGGTAATATTTATATCCAGATCATATTTTCCATTCTAGGTCATCCAAAAAGGTTTCTGGCTCCTTTCTTACTCAAGTTTTTACCCTTTTGTGTAAAACAAAGGCTTCAGTAAGTTCTGGGAGTCTTGTGCAAACACAAAATTAATAATTGCTCATTTCAATAAGAAAAAAGATTTTTTTCAGACCTTAAACTTTGTAGTATAAACTTTGCAAACATAAAAATATAAAATCTGTAAATTGTCTCCCTGGAAACAAATTTACAAAGCAGAGCATTATACTGTGAAACCACTAAAGCTGTGCATTTTTTCTTAAATAATATCAGTTGAATTTACCTTTTTTTCCCCCCAAACTGCATAGGCTCAGTTAAATGTGGTGCTTTCTCTTGACATGCACAACAAGCAAAAACTAATATATCATGATAAACCCTACTCCTAATACCCCACATTTAATGCAAAGATCTTTTTTTTTTTTTTTGTTAAATATTCCCTGTGTTTTCCCTGACATATAATTCTTCTTTATTTTATCACTAGATCATTATCTAATGAAGGTCAAAGTGCTCTGTAGTGTAATGTTACATCTAACACTTTTCTTTTTATCCCCGGAGTTATTCACACATTTTGCTCATAATTGTCCTATGAAAATTCTTTCTATTGTGGCTGTTTGAAGAAATACAGCATATTACATCAACCACAAGATTTCCTTCACTGCTCTGAGAAATCTAATGTTGTAGCTCTTGGGCATTTGAGTCATTAAGGGAATTTTCATGTTCAGTACCCTGCAACAGATTCAGTCTTGCATAATTCAAAACAACTTCACACCACTTATAGTAAATGGTCCGTGCACGAATGTTTGCTTTTCTTATTGTCTTCCTCACTGAAGATTTTTTAAACCTTTTTTTAATTCTCTTTCATCAATTAATGGCAAGAGGGTACAATGGCATCAACTGAGTATCAAAAACCAATGGCAGATTGTTAAATGCTGGAAAGCGCTGAAAATTAAGTTTATCTGATTTCTGTGCTAACACCTTCATTCTCCACAAACACTCAAGTGGGAAAACCTCTACATGAAGTGAAGCCCCACCACAGTTTGGCAGGCCTGAAGTTGATGTAGATCTTATCCTTGGTTATATAGAGTGGAAAAATTCTGAGTAACTTCTTATTAGGATTTACTGGAAGAGCTGAAATAAAAATTTTAGCCTGATTAGTAAAAATATTACTAAAAGGACATCCAAAAGGAAAGAAGGATATCTTGAAGACTGGTCAAAGCAAGAAATAAAAAAACAGTGATGAAAGATACAAAATGAAGCACAGGTTAGCTAAACTATGCACGAGGTTTCAAAAAAACTCAGTGGTAAATCAGAGATTGTTTCAAATTAAAATTATTTTAAAAATGCAATGAAATCTGTTACTGCTCAGTAATGGTGTTCCTTGCAGTAATGCAGAGATTAACCTGACATTGAATGATGCTGAATAGTGTCATTCAAAATGCCTTTTCTATACCTAACTATGTGCGGCTATTAAGAAAATTTAGAAGTACATATAACCTGCTATAAGTTATACTTTCCTTTTGTTCACTTATTAAATATTTTTTTCTACTTTATATTTATTTAAATTTTACTTTGAAATAGACCCAACTTAAAGTAGAGAAAAATATTCTGGTTCAGAAATATTCACTAAGTGCAGATATTGAGTGAATAATATAACCAACCGAGTCTGTTTTGCACTTACACTTTTTTTCATTTTCACTTAGACCTCTAAAAATTAACTTTTTTGGATATAAATTTAAGGCACAATCCTTCACTCCAACACAAAAGGTTAAATTAGAATATATGTTAGAAAGTGTAAAGCTCGTCTTAATGAATTGCTGTAACAATAAACAAATCTGCAAAAAGTACCTGGAAAACCTTCTCTAACTTACAGACTGAATTAGGTAGACGAAAAACTTATTAAATATTTCCTATTTTGTCTCTGAATTTAACTATATCTCAGGTTTCTTCACCTGAATGCCACCATTACTTTTAACATAGACATATGAAAAGGAGATTTTCTAGAACAGAGGTATTATTAAAAGGAAAAAAAAAAAAAAAGAGATGAAAACCAAGAAACTCCAGACCAATCAATGAACCATTAGTTGTAGGGGGGCACTTGGAAATATTCTAAAGGGCTTGGAGAAACACCTGGAAAAACACAGTTTGATTTTGGATTGCTACACAGGCAGGGGAGTTCATGCTTAATTACACAGCATGCTTTGAAAATATTTCTGGTATGATAGATAAGAGAAATCCTTCCGATTCTGTAAAATTACTCCTTTAAAATGCATCTGAAAAAGTTTCATGAACGAAAAGAATAGTTAATACAAATATTGCTGCATGTAGGAAAATGAACAGAAAGAGTGTATATTCTAGTGTACATTACACAGGATCATTCTCTTTTAATTCCCTCACCAAAAAAGGATTATATAGCATAGGAAATAAACTACAGATTCTCTTCTACTCAGTCACTTTCACTACTCTCTATTGTTGGATGGATCAAAAGTGAAGATAATATTTTAGGAGGAACTTACATTTTAAATTGGTGTCAGAAATGGAAAGACTCCCTTTGAGTCAAAGAAGAATGTCTAGCCAAATTGAACTTAATCTTCCATTTTCTTTATCAGATTCTGTAAGGATGATATGAATGTTCATATTTCATTACATTATCTCTAATTTCTGTATTTTGCAGTGAAATCATAAAAAAAAAAAAAAAAAAAAATCGCTCCTGTATTTATTTCTTCCAAGTTTGCTATGTTTCTGCAGACTACAAAAGTACTAAACCAACATGGTAATAATCTCCATTTTCTGTGGCCTTTTGCAGTATGAAAGGAACAGCAGAAGTGGGCTTGTCATGTTAAGAACACCTCCTTGTCTGACCATCCTGAAGCCACTCTGGCAGTCACAGCTGCATCACTTGAGCTAGAACTGAGGCCACTTTGCGGCTACATGCACCACAATCACACAGTCAGACCAGGTCTAGTTCCATAGCAGAGTCTCAGCCATCCCGATTGTTAAAATAATTTAATCATGGTGCAACAACAAAATAACAGCTCTTGCTGGGTACCTCCTTGGAGGGACCCTGAGCAAAGGAATCCCTGGGCTCTTACACCCTCAGTGTGTATGTACAAAGGTCTTGCTCTTCCAGCTGAGTCCTCAGCTCCTGATGTTCTCTGGGTGTCCAGTCCCATGGTCAGTGTTACAGGTCACTGCACAACTTTTTTTGCAAAGGGTTGGCAGCTGTCAAATACCCAAGGCAAAACCGGTCTGCCCATTCAAACATTCCTCCCACACAGTGGGGCAGGGGGAAGAGAAAATTCCGTGTTTAGTTTTTTAGAACAAGTGAACCCATGACAAAATAAAATGATTTTCTACTTTTAAGTCAATAGTGAAGTTTTTGTTTTTCAGTTCAGAGGTTTCCCCTCATTCCCCTCATCCCTCTCAAAACACAATTCCCTGAGTGGAAAGCACTTCTGGAGGGGTCTTCACTTTCAGACAAATTATTCCATCTGTAGAGTACTGATTATTAATCTATCCAGAGGAGTGTCAAACTGTTTATTTTTCCTCTTGGAACTCTAGCACAGAGTTTCTTTAGCAGCAATGCTTATAATCAATGAAAACAGTGTTCTTAGGACCCTAAAGCAGAAACAGTCTGAAGCTGGACTAGCACAGAGGAATGTACAAGGCACAGTATCATGGTGGGCTGCTGGGTGAGAATGATTTAACTAGTATTTTTAGTAGTGTGGAAATTTATGGGAGTGAATGCAGCCCTATGGTTCAGCAGAAAACAGGCAAAAGCCTTGCTGGAAGAACAGAAGTTTTGTTTACGAAAGATTCCTAAAGTGAAAGACAAACAAGCAAAAAAGGTGGACACACTTCCATCCAGCTCTCAGAGGTGCTGAGTTCTGAGGAGATTCTTATCTGCTCAAAGAAAACAAAGGTGGGACTCTTCTGGCTCCTATTCGTTTAGCCCCCAAGAGACCTGTGGTAAACCAGAGAGGATGGAAGGAAGGTCCTTGTAAACCTTTCAGAAACTAAGGGGGAAAAGTGCTTATCAGTTAAAAAATAAATGTATCATCCTGGTTCCCAAAACACTAGGTATCTTCTGGCAGTCTGAATTCTGGCACTGACATTTCAAAGATTTTTCTTTCCATTCAATTTTGCTTTGCGCTTACTGTGGTAACAACAGTGTGTGAACAATCTGTTCTGCACCTTTGTGGCTATGCCTGTGTGCCTTGGCATAAACAGAATGCCAGGGTGTGATCTAAAATGGCTACTGCCTTTTAGGTCAGGACAAAGGTGGATTTTAGCCAAGAAGAAGGCAGGACATCTGACCAGATAACAAACTTCTTACTCTGCCCACAAACCTGTTGCATCCAATTAGAAATGTATTAGTAATGCATGTTTATAGTTTGATCTATGACCTGTACCAATGAAATTGTATTGATTATGCACCGGGGTGTGAAGACTGTATAAAAGGGACTGTCTTTGTTCAATAAAGCGGACATTTTGTAGATCATATTGGTCGTATACATCTGTTCCGAACTCCTCCACCCAAAGCTTACTTAAAGGTATACTGTGGAATTTAACATATTCTTTAAATACAAAAAAACCCCCCATCAATAGGAAGACAATTTATAGGTAACTGTCTAATAACCCTGGTTTTGAACACCATTTTTGTTTAGTTCCTAAATTCCTTGTGTTTTTCCAAAATCTAGAAGGTACAAAGCAGGAATCTGGATTTTTCACCTACTTGTGGGGCTTGAAAGAGAAGCAAAATTAATTATCTCTTCTTCAGATATTAATTTTCACTTTCAAAATGGAATTCTTGATTTTCGTTGCTAAGATTAAGTCTTGCTAAAGACAATGTTTTGTCTATTTTTAGTACAGTATAGTCTCTGTGGGACTAGATACAGAAAAATAGAAGTACTGGAAAATACCTGTCCCTATTGTATTCAGGAAAAAATAAAAGGAAAAGAAAAGGAAAGAAGAAGATGGCACAGTTCATGGTTTTTATTTCTTTGAGTGATTCAAACTACATTTATACCTCTTCATCTCTTTTTCCCCCATCTTAAAAATTACAATAGTCTTTAGCTTTACTGGCATTTATCTCCCATAAGTAAAGTCAAAGAGGATATGTAATGAAAAAAGTTTTAATTTCCAAAACCTATTAAAAATCTGTCTCCAACAACAAAAAAAAAGTGTTTGAAGTTCAAATGAAAGACAATATCTGAATAAAACTAATACTCAAGAGAACGCATGGCACCTGCCAGACACTGTAAAGGTTTTATAAATGTTGTCTTCTGCAAAGTCGAATGCAAACATCATAAGGCCTTTGGTAAATATGTAAACCAGCCTTTTTGTTTGAGCAGAAATATTGAGCTTCCTGGCATTACAATTATAAAATAGAGAAGATTATTTCAGATTTTTTTTTTAAATATTTGTTTAGTGGCCTCTCTCTTTTTCCTTGGGATCAGGTTTCAAATCACACACAGAGGTAAATGTTTGAAAACAGTCTTCCTTAGTAATACAAGACTGACAAAACAATCCATTTAGAAGTCATTTATGAGTAAACATGTAGAAACAGTGATGCTGGAAAACAGAAAAATGATTTGGCTGTCTGATCCACAGTAACAGAATGAATAGGAAAAATTCTTTACTGCAGGAAAATAATATTGTTTAGATTGAATAATGCAAAACGTTTATCTCTTTGCAGAGGCAAATTATCACATTCTATGTGTCTACAATTATCTACTGGTAACTGTATCAAATTAATTTTATCTGATGGTTTTAAGTATTGTGTTCATAGTGTTTCCTTTTTTTTTTTTTTAAAGAACACCACAGTAAAAAAATAAAAAATAATTAAAAAAACCTAATAAAAATCTGCAAAACATCACAGACCTTAAAATAAGCATAGCTAGCTTCTGTGAGATCTACTAAAATATATGGTATGGAGCTTTATGGAAACATCACCATTAAGACAAAAATTCTACACTTAACACTAATTTTCCTACTTGCTGCTGTTATCATAATACAGTGGGAAAAGGGAATTATTCGAAGCACTACTGTTTAGATACAAACTATATTGTATTATTTTTCATTACTAATTATTTACCCTTTGCTTTGAACATGGAAAATACCCAAATGCTGACCTTCAAGTACCTCAGGGAAAAAATTTAATCCAGATAAAAGCATTTAAATTTCTCATCTGACCTCCTCATATCTAAACTTCAGAGATATATTTCCATCAGTATCATTTTACAGATTTGGATTTTTGGCCCTATCTAACAATAGGACTGTCAGAAAACATTCTGAATATTACAAAATAAAGCAGTGGTGGTGAAAACAGGAACCTCTGCTGCAGACAAGACTTGCACTTGACTGCTGGCTTTGAGAACCAGACTAGACTGCAACATCCTTATCTCAGACATGACATAGTGGTCATCAGCACCTTCACCTCTAATTTATTTACCTCAGATATGGGTCCCATACAAGAGAAGAAAAATATTCCATCACTGTTCATCTGTACCATTGTCTTTACACAGAAAAAATGAAAATGGTATTTACCTTAAATGGCAATAGTTTTGGTTTGTTAATTCCAGAAACATACCTTCAGTACCAACCTTGACCTACACAGAATTACATATTACTGCCATCACACTATCAAATTCCTGCAGTGTGTTAAATTAAATAGTTAGACAATTAAGAGAAACTTGGTGAAGGCATCATAACTGTAAAAACTGAGACCAGTCTTGTACAAAAGCTTATAACACTTTAAGTACCAAACCAGAAAAGGCTCAAACCCAAATGTACCACTTTTTTATTATTTTTACAAAGTGAATATGTTGTAAAGACTACAAAGCAAAAACAGGTCTTTGAGAAAGAACCATAAGACTTTTACTCAATAAATGTCTTTCTCTACAGCTGAAACATACTGATGAGTATAATGCACTTGACATGTAAGTTTATTAGATATTTTTGAGCTAGTTTCACTCCTACCTTTCTCACACATCTATCCTGATAACATGAAGAAATTGGTGAATTGATCATTTTGAAAAGGTCATCTAACTGGGATTTTTATTTGGAGATCAGCAGATCATATATATAAAAGGACATATGTAGTTCATGTTGCAGTTACAAAACCTTATATCCTAGGGTAATGGTAACTGTCTATAGGCCTCTAAACTTGTGGATTTCAGAAAAGTACCACAATGTTAAAACCTTGAGCTGAGTTGCCTGTCATACATTACAAAGTATTTAGGTACTTGTCCCTGCTATTTAATACACTGAAAGACTTCTCTTTGAGCTTTTCAGAAAGGGAGGTTCCCATCCTGCAGCTGAAAATATTATTAATTTCTGCTCTAGATACCTGTGTTGTTTGCATCTGTTGGATCCTCCCTTTGGGAGGTTTACTCCTTCTTTTAAGAAAAATGTAAATCACCTGATTATATTTTGTTTTAGTTGTTTTATGCTATTTGATAAAGAACCCCATGAGAATATCTGATGAGATCCCACAGGACTTTCTAATTTGTCTTTAAAAGACTAACAAACCATAGTCTTTTGCCATTATGATAAACAGACATTGAAGCAAGTAAAAGGAAAGCCTTGTTAATTTTTCAGGACCTTCCTAGACATAATAGAAGTAAAGGACTAGGGTTTTGGGTTTCTTAGTCACTTTTAAATGCTCAAGGAGATAAATAAGTGATTCATAGGCAAAAGCATAGAGGTGGACTGTGGGGTTTTTTCGCCTGATTTTTTTTTTTTTTTTACCACTCTAATTTAAGCCATATGATGCACAGTCATTTTATGAGACTATAAAATTGTCCTCAGTTTATATACATATAATTTTTTCTTCCTGCAATATTTATGTGGGAGGCAGATGTATTTTACTCAGTTTTTAGCACATTTCTGGCTGAAATTCTCTCTTATATATTTTGTTTTCACTCATAAATATCACTAATATCTATCTACTATTTTGGCTAAAATAAATAGAAATAGAAAGGTTCAGAAATGTTAGCAAATTCTATGTAATTAAGGAAAATTTTATATATAAAATAATGCAAGAATTCTTAAATATATTATCAGAGTACTAGAAAATCTGCTGTATGCAGAGACAGACACAGAACTGAAAAATACTTATTTCTGTAGACTCAGAAATCACCAAAATTTACTCCATTCATTGCTTGGAAGTACAAACGCTGGATCTCATATCAGAAAACAACACTTGAAGTAGAAGATTAAAAGAATTTTGCTGGAAATTATATGAACATTATGGTCTCATTTCATATTGACAATTAAATATTCGTATATATGTGTGTGTGTTTTAAAACACTTCAAAACCTAAGGAGTGCAATTTTTTAGCTTGTTAAGATACAGACTCTGAAGCATGATGACACAACTACTGATGTTGTATGATTTAATTAATATCGATTATAATAGTGTCTGGTCAATATTTCTGATGAGAAATGCAGATTTGGTTATAGTGGTTTGCTTTGAAAATTCACCTTTTCATATGTTTGTGTCAAAATTGGGAGTACTTTTGAACTTCTAAAATTTCTTTTTCAAATGAACCATTTTTTTGATAATAGACTTATTTCTAGTTTATTTCCTTCATTTCTTTCTCTAATTCTTTTCCTTCAAGTTTATATTAACTATAAGACTTTTCAAAATTATCAATCTGAAAGTCATCTATATAAAATTATTTTTGTTATAATTCCTTGGAACAGGCAATATGTCATAAAGATATAAATAAAAAAATAATCTTTAAATTATTACTTACATTATAAAATTTTATCATATATATTTGTTTTAATTTATTTTTCTAACTACATTATTGCATAATAATAATTGCAATAACAACTTTAACCTTTACTTTCAAATAAAGAACATAATGATTCTCCCTTACAGTCAAATTCTCCTGTTGGAAATTTGGAAGAAAAGAAACTGGTAGGATGCTTACTGATGCAACCTTTTTTAATTGACTTTGGAAAATGCCTTGATTATATCAAAAGAATAATAAAGTTGAAAAGGAGAGTTTTCTGTCTGTTAGTA
>VXAY01006823.1:831148-901750 GCA_013399855.1 Oxyruncus cristatus | reverse complement strand
AAAAAAGGAAAAGTTGAGACACTCCCCTCCATCCGCTGAGCTCGGAGGCGTTGGAGTAGCTGCCTGGTCTGGCTCCTCCCCTGCAAAGAAAGTCCAGGCCATGTGTAGCTCTGGCACCTGGTGATTGTTGGGCTCAGGCCTTTCCCTTCCTCTGGCTTTCGGACCGGCGGGTGGGGTGCGGAGGGGCAGGGGGACTCTGCCCCCACCACTTCCCCAAACTGTGGTCGCTTCGGAGCAGAGGTCTGGCTCCCACGAGCTTCCCTTCCTGCAAAACGCGAAAAGTTGCGTGCGTAGGTGTTCAATAATAGTGAAATTTTAGTTGCTTGCTGGCCTTCTGAGTTTGCACGCTTGGCTGGTGGGGACACAGGGGATTGTGGTCTGCGTTGTCAGAAATGGCAAAAAAGTACGTGAAGCTTGTGCATGGTTTTAAATATTTGCAACTTATTTGAGGTTTTCTCTGGCCAAAACAGCAAGAACTTTTCGTTTTCTTCTTGAGCTTCAATTGGTTTATCCCTTTTTGTAGGCTTTTTGGTCAGATTAGTTAAGATTTATTTTTTTTTTTTAATGGCATGCTACTGTAACAATCCTTGGGGTAGCATCTGAGACTGATCTTGATAGTAGCCAGGAAACGGAGGTTGAGGATGTTTGGCTATAGAGCTTTGGTGTTTTCACCATTTTGGAAATGAAGAAGGGTGGCTAAACCCACTAAGATATCAAAGATGTGTGTTGCTGTAGCAAATCTGCTATTCTTTAAAAATGGCAGATCTTGTGGGGCCTGTCTTGGCTTTTTTTTTTTTTCTTAACCACACTGAAGGAGGCAGAGTGGTGGTTGCCGCCCCCTTCTCTTTGTTGCTAGCTCTGGTTCTTTGTTCCGCCTAAAGGGGAAAGGAGGCCCCTGTTAGGGATAATTTTGGTGAAGCTGGGATCTTACTTTTCCTAGGGAAGAGGAATCACTTTTCGCCTTGTTAAAAGAAAGACAGCAGTAATAGTTTAGAGGCTTTCTCTCTGCAAATATTTGCTTGCTTTTTTTTAATGAATTTGTTTGGTGTTTTTTTAATTAAGTCAAGTGGCTATAGTTTACTAGATATTGATATATTCAGTTTTTCTGTGATCCATGAATTTTGATACTCGATGCTAGGATTAGATTCACATTAACAACCAAAAAGCTATGCTAGTGAAGAGAGGGGAGAAACTGGAAGAGGAAGAAGTTTGGAGGTGGCAGGATAATGGCGACTTAAGGCAGTTGAAGCTCATGTGTTGCTTGAATATGTAAACTAGGATAAAAGCAGTTAATAATGTAGGGAAAATAGGATCTGTTGTGAAAGTGACTTAAAATAAATACTTTATGTGTGACAGAAACAGCTTTGGAATATTTTTGATGTCTCATTTTTATTGCCAAATCCAACAGTTATTTTACATGTCTTTTGGAAATGTGTTATTAGAAGAAGTTTTAGAGTTAATACGTGCAGTTAATATTCCTGATACTAGTGTGGGGTTCATCTGGCAGTTCTGAATGTTTCACAACTGTATTGTACCAGCAAAGTCATTGAATCACAGCAAAAAGACTATTTGAAGCCGTAAATAACCCAAAACAAAAAATTACGAAAGTACCTTAAGCACACAACTGAGATAGTGGTGTATCTCTAAAGGAATGTCATAGCTGAAGTAAAATACCATTTTTTGTCATAATTGGCCCTCTACATGTACTTTTACTCTGTTTCTTGCAAAGTATACTCTAAAAAGTGTTGAAAAGTTCTAGAAGCAAATATCCTTATTTTCTGAGATGCAAAAAATCTCTCCATGCTTTTTGTGAAACTCAGTGTGGTTGTCATCTAAGGCTGCTTTTTTAAATTAGCTTGTATGTGCTAAGTTTAAGAAGTGCCAAGTGTTCTCAGAGTGTACTGCTTTTGACGTTTTTTTGAAAATTAATATTTTTAATAGCCTTCATACTGTACTCAGAACCAATAAACTTTGAGGTAGACAAAGCTTGATTTCATTCCCCATAGTTTGCTTGTAATAGACAGCCAACCACATCCAGTTTCCAGAATCTTCGTTGCTAGTAATTTTGTCAGGTCAGGAATTTCATTTAAATTTGAGCCAGTATACTACAGGAAGAACTAAAAATGTACAAGTTAAAATACTCTGGTGATCTTATTTGAAATATTTTTAATACATGCTTCTAGTCTTAATATGTGTATGGCCTTAGCTTAGCAAAGCGTGTTCCTCACACTCTTTGGTACCATGCTAGATGGGAAGGGTGTCATAGCTCTTATTTTAGTCTCTTGCCATGTATCTTCAGGTTGTTGTCACCGTCTTGCAACATTGTGGCACAGGTAGCTCAGCTCTTCCGAAATAGGTGTATGTGTTTGTGAAGTTTCCCATAGCAAGGGACCCAAATGGTCTTTCCAACTCTGTGCTCCTCTACAGCAAAGCGCAGTTCTAGAGAATCGCGCAGTAACTCACATGGTTACAGTGAGTGAATGTATTTATTCCATGCCAGTGCACTAGCGGTATTGTTTAGATCTCTGCTTGTGCAAAATTTAGTGTGGGTGTTCGAAAGGCTCTACCTTCATGAAAAATTTGAGAGATCTGCATCAGTGTGGTTGGTTCCACCCATAAAGACAAGACTAAACCTGTTGTAGTAGGGCAGTATGCTACTAGAGTTGGACAGTGTTTAAGTAGCATTTCTAGTTAAAGCTTACATCTGCAGGTAAAATTAACTTAAACTGAAGTGTTTTCTGGAAATTCATCCATACTTTGTGCAGTGACTTCCAAACCAGGTGGTGATGTCCAGCCTCTGCTCAGGGCTCAAAAGTCAGAGCTCTGCTAGGCTTGTGCTGTCTGCTTAATTTTAAAAATAGAGCAAAATGCTCAGCCTTTCAGATACTAGTGCCTGTTTGAATAGCTGTGTGTTGGACTGGTCAGGCGTTGATGGTCTTTTTTACATTCATCTTTATGTGAGTTTACCTCTTACTATTGCTGAAGTCAATTCAATGTAACTACTGCTATTAAGGTATTTTTTCCACATGGTTTCCATTTTTGCAATTAGGTTTCTGCTCGTAGTGCAGTTCTGAAATACCCCATCGTTCATGGCAACTAAAAATAAGCAGCAATGTGGTTGTGTACATAACAGTTTATCCGTTCAAAGTTACAAAGTAATGTAGCTTGCAAGTTGCAAGGTATAAAAAACAAGCATAAATGTCATATCTTGCCTCTATTCAGGCACTTAAGACTGCTTTGTAGTGGGTAAATTTAGTGGTGTTATTTTTCTGTGTATCATAGTAGTTAGAGAGACTAATATACTCTTTGGGACACGTAGCAGCATGTAATTGCTCAGTTGTATGATTTTACTCACAATTTAAGTTCCTTTAGGACATGTACCCTCTTGTATTTTTCTGTGTGTTAGAATATTATCTGTAGGCCTTGCTAAAGTCTCAGATAGAGAAGTGGGTGTCTAAAACTTATGCTCGTCAAAGGAATCATAGTTTATTTGTTAGCACTCTTCATTTCAGCATGCAACTTGTATGAATTGAGAAACAATTTTTTTATATTTATATATGTTTGAACTCAGAACATGACAGTGTATGTAACAGTTTTCATGTGGGTCTTCTAATCACCTGTTGGTATCATATTTTGCATCAGGTGCTGAACAGTGCAGGGCAGTAAACTCATACTAGCATTAAATGGGCACTTGGTTTGTCTCTTTATTTAAGGACTCAACTTTTCAGAGATTGTGTTGGTACTTCTCAATGAAAGCCATTTAGCTGACGTTTTTATTGGTATGAAACAGTAAATTTCAGTCTTCAAAGCCTTGTTGTGAAAGACTAATAGATTTGCAAACTTTCTACATATACTACTTTGCATTTTTCCCCTCCACTTCCTCATTCAGTTACATTCTTTTCTTTTGCGCTTTCCGTGTGTGCCCACACTGGTAAGTGATATAAATATGCTCATAACACTTCTGTATGATTTTTACCTTTGTATTAATAAGTTTAGGGTCAAGTACTCATACTATCTGCAGTAATAGTCTTCTGTGCTTGGCCTCACTGTACCATTTCTCATGTATAAGCATACCTCAGTCAGAGTTAGTCTGGCACGATGTGCAGAGCTTTTTAGCTCCATCAGTGAGGGCAGTGTCCCATCCTCACACACACTAGCTCTTGGTACACATTGCTTTTCTCCCCAAAGTGTTCCAATAAAGCTGTCGTATATGAAGAAGAGATACATAGATTTCTGAATCAGTGGATGAAGTGTTTGTACCAGGAGCCACCTTCTTCTTCACTGGGTAAAGGAGGAGAGACTTTTGACACCTTTGCCTTCATCACAAGATCATGAGTCCAAGATGGGTTCACTTATGTTATGCTGGTTGAAAATCAAAATGCTAATGAAGAAAAAGAAACTTCTTGTATATCTTCTCCTTCCTCACCCCTGCCTACATAGACATCACTACAGTCCCTTGAAACTTGATGAACTTTTTGTCCATATGTTTGAATTATTTTTTTTAGTGAGATTAATGCCAAACCGCTTTTTTGTTGGTGTTGCTGAGACTTGAATTATATAAATGGTATTGTATTGCCTGTTGCTAAAGTGTATTATATTTATATCTATTGCTAGTCACTACTGCTGGCCTCTAGTCTGGAAGGATCAATATGCTTCTGCCAGATAGTCCCCCACAGATCTTCTATTTGATTAAATAAACTCCCATTTAAATTTACCGATGTGCCAATTATTTTTAAATTCTCTTTTCTGGTAAAAAATAAAGTGATAGCTAAAAAGTATGCTTTATTTATTTATTTTATTGTTTACTGCAGTGTGTATGGTATATAGAATATGCATAAATTTGAATCTTTTTAGTTGAATAATTGCAGTATATTGAAAGATATGTTGCAAGTATATTTGGGAAACTTGTTAATTTAATTTTTTCTCTATTACATATGGGAAAAGTAATGAATCCTACATTACACATAAGATATAAAATAATTCTTAATTGCCTGCTTCTCTATCCATCAGCATTCTGAGTAAAAGGTCAGTGAGGACTATATAAGCTGATGTAGTTAAAAATTAAGTGACCTGTAAAAAAAAAAAAAATTCCTCAAGCCGCAAATGCATTTGGAATGAAGTTTCCTCAAAAGCATCATATTATTTATAGTCGCTATTGTCTTAAAAATTTCAATTTAAACTCTTACTAACTTGAAGTTTTTTTTAAATCTGGAACTTAACAGTAACTTCAAAAAACAAAATAGATCTAGTGAATTGTTGGTTTTAACCTCCTACGTGTTAGTTTCAAAGAACTGTGATAGATTTTTCCTAAACACCAAATATGAAAGGTATTCTTTCATAAAATGCTTGAAAATGTTTTTGGCAGAAGGAAGAAGTTTGTTAATATTTATAATACCTTTTGCTCTTGACCTGCATGTGACCAAACCTGCAGGCTTCCAATAAACACCTGCAGACTGCAGGTTTTCGTAACTAACAGAAAGTGCTAACCTTCTACTTAAGTATCCAAGTTAGAAGGTCCAAGCTCTTCAAAGTTCTTAATGCTGAAACTTGGTGTTTCTATTGTTATGGGATGGCAAAGAGCTGGGTGTTGAGGGGTTGTTTTTCCAAATACCTTCTTTTTATGTTACATTAGGTTATATCTGTTTTCTTAAGTGTTCTTACTCTCCTTGTCACTTTAAAAGCTGGAAGCATGAAGGGTTTTAGAATGCTTTGAGACTTATAATCTTACTGTAATACTTGTTTTTCTTGGTAGCTGGTGATGCTACCTCAAGCTGACATTCACCCTTCCTCCACGAAGCTCATGTTGAAGAGGTGAAACTAAAGCTGTTTTGTAGTGGTGCTGCTTCTTACCTCTGACTGACAAAATTTGTAAAATAGTATGACATTGTGAAAATAGTGTTTCTTTTGTTCCCAGTGGACAAGGCAGAGCATGTTGAAGGATGTGAAAGAAAAGTAAAAAGTTCAAGAAGGTAAAGTTCAGTAATCCTATCGGGAAATTTGGTCAAAAAGAAGAGAGGTGCTCTTGTGAAGAGTTGTTATAGCATTCTCCAGCTGAAAGCCATTGACGACTGGACATAATTTTTAGGCTTGTTTACGTTTCCAGAAACAGTTCTGTTTAAAATGGTTCATTTGGGAATATCAATGCTCAAAATGGGGTTGTCTATATTCTAACAGTACCCAAGCTTGGAAGAAGACTTATTACTAGCCCATGAGAGCAGACATTCTTTTCTTGGAAATGAGTGTCAAATTTGTTTTCTTAATTGTGTGTCTAGTTGCTCTTCAATTTAATAGAGCCAGGATAATCTGGATTGCAAGGTCCTTGTTAAACTACTGTGGATCTCTAGCAGCAGGTGTCTGGGAAATGTTTGTGCATGTGGTTGCCACAATGGATCTGAAGCTAACTTCTGGAATGTTAACTGCTAGTATTAGTAGTTAAGGACAGGCTGAGGATCTTAAAATCAGCTCCTGCAAAATGGTAGGTTTTACTACAGCCTCTGTTGTGGCATTATGTGGCAATGTCATCAGTAGTTTCTACTTCCCTGTTAATTCCAGTTCTGTTTCCCATTTTTTATTCTTCAGTTCTGGCCCATTATTGGGCCAGAACATCACTCTTGATTTGAAACCATGTCTTGTAGTTGTCTTTGCTCTCTCACTACTGTCTGCTTGTAGTAAAAGTGTTAGATTCAGCCTCTTTTTTGCCCTCTGTTTCTGACATACAACAGTTTGTTTTCATCGTGGCCTTTTTGAAATAGACAATACTCCCCTTATGGGGTTTGTTTGTTTTCTGGAATTGTACCTGTTTATTTATCTTCTGAGAATGATTCTTCTAAGTGGCAATGAAAACTTGATTTGTAATATGAATAGCTATTCTTTTGTGTAATATTGACAGGTGATATTGGAAACTACTACTATGGACAAGGGCATCCAATGAAACCTCACAGGATCCGAATGACCCATAACTTGCTGCTAAACTATGGCTTATACCGAAAAATGGAAATTTATGTAAGTATAAGCAATAGAATATCCACTGAAGTGTTTTTAGTTATTTTTAAAGGGCTTCAAGTTTTGTCACACAAATAAATGGAGAGAGGTGAAGGTGGAAATTTTCAGAGCTCTTTTACTTAAAAGTGAAGCAATATTTAATGAAGTTGTGTATATACACAACAGAGTAGCCCTTGCTTTATGTAAAACAGTATTCTATCACTTTAACTGTTTTCCTTTCAAAATAGGTGAGATTTCTTTCAAGTTGCATGTTATAACCAATTGTTAACTGACTTTGCAGAGCGCTCTGATTATTTCTTTAACTTGTTCTTGTTATCAGCGACCCCACAAAGCAACTGCTGAGGAAATGACCAAGTACCATAGTGATGAATATATCAAATTTCTCCGATCGATAAGGCCTGACAATATGTCTGAGTACAGCAAGCAGATGCAGAGATGTAAGTGTCAACATTAGGCTAAATCTGTGTGTATGTGCTTTGATGGTTAGCATTGTTTAAAGCTCAGTATTAACTGATACAGAGGTTAGAGAAATACTCTTTAACAAGAGCAACATGTACCTGCCTTTAGCTACACTATTTTGGACTTTTCCATTAAACCAGCCATCTTGGAAAAAATGTTCCTTAAGCATATGTAAGAATTTTTTCCTCTTCTTTCACAGGATGTATTCTAGGTGTGAAATACTACTACTACTAATTAGGCTTAATGCATAGATTAAACTTTAGCTATGAGCTGTTTCCGAAAGCGCCTGAAAATCTTTCTGCAAAAATGACTTTTAGAATAGTAGAGAAGTAAAAATTAAGGTGTGAAAATACATTTAAGTCAAGAAAAGAAGTTATTAATTCCTCTTGCAGGGAAATAGTAAGAATTGTACATTTTTCACTGTTCACGTTTTCTGTTAATTTTTTTTTCTAATTATAGGAATAGGCTCAAAGTGCTGTTAGGAATGCAGTTTTACAACTATTATATCAATTTTAAAGGCGGTATTGTAACCTCTTTATGATGCCTTGTTATCGGCAAATTATTTTTCTAAGTAATTGTGCGTTTCTTAACATAACCGATGTTAATCAACACTTCTTCAAAAATCTAAAAATTATTGAACTTCTTGTTAATAGTAGACAAATCTTCCCGTGGAAACCAAAAAGAATAAAAAAAAGAAAAAAGAGGATAGTTTGAAATCATCTTATACTATAAAGACTCTACATTGCTGTCAGTGTTGGAAATTTAGCCTGACAAATGAAGTGGGGTGGGGGGTAAGTAGTTAAAATGCTGAATGAGCTATGCGTCTGTGTTATCCATCTGTATATCAATGCTGTTGGAATGGTGTTTTCAAAAAGTAATGCATTTCTTACACAGTTAATGTTGGAGAAGATTGTCCTGTATTTGATGGCCTGTTTGAGTTTTGTCAGCTGTCAACTGGAGGCTCCGTTGGTAAGTGTAGGTTGTTTGCCAACTCTTTTGTAGCTTTAGTAGGTTTATGTCAGCAACTTAAAATTTTGATAGCGTATTTAAAACTAAAGCAAATATAAGAGTTTTCTTATATAATTATATATTATTTGTAATATATCAGTTACGGACTGTAAAATATGAGATGTATTAAGTATCTCAGTGTTGATAGGAGATCAGTTTATTTAAAAAACAAAATATGATTTCATGTATCAGATTCAAAGGCCATCAGAAATTTCTGACTCCATTTTCTTTCATTCTTCTGTGTGTCTTTTTACAGCTGGGGCAGTAAAATTAAACAGACAACAAACAGACATGGCTGTCAATTGGGCTGGGGGACTTCACCACGCCAAGAAATCAGAGGCATCTGGTTTCTGTTATGTCAATGATATTGTGCTTGCCATCCTTGAGTTACTGAAGTAAGTTTGTGATGGGAACAAGATAAAATTATAGAAAGTGTCAAATTTCAGTATGTAAGTGTTTGAAGATACAGGTTGTAGTTATTATTTCAGTGAGTTTTCGTAGCCCATGTTGAACTTCTAGAGTTTCAATTACGAAGGCTCCAATCTCTTCCTGGTTTGGCTTCATCGAGATGTTCGAACTACAGTACAGGCAAGCTGAAAAGATAACTAATAGGAGATAGGTTTAAAGCAAATATTTAGAAATAAATCTTTATGCAGAGGGTAGTGAACTTCTGGAACTTGTTGCCACAGGAGGCTTAAGGAAGCAGACGACGACAAAACGTTCAAAAGGGATTAAACGTAATCACGGACAAGAGATCTGCAGATGGGTGTTAAAGATCCAAGCAACAGTGCACCATGTAAAACACCATGTGCTGTAATTCTAGATAGTGAGGAAGTATTAGAGTAGCAGAATTCAGAAAATGGATAGGCTTACTTGCGTTCTGTAAATATTAATCTACTCAGTGGGACAGAATAGTGGGCTATATGGATCACTACCCTGACCCCTTAGGGCAGTCATTGTGCTCATAATCTTACACCCATGTGGTTTCACAATATGCCTGCTTGTTTCCTATCATTTGAGTTGCTACTAAACCGAACAGGAATATTCAGAGTAGGTCATGCACTGAGCTTTCCTGGATTATTACATGAATTAATGTGCCTGTTATGAATAAATAATGAAATAACAGCTGTGCTTCTGTGACTGCAAAATAAAAAATGAGGAGTAATGAAAAAGTGATCGTATAATTAACTTCAAGCAGTAATGTTTCGCTAAAATTCCAAATCCTGAATGTTGCTTTTACCACTTCAGAAGACTGTATCCCTTCTAATAACACATAAATCTCATTTATTAGAAGAAATATTCTAGGTATTTGACTCTTGTGAATGGAACAGCTGAGTTTGCTGGTGAGGAATGGGGGAAGCATCTGTAATCTGGAAGTTTAGAGATGGGAAAAGGTTTCTAAAGAAACTAACAAATAGTTAATATTAGCATGTTAAGACATTCTTTTTAATGTGCAGCATATATTCAGGAGCTGTCTATGCAGTCTATGAAAAGCAATGTGATTTTCTGTGGTCCAGTCCTGAATTTTTTAGCTTAATGTGAATGTGAAGAAAGGAATCTTGCAAATAGTTATAGATTATGTAACCATAGGAAACTGTCCCCAAAATTATGGCTGCTCAGACTCATATTCTATAGTACTGCACAAAGCATGATGAAAATGCGTCTTCTGGTGTTAACAGACTTTGTTGTTTGTTAGAAAACGTAGAGTTTAAGGGATGATACTTACTGTTTCCAGTGCTCTAAGGCTTCAAACCACTGGTTTCTTTGTCCATCTCAGTGACCTGAAATTTGCAGTATTTAAGGAAATACTAAACAGTAGTGTAATAAATTTATGCAAATAGAAAGTGTGATACACTTGAAAGGAAGAATGTCCCTATCTTTACAAGCTGAAGAGGTGAAGAAGAAAAGTCAATGACAAACAAGTATTTAATTTTTTTTTTTGCGGGCTTATGGAACGCAGACTGTTGGTAATTATTGAGAAGGCAGAAAGAAAAGCCGTGTGAAAGGGGTGAATTCAGCAGATGTGAACAACAAAGTGCTGTCAGCAGAAGCACAAGGCATAGCTTGTACAGAGTGAGATGAGTTGGTATTATTAAGATAAACTTATGAATGTTACTATTCAAACTCTGCTGAGAATTCTGAGAGCATATGGTTGCGTGAACCAAAATCATCAAAATGATTGTAATCTTGGATTTTAGTGTCTAGTTGTGGGGTTTTTCACTAGTTTTTATTCTTGTTCGGTATCAGTCTATTATGAATATAACAGAAAATGATGATTTCTCGTGTTGTTTTCTTCCTAGGTATCACCAAAGAGTGTTGTATATTGATATTGATATCCATCATGGTGATGGTGTTGAAGAAGCATTTTATACCACAGATCGTGTCATGACAGTATCATTCCATAAGTATGGAGAATATTTTCCAGGCACAGGAGACCTTAGGGTAAGGATGAACATGAAATTTCATTAGGTGATAAATTCTCTCTTACTCTCTTCCTTGTAGATACTGTTGCAGCACTAGGCTACAATAATTATGTCCAATAATGGTATAGGGCAGTAAGTTTTCAGAAAATATATTGGTCTAGAATGATAGATTTGTTAAGGAATCCTAGGAAAAATAATACAGGATAGTGGGGACTTCTAAGTGAAATCAACACCTTAATTTCTGGATAAATTGGCTGAAATTTTTGTTCAAAGATCATTAGTTTAATTCACTCAGATTTTGGAGATGTCTCTAAGAAGACAGTGTGGTATATTTATAATTATCTATACATTTCAGTTCTTCATCTACAGTGAAAGGTAGTGTTTGGAGATCACATGCCTTCAGATTTTAGAATAACACAAGCCACACCTTTTAATAGTCACAAAGCTTCAGTTGCCATTTAGATTTACTGTGTTCTATTTGCCTAGTAATATGAGTTGGCTCATTTTTCGAATATTTCTTATGTCATGAAGTTTGTTTTGAATTCTCATGATGCTCACTACCTAAGAACTTTAGCAAGCCCCACAGGCAGTTATGTACTGAGCATTATAGTAGCCTGAGGGAGGAAGCATTTGCCTTTGAAGAATTACCATTTGAGCTGTTGTAGAATCTCTGGCACAGCTGAGAATGGAAACCCAATTTTCCTGGCGTTTCATATTAATTTTAAGTTAGTCATTCCTCATGGTAGATTTTTGTCTATTAGAAGAGGAAATTGTTCTACTTCATAACTTGACAGAGTATTTCAAGTATTAGGTTTAGTATATTCCTAGCTTCAAACTCATAAATTAAACCTGTTTTATCGGAGACACTCTCAGTATAAGTCGTGCCTTTGGTGTTAGGAACTTTGCACGTCACTTTATACATGGGGTTACAAACTTGTTTTAAAAATTTGTAAACATTTTTGAAAAGTTGGCCTACAAAAATGGTATGCTGGAAACAATTCACTGTTTTTGTACTATCTTTAAGTTGATTCATGAGATACAAATGTTTGTGTTTTGGCTAATACTCCTGAAATATGTGCTTTCCAGTGTGCTGGTCATACCCAGAGGACACAGGAGTAAGTGAAAGTTGAGCTTTTACCCGGTGGGATCCTACGCATTCATTTCAGTGTGGTTGTTGGAGCTGAATGTTATTATGGCTGTTGAATTCTGTTAAATTGCGTTCTAAATTGATTTAGGTGGAAATCAGGTTAGTTTTTATCTGTGTGGTTTAACTTGACTGGCCACAAGGTGGTAGTGGTGCTTCGAACAAAAAGCAGCTCAGACCAGGGTGTTTATCGTGATGAGCTGTTGTTGCTGAATTTGGCTAGGTGTTTTTTGGTTTTTTTTGAAGGGCTAGATATGTTGGCTTTTTAGAAGCAGCACTTCCCATTGACAGAGAAATTTATGGACTCTTCACGTCACCACACCCAGAGCAAAGAATTTAAAGATAACACAGTTGAAATAAATAGAAGAATATTGTATGTTATTGGGATTTTTTATTTTTTGGCACAATGTCAGTGAAAAACAGTACCTCAGGCATGGTAACTTCTATTCTGCACTGCTAGCTACTATTTTGAAATGATTGTTTTCTGCATATGGTCTTTATTGCAATTATTACATCCCCACAGGAAAAAATAACTATTCTCTATCTCCAGAGCTTGCAAAGCTAATAGAACTAAAGGGAGAACTAATTCTCTGAAAAGTTAGTATTCCTTCTGGAGGCCAGTATTGTGCTCCTTGCTTCTGCCTAACTTGGTCTGCCATTGATGGTTATTTTTATCAACTTTAACAGCCAAATCTTACCTTTCTTTTTGTCGGTGGCATGTATACCAGCTTGTTTCTGTCATTCTTTAGTTAGTTGATCTAGTTTGCTGATCAGGTTGCACTTGATTCAGGAACAAATCATGTCTCAAATAATGATTTTGTAATTGCTGCATCATCAGTGTAGCTGAATCTCACTGAGATTTTCCAGTTCAGCAGCATTCATCCATTTTCCACTGAAGGTGTTGTTCAGTCTAAACTTCCAGTGTCCTTAGTAAGTTATTTGACCTTGTACACACCTTAGATGATAGCACTAATTTTGTCATTTATATACATAGACAGATAAGTTGCTTTGCAGAGAGGCCCAGGTCCAGTGAGGCAGCTTGATCTGCAGGTGAATGGGAAGCTATTAGAATGCTATATTGTTTCTTTAGTCTTTATATCTAGTGCAAGTATCGGTTGCAGAAAACATCTGTTGAGTAGCTCAAGCAACTACTCTGTTTAGTGCGAAATAGTGTGAACATTTTGAGCTGTGTTTTAGGATAAGATCAATTTAATGATTTATTTTTTTAATCTGTAAAGCAAGGCAGGGGGAGGAATAACCTCATGAACAGGTTAGGGGTTGACCTGCTGGAAAGCAGCTCTGTGGACCTGGCGTTAACCGTGAGTCAGCAGTGTGCCCTTGTGGCCAAGAAGGCCAGTGGTGTCCTGTAGTGCATCAGGAAGAGTGTGGCCCAGCAGGTCAAGGGAAGTGATCCTGCCCCTCTACTGAGCCCTATCGAGGCCACATCTGGAGTGCTGTGTCCAGTTCTGGGCTCTCCAGTACAAGAGAAACATGGAGCTCCTGGAGTGGGTCCAGTGGAGTCAACAAAGATGACTGAGGGACTGGAGCATCTCTCTTAGGAGGAAAGGTTGACAGAGTTGTCCCCCTTTATCCTGGCACTCCAGTAGTCCAACAAGGTTATTGAGTCTCCTGGATATGCTGAAAGGCCACCTTGGTGTGATCCTGTGAAACCTGCGTTATCAGGGGTTTGGCCTAGTTGAGTTCCAGAGATCCCTTTGTCTGACCCTGACCATTCTGGGATTCGGTGATCGCCTCGGAAAATTGAGCATCTTAAAGACTGGATCATTCACTTTGGGAGATTGTGGATAATTTATGCTTCAAATCATCCAGACTGGAGTTCAACAGGGGTCTTCAGTGTCACTAGTCTTGCAATACTGTATGAAATATGAATAGTGTTCTGGTTGCGAAGAAAATCAACTGTTAGCATTGTGTTTATGCTTCATTGGGCCATTTGTTGCCCTCCCCATGTCCATCTGTTTCCCCTCATCCACCCCAGTTAAAAATATTTACTGAAAGTGACACTTTACTGATGCATTTACTGCTAAGGAGGAGTTGTTCAGGAAGAGGGGAAAAGTCCATTACTCTTTCGATAGGTAGTGTTGAGAAGTTTAGTATATCCTACGTGTGACTTGTAGTTTTTCGAGGATGTTGGACCTGAAATGCAGATCTTTCTGCAGAGCTGCTGTTTGATAATAGTTTACAGCCATACTGAACAGATTAATTCTCACTGTCTGCTCCACTACACCTTTATTAGTGGCAGAAAACTGCTCTGTAGACTGGAGTGGTTTCTTTCTGTCTTGATGATGAAATAAAGGGAAGAAATGCAAATGTGGATCAAGCAGAGATCTTTGTGTGGATGGATTCAGGGTGTATTCACTTGATTATTTTTTTTTTGCAAAGAACATTTTCTCTAATACATAGATTATCTGGATAAACTACTGGAGTTCCTGTCTTGACACCTGATGGAACTGAGAATAATCTACAAGTTCTTGTTTGTTTGTTTGTTTGTTTAAAAAGTCTGTTTCTTCAAGGGCACCTGTAAGTGGCCTCAGTTTGATTTTATTTCGCTCCCTTATGCTGTAGCTGCTTCTTCTTCTTACGTTTGGGGCAAATAATATGGTTTTAAAAACCTCTTTAAGTCCAAATCTTCTATACAACACTGAAAACACGCTTATAGCTTTTCTCTTCTTGGTTTTCATACTTGTTTTTGCTTAACTATTTTTGCCAGAGTAAACAGTTATGATTTGTCTTTTTGTCTTAAATCTTTGAATTAAAAAATTGAGTGTGTTTTTGCTGTTTTAGTCTTGGTGTACAACTCCTGCACTCCAAAATGATTTTTTGGGAGAACATGAACCAAGTAAACTCTGCCTCTTATCCCTCCCAGATATGTATAATGACACAGAATAGCTCAGCAGACTTGTGTAGACTTTTTCCGTGATAGCATTCCATGATAGCATTCTGTGTTTGTATTAAAGTATTGTCATCTTTACTTATAGGACATTGGTGCTGGAAAAGGCAAGTACTATGCTGTCAACTTTCCAATGAGGGATGGTATAGATGATGAATCATATGGACAAATATTCAAACCAGTGAGTACTTTTTTCTGGTTTTAATCTCTCTGCAAAGGTACTAGTTTAATTTTATTTTTGTAATGTCAGGTAATGACTTGCTGTTTTATATTGATTGTAGATTATATCCAAAGTAATGGAGATGTACCAGCCCAGTGCTGTGGTATTACAGTGTGGAGCAGATTCACTATCTGGTGACAGACTGGGATGCTTTAATCTTACTGTTAAAGGTAAACAGAAAAGTGTCTGTTTGTTGTCTGTAACTTTTTATTTATTAGAAATCTCCACCCCTCATACTGTTTTTCGAGACACTTGCATGATAAGGACTGGAGTCACAAAGATTTTGTTCATTACTATGATTAATCACCTCTTTCTTTGCTATACAGGGATGGCCAAAAGAAACCCAGAAGTTGCCTCTTTCTTTCTGTCCATCTAAAAAAGTTAAGAAGCTCAGTTTTCCATGTGCTTCCTAGCCACTCAAGGGATTCCCTTTCTGCTATGTACAGGCTTTCTGTAGCTTTAAAGCAGCGTCCTGAAATGACAGGACAACAGTTGTCTGCAACACAGACAGTGATGGGCAAATAAGAAAACTAGTTAATAGTCCACTTAGTCAGTCTACAGATACTAAACATCAAACACCTTGTTGGGTGTAAAATAGGTATTACTGAAATGAGAAGACTCTCTGTGTTGTGAAATTTATAGTGGTTTGTTATACTGACCCAAATGTTTACATTGATTTTTATTAATTTTCACAGAATTACTTTTATTTTAGAGTTACTTAAATTTCTATCCAAAATTGTGATTCTCAAAATTGGGATAAGATGTTAATTTAGTAAATAGCATAAATGTTACTGTTATTATTTCATGGTTATTTATTTAAGTGATAAGATGTTAAATGTATGTTGAACTTTTGCTAAGCCTTGAATCGAGCCTGTTGGAATCATTCATTTTCTGGGTTTTCTTGTTTTTATGGGGTTTCTTTAATGAGACAATTAGAGTTTTGTAGGCAACAAAATACAGTATAGTATCTGTTGGGTCTGCAGTGTTTCAGGGTTCTTTTCTTGATTTGCACCAGGTGGCAAAGCTACTTCAGTTGCCCATACAGCTCAGATTTTTTTCCATCTTACATATCTTGGAAACCAAGAGAGCTGCTGCCTCCTACAGATGCCTTTCAGTATGCTGTATCTCCCTGGAGTGTGTACTGTCTTGGCACCAGTTCACTCTGTAAGCAAGACTTAGCAACCTCTAATACAGGTTCAAATTTAGAAGTAGAAAGGACCAAGTACTGATTTTGTTTTCCCTTACCCCATTGCATTTGATTGAGAAATTGTCCCTAGATTTGTCATTGTGTATGACATGAGTTATGAAAAGACAAAACACTAAACATTCTAAGATCGTTTCAGAGCAACAATAGACCATCATGCATCTCTGAAGACTGGGGTGGATGATGTTTGTTGTGTTTTGTACATTTCACATTTGTAGGTCTTGACTTCTTGTGAGGTTGTGCTTAGCTCTAGGGGGAGACAGTTCTGTTTGAATCAATTCAGTCCTTACTTGTTGAGTGTGACTGCATATGTCTGATTAAATAGTTCATTATATATTTTTCTGTTCAGTAGATATTTTGCATATACTGTCAACTCCGTTTTTGTTTCACAGGTCATGCTAAATGTGTGGAAGTTGTAAAGACTTTTAACTTGCCATTGCTGATGTTAGGAGGAGGAGGCTATACAATTCGTAATGTTGCTCGATGCTGGACATATGAAACTGCTGTTGCCTTAGATTGTGAAATTCCTAATGGTAAATATTAATACTCAAATTAATATTTTATTAAGAAATAATCATGGGAGGTTTAAATGAACAGATAGGAGATATATCTATAGACAGCTCTAATGCATCAGGTTAGATTCAACTATTGTAGAAAGTTATTGTTAGGATTTAGCCAATAAATTTTCAGTATCTTATGCACTAAATAAATGTAAGTATTTGGGGGTTTTTTTATGCCTTAGCAAGAGCTTTAAATGAGTGGTTCATTTTTTGAAAATTCAAAATGTAAAACTTATGGAACCTTACTTGGAAGTATGTCTAGTATGAATATCATCAATATGCTGCAACATGGACATGGTATTCATAAGAGATTAGCGAGTATGCAAGTGTCCACTTGACATAGTAAAACTACTGTTTCTTCATTGTATCTGAGTTAAAAGTAGCTGTGAAAGTATGTGGACTTCCACTCTTCCATTTCACTCAGTTTTGGCTAGATCCCCAGAGATCCTGTTCTCCCTTTCCTTCTGTCCAGATATGCTCCTGGACACATTTTTGGAATGCCTTTTATATAAAATTGCTATTTGAACTGTTTTGTTGCACATCAGTCTCTGGCATTTTCCATGTTAGATTGCAACTTTTGCTGATAAACTTCTGCTATTCATGTATCACTTGGTAGATTCAGTGTTTCTGTCTGACTTGGATGGAATGCTGCTGTCATTAAAAAAAGACTATTTGGACTTGCCTTTCAAGATGCATATTTTCCATCTTTCTTTTCAACATATATTCTTTGTCAGTCAAAGCTTTTGAAGAGAAAGTAGTATTTCCTTGTCTTGGGATTTTTTTTTTTTTTGCGTTAGCATGCCCCTTTCAATGAATTATATATATGTATATAAAGTTTTTTGTATTTTTAAACATTTCTCTCAACTTTTTGTGTCTCTGTTATCTTTACTCTGTTCTGAGCAATAGCAGTGCATTTCTTAAATGTTGCAATAGCAACTTAGTCTTCCTGTCTGCTTTCTGTCCACCTAACAAGATCTCTTATCCTGTAATAATCCTAGATGAAGAAAGATAAAGGGTTCAATTAAAAATGGATTTCAGAGTCTTATTTCTTGAGAGTTCTGTGGGGTTTTTTAGATTTCTCTTAATTTATCTGGAGAGATACAGTCATATTAAATACGAAATACTACTGTTGTCCTGGCTATGAAGTCTTCATGACCTTCATTTTGGTGATCCAGTGTTCCAGTCAGGGGACCATTATCTGTGAAAATAAAAAAAGTGAGGGAAACAGACAGACGTGGATATCACTGAACCACTGTATAGCCCTTACCAAGGGTATTGAACTAGCTGTGATCTTCAACCTAATAACGGGTGTTAGAAGTTTTACTGAAAGAATATTATGAGTTCACTCAAACCTTTCAAAATGGACCAATTTTGAAAGCAGCTACAAGAAATCATCAGTTGATCTTTCCTGCAGAAGTAGCATTTTTAATTATTTTATCAGATTTGTTACTTATGTTATTCTAATGTGTGATTACAGTAAATCTTTTGCTTTGTATTTTACCAGCAAATTTTAGTTCATTTTTTGAATAATTTAGAGGAAATGTTCTGAACAGTTCAGGGAATGCTCAAGTGTTACTTAGCTGAATGCTTCAGATTTGATAGTTCTCTAAGTAAAACCCTGTCAAATCTGCTGTTGTATTTAAAATCTTTTCTGGGTCACAAAATTGTCCTGTTTTTTTTTGGTTTATAGAGTTGCCATACAATGACTACTTTGAGTATTTTGGGCCAGACTTCAAACTTCATATTAGTCCTTCAAATATGACTAATCAGAATACACCAGAATATATGGAGAAGATCAAGTAAGTAATGATCATCTTATCTATCAAGTAGGTCATGTGGATCATGTTTCTCCAGAAGTTTAGGCATTTTTGAAAACTGAACGCCTTTCTCTGTTACACACTAAAAATAAGTACTGAATAGATATGACATGTTTTTCATTTCTGTCAAAAGAGGGGTTTTTTGGAACTCTCTCCCTCCAACAATCCTATGACTATAAATATGAAAATTTATGACCCAACTTGGATTTTTACTTCTTCCAACAGCTAAAAAGATTACTGTTTTACTTGGGTTCCCATTCTAATTTTTTAGAAAGTTTATCCTGCCAGGAAAGAAGCTGGTGTGCCATGATGACTAGGATTTCTAATTTTCAGCCCTGTATCTAAATGTGAACTGAGGCTGTCATTCTTTGTAGCTGTCAACTGTAAAAATAAAAAGTCATATGTGAGCTTGAACATCCAAAACTGTGGAAAGACAATGATACGTGTTCAGGCAGTTAAATGACTGTGGTTTGACAAATCCACAAGGTTTCAGCAGTGCTCACTGCCAAGCTATGACGGGTATGTGTTTTTTAACCAGTGCCACTTTTGATATTCCTCACATCTTGAAGTTTTGATTGGAAACAAATATTTTACTTCATGGATGGAGTAGTGAATATGTACAATCGATTCTGTATTGAGCTAACAGAAGATAATTCGTTAACCTAAAGTACTCTTTGCTTACCATGGTTTTTTGTCCTTGCTCTGGGTTTAAAAAAATAAACTGCCACCCCTGCCCCAAGTTTTAACAGACTGTTAACAGTGCACAGGAATTCTTTTGGTTACCAAAAATAGATGAATAAAGATGTGAAATTACCTGTATAAGTTTGCCAGTGCTACTATAACCTTTAAACTCTGAAATTGCAAAATTCACCAAAGCGGTTAAAATACTAATTTTTGAAGTGGTTGATGTATAGATTGTGATGGGTATTGATAGCACAAATACATAAATCTCAACCATATAAAAGGGTTTAGTTTTTAATAACGTGCAAGAGGGGGAAAAAAAAGCACACTTATTTTTCACTAGTGTAATTGTACAAAATTTCTGTGTGGTAATGTAGTGCTCCAGCTGGTGATCAGCCAGGCTGCTTGCTGTATGTTTTACATTGTTGAGCTTTTGTGGTACGAGTAGGCTGCAAAACTTGCTGCTGCATCCCTGGGCACAGATTGTATCTCTGTCAATAGAAAACACACAATCTCACATTCTTATACTAACACCCACAAGATCACTGACCTGAGGATCCTCCTTTGGTTCATTGTGTACTTTCATAGAGACCTGGCTTTAGGGAGCTCCCTGGATTGGTGAAACTACTTTGCCAGGTCATGTGATTTAAACAGAGGCAAAGACTGTAAAAACTTCAGAAAAGCCCCAGTTGCTTTTTTATACTGACATAATTGTTGCAAATGCTGATATTTGGTGCTTGCCAAACCTTGCTTTCTGCTTGCACTTTGGAATGATAATTTTGAGTCCCAAGAGAAGCCCAGAGTCTTTCCTGTTCCTGCACGTGGTGATTTGGAATGTGACGTTCATCACATCAGGTTGCTTAGACAGGACAGAACTTCTCTCTGTTCTCCCTGAAACAGCCAGTAAGGAATCTTATCTGGATGGGTTACTTTTGACCCTAATGTCATTACTGCACACAGCTGAGAAGTTATCATGCTTTAAGTGTCTGACTTTCTTTCTAAGAAACTAGAGGGTGGTTTATTGTCCAAGTAGATACTCTAGCTGATGATAAACAGAGAAATACTGTTGCCAGTTCAGCACAAGTGGGTGGTACTTGAGCTGACCCTGTCGGAAATTGAAGGTTGAAGTTGTTTGAAATAAGTATTTGAAAAGTACAAAGACAATGATGTTCAAGTACGCTGAGGACACTAATGATTTCATAGGGATGGAAAACTTTCTGAACTTGGCATGCCATTTTTTTTAAATTGAAAAGTTAAACTGACTCTAAAGCGCAAAGCAGGTTACATTTGAATGCAGAGTTTCCAGACCTTAATACAAAATTCAAGGAAATGTTACTTCTGTGTAGTAATAACTTTTCTTGTCTGTTACTTGCAGGCAACGCTTATTTGAGAATTTGCGTATGTTACCTCATGCACCTGGTGTACAGATGCAGGCCATTCCTGAAGATGCTGTTCATGAAGACAGTGGAGATGAGGATGGAGAAGATCCAGACAAACGCATTTCTAGTAAGAAATGTCTCTTCATGATAGAACATGTCAAAATATAGTCATTTTAGATTTAATTGTTCAGAACAACTGGAATGTGCAGTATTGGAAGACTGGCAGTTTTGTTTCCAGAGTGAAAAATTTTACCTCTAGTCTGCCAGTCTTGCTGTTTTTAGGGTGGCATCTGTCTGCAAATCTGAACATGCTAAAGTGTCTAATGAAGTAGTGGAAGAGCATGGTATTTTGCATCTTATGAAACAGTCTGGCTGTTTCAGATCTATAATAGGTACTTCAGAAGTCTCAATGAATTTTAACGAAAGGAATACGGTACTTTTTTTTAGCAATACCAAAAGACAGAAGTTAAGTTCCCCTTTGATGTAAAGTGAGATACAGTGTTTAAGGAAAAAAAAGTTATTTCCTTTTTTGTTGTGAGACATTTTTCCACGCTTGCAACACTACCATTCACTTTGTTACTGTAACCTTTCTATGGACTTTGAGTTGTTCTTCAGCTATAACCAAGGGTTTCCTGCTACATTTAACCTTTTTTGATGGTAATTGGAATAATTCTATAACCTCTTATTGGTGCTCTGTCCATTTTCTGAACTGTTGAAACCATAATGTTTCCTCCTGTGATTTAGTTTTTTCAGTATTTGAAGTTTATTTAACTGTTTACATGTTAAAATATTCCTCACTCTCACTCTGTGTCTCTGTAAAGCTATTTTTTGGAAGATATTGTTGAGAGAACCAGAGTATCTTGAAAAATAGTGTTTTAATCCATAAAATAGTTCATCAGCATTAAATTACTATAGTATATTATTACTCTAAGGTCTTTTGGTAGGGTTTTTTTTTTTTATTAGGCCTGTTGCAGTTGGACTTTATGATTAATTACTATCATAAATCTGATTCCTAGTTCGAGCATCTGATAAGCGCATAGCCTGTGATGAAGAATTTTCAGATTCTGAAGATGAAGGAGAAGGTGGACGACGAAATGTTGCAGATCATAAGAAAGGAGCAAAGAAAGCCAGGATAGAGGAAGACAAAAAAGAGACTGAGGACAAAAAAGCAGGTAGGACTCTGATGTGATTTCATCCTGTATTTTAGAACTGCAGGTGTCAGTCCTGCCAGGAGACAGATGTTTTATCTGTTAACGGTTAATTAACTGTTGAGATGATATATTTTTTCCGTCATATTTAAAGCCTCTATTTTAAATTAATCAGTTTCAGGATACATCTATTCACACTAGAGTAATGTTTTCAGATAAGGGATGTTGTTCCTTCCCCATAAGCTTGAAATCTTAGAGCCAGGGATCTGTATTGCTTAATGAAAGTAGAGATAAGAAGGGTTCTCACTTTAAATACATTGGACGAAGTGTTTGTTCCTGTTTGTGTTTGTGGGGTGAGCCAACTAATTTTCTTTGAAACAGAAGCTGGATAAGAGTTCTGGGGATAGTCTAATTCCAAGGACTCTTGATTTTTCTAAGAACAGGATACATCTTAAAGTTACAAAGAGCTCATGGGAACTCCAGGTCTCATTATGGCTTACTGTCATTATGGCCGGTCAAGAGAGACCTTTCCTTAAGGCATTTTGAGTCACTTGGCATTGTGCCCAGACTGCTCCTTTGGAGGGATGTATTTAACACTGTGTGTTAATATGTAACTAGTGACGTCTTGTAAAATCTAGTTCCCTCTGGCTAGAATTATATACAAAAAAACCCCTTGGTCTTGCTGTTTACTTCTTAAGTACTTTAAGGCTTTCTCGCATCTTTTGGTATATTTAAAATCTTGTGATTTTTCAGATGTTAAGGAGGAGGATAAAGCCAAGGACAGCAGTGGTGAAAAGACAGATGCCAAAGGGTAAACACTAATTAATTAATATCATCTTTTTGAAGAGTGTTTATCAAAGCTATACTTTATAATATTTTAAATTCTGTAGAGATCACTTTGAGTTCCTCATAATACTGAATATTTTAGAATCATGACTACTAATTCAAAATTGCATTTCTAAAAAAGTAAAACAACTTAACAGTTTATTTTTGCCTTTGTACAGAGCAAAATCAGAACAGCTCAGCAACCCTTGAACAAAAGATAGCCTCTCATCAGTTGCAGAACATAATACCAGAGATGGAGAATACCTGAAAGGAGAAAAGTTTTTGTATGGAGAGAGACTGCTGATTTCATTTTGTACTATTTGGCATGGACTGTATTTATTTTCAAATGGCTTTGTTCTGTTTTTTGGCAAGTCGTATTGTGAGTTTTCTAATTATGAGGCAGAAATTCCTTTCTTCACCATGCTTTATGTAATAGTATTTAAAAATGGATGTGAGTTATTATGTTAAATGTCTAAACTGATCTATTAAAGTAATTTGCCTTTCCTGAGCTGATTTTACCTTTTTTGTAATTTTATCTTTATTAAAAAAAAAAAAAAAATTGTACTTGACTGTCTTTTGTCCATCATTGAACTACAAGGAAAAACTCTACATAAATTAAGCAGACTTGTACTTATCTATGAGTACCTAGTCAATATAAATGGGCAGCTGATGAATATGCAGGTTGAACTGTGTTGCTTTCATTGGCTCCACACGTTTTGGTGGCTTCTGCAGGAGGTGTGAACACATTTGAGATTCGAACAGGCTGAGTAAATGGGTGAAGGGATGTTGGAATATCATGGTTTCATGAACTTGCGTTTTAATGTGAACACTTAGAACTGCAGTCACATGCCTTGTACTTTCCAAGAACCTTTCCCACCATCAGATTCTATCTAAAAGACTGATTCATTTGCTGTTTGTGAAATCCGTATGTGATCATGTTGCAAAGCTTGCAAGATAGGAATTGAAAGTTTGGATTTAACTTGAAACCCATTCCAATTTTTCTACAGCTATGAGCAACATAAAACTTTGTCCCCATTAAAAAGAAAGGATTGTATTGCCTGTCCTCTTCACTGATTCATTAGTTAGTTCTGGTGACTGAATTCAAACAGAGACCTGAGTGCACTCATTCCCTTTTTTCCTTTTTCAGTCTACAACAATTGTCTTACAGGTTGATATTTGATGAAATGTATAAGCTTTGGTATCAAGATTTTAGAGCACTGAGCACAAAAGGTAGCAGAACTGCAGTGCTACTCAATCTTTTTTTCAAATAAAAATTATTCTTGCTACTTTTTTAACCTGTTCTGTCTCTGTGGTTCTGGTATGTGTCCGAATTGATTCATTCATGTTAAAATTCCAATGCACAACTTTTTAATTATTTATTTCTGCTTTTGTTCTGTCTAAAAGGAATATTCACTGAAGACTCTTCTGAAGGCATGCCATGTGTTGACAAATTAGACTTTTTCTCCAATGAGAACAGCTTCCACTAAAACTAGGACTACTTACATATTGTAGGAGAGGAACAGTTTCTTAATACCTTTTTAGTATATGTTCTGGGGAGGTTTTTTAATCTCTAATGCTTCTGAACCTTTTCATTTGGACTCTTGGATAAACTTGATAAGGATTAGGTTCTTAAACATGTAGGGAGAGGTATACTGGGGTTTTTCAACACCCATGTACTTGTGCCATGTTCTTCTTCCTGGAAAGTACCCCTAAGATTCCCATTAGGGTTTGTCTGACTCTTTGTTAAAAAGTCAGACTTAAATTTTTTGCTGCAGTTTAGTTTAGCTGACAACTGCTTCCCTGTTATTTGCATAATAATCTTTTAATAGTAAATTTTCCCGGTGTTCATTAGCTGGATTCTCCAGATCAAGTTGTTGAAAAGATTCAAGCTTGTGACTGTGGCCCACTTCAGCACAAAGCAGCAGAGAAAGTAGAGACCTTAATATATGAATGAAATCCAAGAATGTATGCAAGTGATACCCTCAACTCCCTCAAGATAAGCATAAAGCTTAACCTTACTGCTTCATCCATTGAAAACTACAGTGCTACTCATATCCTGCTGAGGATTGATGAATATCCCCTCTATTATTAAAGGGAGGTGTGATATTTAAATATATAACCTTATGTCTGTATGTAGCCTTGCTACTTAAGCAACTTCCCTTAACTGTGCAGATTCTCAGGACATGAACATTTTACTTCCCACCCTTAAAAAACCCACTTTTGCTCACAGTTGTACAGCTTGTGCAGAGTTGCTCTACAAGATTCGATGATCTCTTGTGCCTTGTGTGAAGTTACTTTATGCTTAGTGTTTATAGCTGGAGAGAAGTTTCTTTTTTTCTTAAAGAGCTGATCTGTATAATTTCTTTGTAGTTTTGCATATCCAAGGAAAGATTTTTTTCTTACTCATAACACTGACAGTCGCCATCCAATTTTTAAAAACCCAAAAGCTAAAAATAACATTTTTTTAAGAATGTTTACGCTGGCTATCAATGCTGAATGATTTTTTATTCATTGTTTCTTGAATTTCATTTATTACTACCATCTCCATTATTTTATGAAGGATCTTTTAAAACATTTGGTGTTGTCGCTTCAAAAGGAGTTTGTGAATTATTTGTCTTGGGAGAAGCTTAAGATACTCAAGAGCGTTTCCAAAATGCAAAGTTCAGATAACTTGCAGGCTGGTTTTTGGTGTAAACAACTACTTTCTGCTCAGGGAGAAATATGAGATATTACTATTTCATGAGCTGCAGTACCTGTACCGAGACAGTATTTGAAACACTTTCTGTGGGTCTGCATACAGGTGGAAGCAGATTTTTGTATAGTTAATTCTTCTTTGTTCAGTAAGAGTATAAATATAGATGAGTATCAACAGCTAGTTCTTGAGGAGGAGAGAGACATGAGTCAAGAATTTTTTAATTTGGTTTCCTTCTTCCATTCTTTTCCCTGAGTGACTGTGCAATGTTTGGCTGGTCTTTTAGGGACTACAGAAGTAACCAGAGAGGAGAAGCCCTTTCCTTTTAGCAAATCTTCAAAATGAACTTGGAATTGTGGCCAAAAAAATCTGAATTTGTAGCATGGTTTACATTTATGTATTTGAAAGCCCCACTGAAAATACATCTCAGGTACTCACAGCTTCCTGTTGTTTCAATTAGTTTAATTTTGGGAACATGAGTTTGTGTGTGTGGAGGAAAAAAAATCTAAAGGAATTAATTTAGAGTCCAGAATTTCTTTTGTCCGGAGCGTAGTATTGCCTACTTCTGTACATATATATACTAGTGGTTGAAGGTAGATGATGTGGCAGCTCTTAGCCAAGTTTTCAGAGTGATTCAGAAATCTGTAAATTGAACCGTATTAGAAAGGATTATTATTTATGGTTAATAGATGTTACAAACATACAACCTGTAAGATAATATTCAGAACACAGCAGCAGAAATTTTACCTATTATCAACAGAGTTACCAACCACAGGTGGTTTTTTATTTGTGCTTTTTGTTTGTTTGTTTTGTCTGTTTGTTTGGTTTTGGGTTTTTTGTTTGGGTTTTTTTTGCTGTTGTTGTTGGAGGGTTTTTGTTTTTAAATAAAACTAATAATTTGTAATAATTATCTATTTGTGAGATGAAGACATAACACATGGAAATTAATGTGTGACCTTTTTTGGTCATACTATAATTCACTCCAAATATTTGAAAGTTTCCTTCAGTAAATATAGTTGTAAATGCAAGTGTAAACATCTGTTCTAGGGTATGGTTGAAGCACTGGTATGAATGATGTATTTGCAGAGAGAGAGGATTTAGTAAACTACAGCCATCATCCTTCTTTCCTCAGCACCACCAAATATGTTCTTTGTTCCCCGTCCCATGAACAAGAGAGTAGCTGCAGTCTCTTCCCCCTCTATGGCTGTGTCTCGATTTAACCAGCTCTCTGTTAGTAAGTTGGTTTGTTTTTTTTTTTTAAGAGAGATAATTTTGCAGTTTTGAAAATGTTTCTTTTGCTCACTAAAACTAGGAATGGTTGCAGACATTTGAAAACATTGCCTTCTAAGTGACAGGTTTGCTACTTTTTGCTAGAAAAAAAAGAATCCTTCAAAAGCTTTTTCTTTTTCTCTGGTCACTTGTGTTAATTTGTTTAGTCTTATCACCTCTGCAAGAGTGCACTTGGCTGGAACAGGGAATTATATGAGCTTATTTTAAAAAAAGGTTGTATACCACACTCAGCAGTAAATTTAGTGAAGCATTCAATTCTTTTCAACTTAGAGAGGATACTGTATCTTTGAAACAGCATTACGTGTAAACGGATGCAAAACCACCTAATGAAGCTGGAAACCAGTGGGCAGAAATAAAGAATAATTTCCTAGGTTAAAAACTTGTATTAATAACAGTCTAAGCCTAATGTTTTCCACAGTCATGCTGCCAGAAGTAGAACCAAAAAAAAAAAAAAAAAAGGAAAAAAAAAAGCTGTGGGCAAGCTTTAAGTAATTCCATGTTGCATTTGCCAAACTAGCTCCACACACGTAATGCGTATGCTGAATTTCTCTTTGTTTTTCAAATCTGTTTTAAAAATATTTGATTCTATATAATGACCCAGAGACTTACCTGATGGAGGAAAATAAGTCTATATAATTGCATATTGTATCGTGCTGCTGTATTAAGCCTTGAACAGAATGGACTCTATTTTAAAAGCAGTCTCTTCTTTTTCAGGCTAGTGAGCAATTGAAGACTGACAAATCGACATTTAGAATTAAAGTGGAGGGAAGATTAGAGTGAGTGAGAAGGGTTATGAGTCAGAAAACTGGTGTTTTGTGGCTAACTGAGACCTCATTTGGTCAGGAACATTTTCAAACACAATAGCAACATACTTTTGAAGTGTCTACTTAGTACCTTTCTGTGGAGAATGAAATTATGAGGGAGATTTCTGACAGCTCAGATTGGAAGCAAAATACTTAAACACCATGGATTTTAAAATGGAATCCTTTTCTGTGCTAACAGTCTTCACGTTAACCTTTTCATTATGTGAATGAAAGGGCCATGCCTCCCTACTTATATCACTGTGCAGGATTTTTTGGTTGTTTCACTTCCCTCCTTTTTTTTTCATTCCCCTACTTCTGGCAGTGTTTTTTCATTCCATGGTCAGTGAGTGGTAATACTAAAGGAATCTACTTCCTTTAGGGGAATAGGCAGTGCTTCTGTAGCTGCAGATACATTTGTTACCAGTCTAGAAAACTGTGCTATGTACCTGAGCATCAAAAACGTAGACATTCTCCTTTTTTTTTCTTTTTCCCCTAAAATAAAAAGCAGGGTATTTCTAGAATTACCCTGCAGAATCTTACATGCTTCTTCTACCTAGAGGGAAGCATTAAAAACAGTTAAGGTGGTACATTTTCGTCAGACCAGGTGTTGTCTTAAACCATTGACGACATGGGAATAATACATAAATGCCTGATCTCTTTACCCACAACCAGGAGGAGCCCATGACACCACGTCACAAGAAAAACAGTCACAGCTTTCTGTTTTGCAGAAGTAAGGAATTGTGCTGTATGCTGGATGAGGAAGAAGCACCACTGCAAGGCTGTGCTACTCTGCAAACCCTAGTGAAGTTCTCCTGTATGTGATACCTTTAAAAGCCCATGCTCAGCTTTCAGCAGCAGTTCAAGGTATCTGATATGGGTCTCTATTCAGCCTAATTTAAACTTTCTCCTGTTTACCCTTTACAGGCAGGTGCTGATTAGCCTGGACTGCATTTACAGGACAGTTCTAAGACTCACGTGAGTTTGGAAACCATCTTCGTTCTTCATGCCTCTGCTTAAAACTATGTCTGCTATATCAAAGGGAAGTAAGCTTGGAGGAAGAAAAAAATTCAACCCCTGGTAAATGTAGAGTCTGACAAAAGTGTTTTCTGTTCTGTTTTCCTTAATAGATATTTCCTGTTCCCAGATGGATGATGCCTTAAGTCTGAAAACAATGAGTTAACTTTAAGATATGAACTATTTTGAGTGCCTAATCTGGAAGAGCCATTTGGGGTTGATGTTGATAGGAAGATAAGCAGCAGTTCTGCAAGTCAGCACCTCCAACTGAAAGTTACTGTGGAGAACCTAACATTTTGTAGTTTCTAAATTGATGAACTAAAATTTTGGAACATGAGTTAAGCATCTATGTGACACCACCAATGATTACTTACTGCATACGCGCCTCTCATGGTTCCTCTATGCAATGACATGAAAAATTTCTTTACAAATTTCTATTTTTAATATTAAAAATATTTCCAGTACTTTACAAATCCACTTTGGTATGAGTTCATTGTTTGTTTTCTTTTTTCAGGTTGCTAAATTGCCTTCTGAAAGCAGGCAAGGAGAACTGTAATGCAGGTCTTGGCATGTTCCCATCGGGTTCATTGTTAGTGTGTGGTAAACATGCCTGGGCACGCTACAAAGGAGCAGCAGTGCATGATACCATGACTGCTTTGGCTCTTTGAAGCCCAGAGTAATGCAAACCTTGATGAATGGTTGGGGTAGCTCCTGCAGGGACAAGTGTTGAGACAGACCACAAATAAAGGCGCGTCTCTTCTAACATGCTGGCTTGAAACCACTTCGCTCAGCTTTCAGTAACAGCCTTGCCAGGAGAGAGTTCAGCTCAGGTTGATTTAAAATTAGGTCTCAGGTAGGCTGAGCTTATGTATAAACGAAACAATGCTTTTAAGGTGCTGGCTGAATGCATTCCAGCAGCAGGGCATTGAACTCTAATGTTAAGACTGAAACTAAGATATGTGATAAAAAGGAAACAGATAGAAGGGAAACCTGTTGCTGGTCATATCAGAAGGTACAACAATCCAAGTTTCACTTTTAGTCCTGGAGACCTTGCTTCACTAGAGCTGCCTTAGTCTCCCCCACAGCAGCCTCGTCTGTGCCTGTTTAAAAATAAGCAGGTCCTGCCTGTGCGGGCCCAACCGTGGTATTTCCTGGCTACCAGGAGTACTGAACCCTGCGAGAGGGGCATTTGGGTAAAGGTATTTACAGAGTTTCAGTCACTGCAGGTTAGCGAGGGCGCACTCCTCTGTTCCCTTTCTTCTGGTGGATCACCTCTGTTTGTGGGGCACCATGTGTCTCAGTTCTGTATGCACTCCTTGTGTTTTTCGAGCTTGTGGGAACCACCAGTCTTCTGTGCCCCACCAGAACCTGGAATCATTTCTGGGAAGCACAGATCTGTGCCTCTAAGGGGCTGGGAGCCAGCAAAAGGGGAGCTGGGGGCTCCACCTCTTCCCTCCTCCCCGTGCAGGAAGTTATATGGGAGTTTGCTAGGCTGTCACCCTGGTGGGGACACTGCTCTCCAGGACAAACAGAGGAGGTATGACCTCAGTCAGCTCTGTCCTTTGCAATGAAATGCCGTAAACAAGGGCTGCCTGCATGTGATAGTTCTTTGTTAATCTAAACACAGCTAATATAAAAGATGTGCAAGGCCCTTGAGAAACTGTTCAGCAAAACAACAGAGCCAAAACCCTCATTACCAAGCACTTAACTAACATGCTTCTGATTTCTTTGAAAAGAAGCTCGGAAAACACCCAGTGAAATCCTGCAGCCTTTTTCCTGAGCTCCTAAATGGTCATTAAAATCACCGTTGCCCTGTTTAAAGAATTTGAAGTGTGATTCTTAGGGCCAAAAAATGTGTTTGGAGTATCCCCATCTCACCCTGCTGCTTTTAAGACCCCAACCCCAGAGACTGAGAGCACTGGATGAACTTTTGTCTCCACAGTGTCAGCTCAAACATTGTTTTCTTTATTTCTCCTTTTTCTCTTGCCCTCCCACTTCCTCGGCCTGTGCCAGTAACCTAGTCAAAGGTGTCATAACAAGCTGCTTTGGGGAATTGTTGTGGGGCTCAGAATAACCAAGCAAAAAGGTTCTGTGCACTCATTCTCTTACATTCTGGCAACACTGTAGTGTTGAAGGTAGGCGGGAAGAGGCAGAGGTCACTTAATGTGGTAGCAGTACTGAAAGAAAGCCTTATCAGTTTTTCTTTGGTGTTCCTTCTCCTTGTTACATATAGACCTCACTTTGCCGAGTACAAATTGCATCAGTTTAAAAGCAGTATTACTGAAGTATTCTGTATTGAAGGTGACCAGTCTTTTCAGTATTGATGTTCAAGTGGTGAATAAATGAGTCCTTGCTTAACAAGGAAACTGGAAAATATTACCTGATTTTTAGAAGGATTTTCTCCTTCCAATTTATCATTGCCAATTTAAGGCAACCTTGAGCATTTGATGCTTAAATCCCATTGAGTTCCTAGGCTGCTTCTCTAGCAAGGACATCTCGTTAAGTCAGTAACAAAAACTTTACTAGTTTATCAGGGTAAAACCTTACATACTTCATCAGAAACCAAAAGTGAACTATCCACAAAATAAATTGTCTTGTTTGATCTTTTCACTATTTCAGCTCTTTTTTCCTCTGTCCACGTTCTCCAGCCCCAGGTAGTGAGGCAGGGAGTTGCTGGCACATGTTACCAGCGGAGCACTGAAGAGCTGTTACAAACAGCTCTATTGTGGTCCTACTACTATGCATAGTACTGTTTGTTGTTTCACTTTTGCCTGAAGTTTTGTTATGGATGAAGGGTTTGTAAATTCCTTTGGAGTTTCTCTTGGTGAGTTCTGTAGGGGTGAGAGTTCAGTGTGTGATTGACAAAAATACTTGGATGCACCCTTCAAATATTTATTGCCTTAGGCTTCTTGTAGCTGCTTTTATGTTTTGGGTTTTTTTTTTCCTACTCCTACTTTTACTGCTGAGTTTTTTCTGATTCGTTATAAAATCCCACTTTAACAGTCATGGAGACTGTGCAGAATTATTTACTTACTAATATAAAATCTCTTCTTACATTGCTTTATAAAACTTGTTGAGGTGATCTGGCACTTTGTGTACTTCTGAATGAACCCTTATGAATTGACTTCTATTGCTTCCTCTTATTGATAGGAGCAAGGAGGCAACAGTTAGCAAGTACTAACCCAGTGCAAATTGAAGACATTCTTTTATTGATTTTTTCCCTTCCATCCCATCTCTTAAGTTTTCATACCACCACTGAGGCTCCTTTTTATGATCTGAAGCAGACAACAGACAAAGATCCAGTGAAAATAGCTGCAAACATGATGAACGCCAGATATTGAAAGAACATGTGAAGCACAGGGTAAAATATTAGCAACTCATACATTCATGGTGACTTTTACCCTTTAATGCCAGAATGCTTGTGCTACTTGAAAGCAGAATATTGAGAAATAAATCAGTTCTTATTAACCCCACCCTCACAAAATGAATAAGGCAGTTGTAGCTCACTGTCACTGTCCTGAAACAGAAACACATTATACACATAGGTGGGAATGCATTTTGGAGATTTTAAAAGGCCTGGTTTAGGCAATCTGAACCCCTTTCCCCATGCCCCAGTCTTCTGGAAAACTGATATTGAAACAGCAGGCCGAATAACCTTAAGCAGAATGGTGATTGATTTGTGTTGTTTGGATCTATCCTTTGGAATGCTCTAGTGAAATGATTCCCTATAAAATTCTATAAAAAATTTTATAAAAATAAAAAAAAGGTTTTCCTTTTTTAATTTGGTAGATTTCTATCAGGTAAACTTTTCCTTTCTGCTCAGCTGCCAAGAAACTGTGCTCTGCATGGGGTAGCTGAGGGTTACACGGGTAAACTGGATTTAAGTGTTGTGAATTCTAGCATGACTGTACCTAAATTTTGATTACCCACAAGAATGCAGATTCTGAAATGTTGTACCTAAATTTTCTGCAATGCCAGTGGGGCAATTCCACTGGAATCTTACTGAACAAATAGCTTCTTAAAGTAGGCCTTAATAAAAGCTGATGTATGTTTTTAAACTACCCCTCAAGCACCCCTTAGGAGACACAGAGAGATGCTCCATATCCCCCCAATTTCTTCACTTTGGACCTCCTGAAAGTAGGTACACAAGTCTCAAATTTTAAAAAAGCAAAAAATGTACTTATTTAGTCTTCAGCATTGCGTATAAAGTGAACATTCTGGCCATGACTGCATTTCAGAAAATAAATCTGCCTAGACATGGAGAAGCGACAGGACATGGAAATTCTTGAAGGGTTTCTAGTTCAAGACAAAAGTTTAGGGTATGTCAGCATCTTATCCCAGAGTGAGGATGGGGACATTCCTGATTTGTCTTTGGAGCTTGATGCAATATAATCATATTTGTTAATGTTCCCCTGAATTAAGTTCTGCTGAAGGACAGAACTTGTTTAGTGCAGAACCATACGGGCATGGCTGACCTGTATTTAGCTGATAAAACAGTCTCTGTGCAGTGCTGTAGATGTGCATCTCAGTTGGCATTCCACTGCACAGCTGATAGGATCTTTCAGTTCCTGTTTTAAACTAGAAAATAGATCTTAACAGGCTTAAACAGACACCTTTAAAAATCAGTTTATGAAAATCATTGTATTAATTCTCGTGATAAAATCAATAATTCCATTTTCTCATCCCAGGAATGGCCACACTGAAGAAAAACACCTTTAAAAAAAATTTAAAAATTCTAAACCTCATGTAGGATCAAGACAGAGCAACCAGTTAATTAAATTATCTGCACCAATCTGAGGCTTAGGTTGAATTCACCCTGTATTATTTTAGCATACAGGATGTTCTACATGAACTGATCACAGTTTCCAAGTAACTATCCACAAAAAAGGGACAAATAATTCAAAATTAAATATCTGTGTAATACGGAAGCTACAGAAGAACATCTTTTGAAAGGTCAAACAGAGACGATGAGGATGTGCCTCATTTGGGAAGGGGTGGTGAAAGTGCAGTTGTGGAAAATTCTCAGCTGATGCCCATAAACCCAGTCATACTGACAGTAGCAGGCCTGTTGAATACTTGTTATCTTCACAGGACAAAAAAATGTATTAACACATTTGCTTGCTAAATGGTTGTTTACTACCTTCAAATACACAGGTTTTTGCTACTTTGATAGCAGAGTGTGGGAGCATTGTTTTCCACAGTGAAGCTGCATTGTTCAGAGCTGTGAATAGACAGAGAATACTCTGCCACATAGGTTTCAAAGTTGAGTTGAATGTTTTGGGGGTTTTTTTCACCCCTGCATTATGCACTAATTCTGCTCCATCAGTCAGCAGATGCATTTAATTCTAGGTAGCAGTTCTGGTCTCTGTGTATTAGCTCAGTATTATTTCATTAAGACTTTTTCTTCCATGTGAGAATTGTGTGGGTGTCTGAGACTACTTGATCTTGAATTCAGTGTGAATGTTTGGGCTTACTGTTTCTTTGAAAGGCTACTGAAGGTCAAGATTTTAAAGGCCTGGGTAAAAGCTTTAAGCATCTTAGCAATCCACCCTCAGTGGTCTGTTTTAGCAGAATGTACAATAACCTGCCTATTCTTCTGGAATGACTGAGCCATCTTTTTTTTTTTTTCTTCCTGTTGTAAGACCATATGGACCATTACTGTTTTGAGGAAAAAAATATTTTTCTTAATAGAAGACAGCATTTGGATGCAAATGTCTCTTGAGATGCTACCATGGGACTGATGTTTTCTCCAAGAAACACTCAGTACATGCAACAGCTTGTATGTACAGATAACATTTTCTTGTGGTACCAAGGCAAGGCTGTAAGGGTGCAAACGTGTTGGTTGTGAAGAGTACCTCGCACTTCTCTTTGTTCTCTTTTACACACAAGCTTGACTAGGTAGGCACTGAAAAAATGCTCCTCAGTCTAGAGAGCAAGCATACTCTGTTTTAAGGAAGAATGATCCATGTTTGATTTTATACTAGTGCTTCCCATAGAAATCACTGTATCTGTGGACAACACAATTCTTTCCATCATTGGTGCTGCTGGTGGGTTTCCTTCTTATTCCAGAAGTTTTGCTAATAAGGCTTTTCAAATGCCAAAGTCCTGCTTCTAACCTTTGTCTCAATTCAGAAAACGTGTTTCTCTCTCTTCAAAACCAATTTACTTTAGTAAACCCTAAGGTCCTGGCACAATCCTGAAAAACATCACTTTCCTTCTTTTTTTTTTTTTTTTTTTGCCTTCTTTTCTTTTCTGACTGTTGTAATTTTTTAAACCTTTGGCATTTGGTGCTTTACCAATCTGTCTGAGGCTCTCTGTTGTTCTCTGCCAAAACCCCACAATACCCTTCTTTATAGCCTGGTGACTTTGGGTATGGTGTATATTACCTTCTGCAGCCTTGCATGGGAAATGAAGATTTGTACTTTTTTGGAAGGCATAAAGTTTTCTGTAAGTTCATATGGTTATATGTACACACATATATGTCTGTTCTGATAGTGATGCTGTGCCATTACTGAAACAGTACATCCCTGATCAAGTTTGTTTATTGAGCTTGGAATAAGGGAGTTAGTGGAGAAGCTACACAGTTCTCTACCAGCTAATCTGTATTAGCAGGAGGCTGTTTCTCTCTATGAAATAAAATTATAGCTTTACTTTTTGGGCCAATTGTCTTCACAATTTTGCTTCTTTTTAATGTTACGGTGTTTGTTCTTGAGAGGAAAGGCATTAGTGCTGTGAAACTGTTTGGCATATCAAAACCTGTAACCTGCATGTGCTCTTTATGTGATGTTTTCTGCTTGATATTTGATTATTTGCAGACCACATCACATACAGCAAATACAGCTTTCCAATTTCTGTGTTGATAATCTTCACATAATGAAAAGTTGTTCTCTTTCATTTTTCTTTGTAAAATCAAAAATATTTTATAGTCCCTTCCTACTTTGGAGCCAATTCTTTTCAGGCTTTCTGCAATCTCAGCAAACCTTATACTTACTATTTCAAGTGGACTGGTTAGACATGCAACAAGTTACAGATTTCAGTCCTCTGTACACAGCAAAGCTGCTCCCCCTTTCTCATTGCGGATACCACAACATGCTGGACTTATCCACTCTCACAGTCCTCACTTAAGCTCTTAGACTTGTCAACTGTTTCCAGATTTTTTTTACTTTTTTTTTTTAATCCTGGTTCCAGTTGTAAAGTAGGTCATTCAGAGTTAGAATAAGATTAAGTTTTTCAGATCTTATTCCCAAAATATGTCACTTAGTATTGACTGAAACCATTTTGAGAACTTACAAAAGCTAGAACTGTGCAGAATAGTCAAATACTTAATTTTAAAAATATTTTCTTTTCTTTTTTTAATCTTCTTTTTAACAAATAACTATCTCTAAGTAAATGTTGAATCTAGACGTAAACTTGAATTAGTGTTGAGCACTACCTTTATAACTTTCCGTTGTCAATTAAAAATGAAAACCCAAACAAAACTAACCCCAGCAAATATTCACTTTGATTAGTGAGTGAAAAAGCAAACCCAGCAATCTTCAGAACAGCTCTGCTTCCACTTCTGGTGCTGGAGACTGCACAGTTGTGTCACCCTTCCCCACAGCGCAGGGGTCACTCCTTACTTTGTTCTCTTAGTCAAAATTTGGACACATTAGGCATATGAGGATCTATACAAGGGTAAATAGAAAGCAATATTATTTGCAAGATGTGAGTATATGGGAAGTCACTGTATGGGAATATCTGTGCAGCTGCGTCTTGTTTCCAGGTTGCTGTCTTTATTAACTGCATACAAACACACCAGCCTTCCAGATGCTGTTGAACTGGCCTGCCTCTTGAGTGGAAGGCAGACATATGAATAAATATAACAGGATTTCTAGATGTTATGTAATCTCTTGATTTATGAGCTGAAAATCTGTGCCAGTATCTGTAATAGGATCTCTCCTTGAAGAGGAAAAGGAATGTTTTTATGGACAGGTACATACTTTTACAGTGACATTTGGAATTAGCCACCTTGAAGAAATAGATACGAATCTCAGGGGAAGGGCAAAACTCTTTTGAAATCGGGTCTCTGGGAGAATCCTGCATAGTCTTCCGAGATCTGCTTGAAGCGTGTTCATTTATCCTAATGATAATTTTTTGGATGGATTTAATATTTCTAAGTGCAATGGGACTTTGTGCTTTATAGTACTGAAACAGATCATACCATTTTTCTAGCCAAAGAAAGGGGAAGAGTCTGAATGTAAATCTCATCCTCCTCTTGAACATTAAAATACAGCTGGAAAACAGTAACTACCAAAGAAGTATTTTGTCCATTATCCTGCTTTTCATACTAGTGTAATAGTAAAGTGGTACTTCTGGAAATATCTTAAATTTTTGGGATGGGAGCATAAGGGATATTTAGAGTAAAGGATGCTTCAGTTAAACAAATATCCAAAATAGTATACAGGCAGCAATCTGAACATCCATTCTTATTGAAACTACCAACAGAACACTACTCTACTAAGAAATGAAAATACTTTAACTGCTTCGAGGAAGTAGCAAGAAAAATGGATTTGAGCAGATGCCAGGAGATGTGTAAATAATAGGTATGATTACAGCAGCCTTCCTGCATAATTAAGGCCAAATGAGAAACATACTTTAGTGATCTTTTCTGAGGATTTAACCCCTGAATGTGTAGGGTTGCAGCCCGGTCAATTCAGACACCTATAACGGGGTGAATATTCTAAAATGAGACATGAAAAAAAAGATTAAAAGTTTGGCAGCATGGTCTTTTCTAGCTCCCTCCCATTACATTTTGTCTCCTTCCCCCAGGACAGAGTCTGGCACAGTGACTCTGAACACATGACGGTATGTTCTGCAGGGATATAGCTAATTACTTAGACATGAGTAGCCTCATTTTTGAGGCTGAGCAGGGAGCACTTCTGAGTCCACATATATTATTACTGCTGCACGTATTTCTGAAAGAGAGGAGGCTGAGGTGAGCATTTGCAAAGATTGCTTCTTTGTATGTAAATGATTTAAGTCTCTTAATTCTTAAGTTTATTCCAGAAAAAAAAATCCTAGCTGCCCCATTTCTGCAGAGACAAAATTGCCCAGCATTCAGCACTGCTAAGTAGCTTAATGATAACCATAAACCTATTCCTTAGAAAAGCCATTATCCTATCTCCTATCCATTATCCTTGTCCCCCAGCCTAGGAGTGCTCAGAGTAAAGCTGTTCCCTCACAAAGGAGTGAGAAATGAGTGGCATCATGCATGCGTCCTGCCAATATTTACATGTTTCAAACCTTTAAATTTGGCATGGTGGATGTTGATGTCAACTCTTTTATTAGAACTGGAATATATTTATTTTTCAATTTTGATGCTAGTCTACTAAACACAAAGTACTAAGTAGTCGGGTTTTTTGCATGAGACTGAAATCCTAATTGTTCTGGTGAGTTCAGAAACCACCAGGCTCTCACTGAGCTCTTGAAGTTAGTTCACCTATGCATCCGGGCACATGTGACTGTCTCATCTGCTAAACAGGGACTCTGATGTTAGACACATGCAATAACAAGGCTGGTCATTTAATGTCTACGTGTGCTGAATTTAAAAATAGTCTTTCACACTTCATAAAGGCAGTGATCAAATTATCTATAGAAATATTCAAGCATAAACCAAGAGTATACATATGACACTGAATGGGGAGCTACTGGTAGATAAATCAGTATTAAAATTTATAAGCCCCATCCACTTCTTATACAGATTAAAATCTAGAAAAACAGTTTTAAAGTCCAATGTCTACTATTTGACATTATAATGGGGACAGCACATAACTGCAAGGAAACAACAATAACCATTGACTGGCTTTCAAACTGCTGCAAAGGTGTGACAGAATTGATTATTTTCTTTCCAAAAGCATAAAATATAACAAATTATCACAGGGTCTCTCCTCAGGGATCAGAGTGCCGTCCTCAGTCTTTACGGAATAACACGGAGCTTGGAGAAAAGCGTACAACCTCAATAGGTCTTTACATCATCCCAGGAGTGTACAATATTCATATCTTAAAGAGCTTGTCACAGTACTTCTCCTTTTACTTATACAAACAGAAAAAAATGCTTCAACTGTAGGCACAAACTCTGTTGTATCCAGATCCCAACAGAGGATTTATTTTTATTGCTTCTTTAATTTTTTTTTCCTCTACATAAAAGCTGTCTACATGTAGGTGACAGGAAACATTCCCTATCTCTGCAAAGACATGAGAGGAGAATTACAAAGATAGCAGTAACTATGAAGTTTTACTTTGGCATTGCAAACTGTGTGTGCCTCTGATTTAGCTGAAAATGAAGAAGTCTGAGGCAGATTAAAGTTTCCTCCGTTAAAGAGTCCTCATTCTGTTTTTCATGGTGGGATAGAGGAAGGTCACATTATCCTAAAATATATGCTTCTGGATCAAAGCTCAGTTGCTTTTGAGCCCCAGGAATTGTGTATTGCAGCTGACCAGCTTCTTAAGTGCCCAGGCTTTTTCCTTAATCCCAACCATACCCAGACAGCTAAAGCCTGCCCTATAAATTGAAGATACTCACTTGTTCAAGAATCACCATTAGTGCAAGAAGCTTGGAAAATGTCTTTTTGCTATGAAAAACTGCAGTTACATACATCACAGCACATTTTTATATCTTCCTGCTTCCAATTTCATGAGGGAGTGAATATTACCTGTGGCAGTAACATTTGCAGAAGGTCCTGGTGCCGCTTTTGTCCCACAGGTGTCCTCCAGCATACCTCAGTGGGGAACAATGCATTTGTTGAGCTGGGTTTCTCCCCAGCAGAGTGCCAGGAGCTCAAAGAGGGAACTCAGGGTGACTAAATCAGTGTCAGCTTTCTAAGGTGCTCTCCTTACTAAAACAAAACAAATGAGCAAAACAAAAAAAAGAGCATTTTTTTTCTTTTTCCCCAAGAGCTCTGCCATGGATAAGCCTTGTCCCCTATCAGCTGAAGCCATTCCCTGGCGCAGGTGAGACTCCACGTTTCAGGATTCCCTTGCACCCTTTCCAGGAGCCTCCAAGTGCTCTCAGATGCACCCAGGCAGCCCAATCGAAGGCAGCTTTTGGGCTGTCAACCAGGCAGCTGGGTAGTCAGGGTGCCTCAAAGCACACTAGGCTCAGTCCTGCTCACGCCCTCTCCCTTAGCTGCAGTGATGCCATAACCTGAATGTGGGTTTTAAAAGCATGCAGCAGAGTTTTTGACTTTTACAGGAGTATTTTGAGATGTTTTGACCACACTGGTAGCTTCTGGTTCAGTTTAACAGAGCAGTGTGGAGAAGCAAACCATAAATGGGCTAAAAGCAAACAACCTGCCCCTCTGTAACTTTAGTATTCTCCTAATTTCTACCAGGGCCCTTTCTTCCAGTGCTTTACCTACAGGAGAAAAAGGCCACAAACATTACAACCAGCCTTGTAAGCTTGCAGCATTCCCATGATGGGATCCAAGTGTTTCTGAGGCTGTTACAGGAGCCTTTGCTCAGAGGATGGTGCACTGTCACCATGTCCTGCATCGGAGCACTCTCTGCAGTTGCCCATGGTGCATCACCACATGTATGCCCATTAGCCCCAGGAACTGCTCTGTGCTGTTTCCAACTTCAGGCTAATTTTGATTTGAGATAATGAAGTTCACCAGGTGGGCAGCACTGGGACACAGATACTGCGTGGATGTATCATTTTCTGAAGTGGTTCAGTTAATGAAATTCTCTTGGGTATCCACAGCTATTAGAATAAATGATGGTTCCTATACTGTGTAATGACCAGGCCTTGAGCTAAGAAACATCATGTATGAAATACAATTTTACTTAATTCAATTTTGCTATGGGAGCATTTAGTGGACTGGTGGACTTGTAAACCCTAGAAACATTCTTTTATTCTGAGGTAATACAATTTCTTTGCAATGCATAAGTTGAAAGACCCATAGTGATAGAGACCTATATTATGAGCATAAGGAAACGCTTAAGAGAATCACAAATTAATGTACATATAAAAAATAAAAGTAATGATCATTCAACCACAAGAGCTTGGGTTTCAGGGTAAAAATGTCCATGTCAGTGCTGGAGAAGGGATGGAAACCCAAGCATCTGAAGTAGACAGAGGAAGAAGAAATTAATTTAGCCAAACCTAGTTATGTGGGAAGGTATGGTACTTCCCTCAGATGTTCTTTTGCCTGAAAAACAAACCAGCTCAGACTTCCAGAGCTTTAAATTTCTTCCACCCTGAGAGAAAGTGGTAGGTGTTTCACTGCTGAGGACAAAACACATTTGCAGGCAAGGGTGGAGAGACTGAAGGAAAACACCATGTTGCTGCACTTACATTATTTAATAGTCTAGAGGGAGGTTGAAGGGTATTTTTATTCCCATCACAATAATAATAATAAAACCAGTATCATGAATGAGATTTTAGTCATCCACATAAGTGTGTGTGTGTGTGTGTGTGTGGATGTGCACACATATGCTGCTCTCCCAATACAATCAAATGGAAAATGGTTGTTTCAGCCAGGACTGCGCTGTTATAATAACTCTTTCAGATGGACGAGCTTACAGTTTTAATTTCCTACAAGCCCAGTCAACGAATTGAGAAAGAATAAAATAGACAAAAGAAAACTGAAATGGAATAGACCTGTTGATATGACTCTTCAGCAGCACCCAGATTGGCGAGAAAATCACTTACTGACTGACAGCTTAACAGATCTGAACCTCTCCAACATTGTCAGCACTGGCATTTTATCCAGGTATATAGTAGTAATTATAATAGTGAGACCGGAACTCAGGGAATACAATATTACTTGCAAATGGTAAGAAACTGTACCTTTTCATGGTGTGAGGCTAATAAGTCTGTGCCACTAGAATTGGTATTTGTGCCTGCACTTACCTATTTGAGTGAACAGTGTCGTTTTAATGTTTGTGAAATTACAATTTCTGTTCTTCATCTAGGAGGCATTTGAAAGAAAACAATAGATACAAATCCATATTTTACATCAGTATACCTGTGTTCTGCTTTCAACAGGCTGTGCTTAACACTAGTTGTTTTGAGCTGCTTCAGCTTATTTCAGAAAGCTGCTGCTCCTCTCTATGGCTTTGCACATGAGCAACCAGCCCTTAGGCAGCCCAAGAACAGGATCACCCGCCCATCAAATTCCTGTACAGAAATCACAGCTGGAAGTAAAAACTTACAGCCCACTGTCTATCTGTGCTGAGTGAGGGAGTGAAAAGGAGCATGTGTTTCTCAGAGAGACGTATTTCCCCTGGGAATCAGGCTGAGCGCATCCCACATATTTCACATAAGGTTCTGAAGAACCCTCACGTAGATAAGGATCCTACTAGCCTGAGTGTAGGAAGGCGTCATACCCCATTCCTATCTCCCTGATCTTCCCCAGTTATCCCGACATTCACTTTTTAATGTGCCTGAAACAGCATTCTGAACTGGATTCCAGGGGGTTTATCTTCAGAGGGTAACATAACAAGACCAGAAGCCAAGAGACAGGAAAATCTTCTAAACCTCTTTTCCAACCCAAAGAGCCTCTTCCAGGCCCACTAACAGCACCCTTCACAAAAAACACAAACCCAGAAGTAAACAATGATCACAAGTATGTTTTGTGCTTGAAAAAACAATTAGATAACTGATACTTCTAAGAAAGTAAACTTTTTCCATAAATGCTAGCTACAGAGTTAAACACTTTCTGAAATACAGTGGCCTGTAGCTGGAGACAGAAAATGCCACAATATTTATGTGTAATCATTAAGAATTATGTTAAACAGATTGATGGGGAGAAAGTGCAGTTTTTCTGAAGAAAAATTTCGAAAGAAAGAACTCAGAGATTTTGGAAATAAGACCCAGTGTACCAGATGTCTTTGATAAGGCTAAGTAATTTCAAAACTTTCTTATTATTGTTACAACTTGTTCAGCTTCACAGGGTTCAGTAATAGTCAGCGCTTTTGCTCAGACAACTTTCACATAGTCCTTTGTATCTCCATTACAGGCTTGATCAAAAATTCACTGAAATAAAATAACCAAACCACTCCTCATTTTCCAGTGGGACTGAGTTGGATGGAACGTTTTATGCAGCTGAAATAAATGGCTAAGAAAGAAGTAAAGGATTATTTATGATTTCTTAGGAACAACTGCAAGACACCATTGATTCTTTACCATTAAGGATTGATTCTTCACCATTAAGGAGTCAGCATCTTTTAGAAATCCAGGATGTGGGGGTTTTAACCTGATGTAACATTAGCTGCTCCACGTTCTTGTATCCCTCTGATGCTATTACCCAGCCCAGTCCTTGGAGTGATGCTATCAGATTCCCTTTTAGCTTCATTTCCCTTGCAAGGGACAGAGGAAAGAGGACAGAGATAGCAACTGAAAGTAAATAACATTAAAGGATGATGTTAGTAAATATATTTGTTTCCTGTCAATCTCAGTACAAACTGGAGCAAGATGATAAGGGGAACTACCACTCCTGACTTCTGCCAGGGCCCTTTCTTCCAGCTGTGGCAGACCAAGGGAAAGAGCAAATGCCTCCTTGGGAACAACAGAGATGGGACAGCTGACAGTTGCTTCTTCTTATGATGCATTTAATAGAAAACAGAGGTTATTTTCAATTGCAAAGCACATTGCCCTACATTTCTCTTCTGACATGGGAGCTTCCTGCTCAGCTTTGAGGTTTGTCACACTTCACTTTTCCCAGCTTGGTAGCTACGACCAAAGACGCTAGTCAACAGAGGCTTAAGGCAGACCGACTTCAGATCCTACAGATCCTGTTAGTGAATCCTACAAAGGACCAGAGAAATCTTCCTGTGACTGAGCCTACTTGCTGACTGAACACACTATGTCCATTCTCTCTCTTCAGGAGCTGACATAATGTTCTCTGGAAAAAACATGGGACAGACGGATATTTGGACAGAGGTATCTGTCCCTATACCTTTAAAATTATTAGGTTTAGTCCTGGAACTACTTGGCCTAAACTATCCTTTAGGGGAAGGGAAAGGAAAAAAATAATAATAGAAAAAAAGGAAACCTTGGGAAAAAGGATCCTTGAAAAAGAAAAGTTATTCAACAAAAGGATTTTATTCCTCATTTAGTACAGAGCAGAATCTGACATGCACAACATCTGCTATTAAAACAGTTAAATAAAAGTATAGTTTGGTCGAGGCAAAAATAAAGACGGGTTATGTACATATTTCAAATACATATTACGTGGCATATTCTTTCAAAGGAAAAGACCGTCAGGCTATGATGGATAGATCAACTGCATGAGACCTTCTGCTACCAAAATGTAGCAGTGAAATAGTTAACAGGTCTGGCTTTTACATTGTCATAAGCAGACTTCATTGCTAGCATCCCACTGAGATGAATGAAGGCAGCTTATGTCTGGTGTTATTGTTTCCATGTGTTTGGCTCCAGACTCAAGCCAGCATTCCCCTCAGTTTATACTTGAAAGGTTATCTTCGCAACGAGAAGAGACAGAAACCTTCTGTAAATATATGTATGTGTAAAGAAGAGGGCAAATACAGGTCAACTCCACTTACCCAGTTACAGTTTTCCCAAATTAATGTTTTGATAGTTATAGCAAAAAGAATTTTGTTTACAGAAGCTTCTGATTATCTGAGTGGCAGAAATGTCCCTTACAGCACATTTGCTCTGTTTTAAATATACAGGGTGATCTGATCAATACTAACATAATTTTATCTCGTGGTTGATAATTTTTAGTCTTTTAGGCTTTGCAATGAAGTACCAGCTAACAAAGAGCACAGCAAAGTATGCAACAAGAAATTGCAAATGGAAAGGAAAAAAAGTCTGAGTGTAATTGTGAAATGGAAAGGCAAACAATCTGCATTTTGGTGAATGAAAATATTCTGCTTGTAACAACAGTGCTCCAGAAGGAAAATGTCTGTAAAGACTGGAAATATTTCAGTTGGCTTGACTTTTGCCATGTGACTCTCTCTAAAGCCTGGGGTTTTTTTTCCACTTTCTCCATCAGTAATCTAACACCAAAGTTTCTGCACAGAAGAGTAGCCATAATTGTTCATTACCTGTGCTTCCCTGGAGACAAGAAAGGACCAGAAACAGCTCATGCAGATTGGTATTTTTACCCTACCTTGAAAATTATCCTTCTTCTCTGAATGACAGGATTCAGATAAAGCATAATTATAAAAGTACTTCTCTTTGGGAACACTAAAAGTGTTTCCAGCAATATCTATTTTTGGGGTTTTTTTTGCTGAATCCAGAATTCTTCTGATACAGAGTCGGGGAGGTACGCCCTAGCTATAACATTTTTTGTTTTATTTTCTCTAGTACTAGTTAATAGCTCAGGATTTTTCCTCTTTAGAACATTAGATTCTTATTTTACTTTAAAACTGATTTAGGAGGATATCCTTCCTCAGACTACTTTATTAGCCATCTGGCAAGAAAGGAGGTAATACATTGACAAGGGTGATGTAGTGCCTAACTTCTAGGCACTCCACCTCTCTCATACAGAGAGCCATCGGTGGCCTCAGTTTCAGCCTTGTCCTGAGCCCACATTTTCTTGCCAACAAGAAACTGAGAGATTAACACTGCCATGAGAAAACACGGGTTTAGGTGGAATTTAGGTTGTCTGAATATGGTTCTTGAGAGCTCGGAGAATCAGACCCACAAAACCAAGCAAGTCTGCAGACTGGGATGCAGACCTGTAAACCAGTTGGAACTGGGAAACAGGGTTATTCCTTAAGTTTGGTCATTTTCAGAAGCAGATCCAGAATAGGACTTTAATACTTCTATTCTGAGGGAGGTCCTTCTTTAGGCACCTTAGTCCAAAGCTGCAGGCAAGATATCATTATTCGTATGCCCAACAGCAAAGGAATAGTCTCCCTGAGGGGCTTTATAGTCCCAAAAAAGGTAATTACTCAGATAAGTTAGGACTGTATAAATAATTTGAGAACTACAATTCTTGCTATAGGCACCAAATATTCCCAGAAGAAGGAAGAAATTTCTTAAATATGTAAAATAAAATAAAATATGAAGACCCGACTCTTAGTTATGTGTGGTTTTCCCTGTAAAATTCTCTTTTTCATGGATTTCTAGTTTCTGCAATGGAATTTCCTAAACAGCCAGTGACAAGGTAAATTTTTAAATGTACAAATGTTCTAATAAAGGAAGCCTTTGGCCACCTCAGTATCAAAAGCAGGAAAACCATTTCTCACTCAGCCTAAAGCAACACAAGGGCTACTCTGACCTACACTGCAATGCAAGAATCTGTCATACAAGGAGCTGCTCCCCTATTAATCTTGTCTGATGGGATTTTACTAGCCCTGATCAACATATCTGCTCAGGTCCATTGGCAATGTCAGGCCTCTATTTTTCATATGACAAGCTTTAGCAATAGCTGTCCAGTGAAACTCAAAGCTTTGCACGACTCATTCAAAACTCCACAAGTTTTTCATGACAAACACATAAAATAATGACATTTGCTGAAGTTAGAAAAGTCTTACAGAAAGCCTGCAAGGTCTGGACAGAGGATGCAGACGAGGTGTTCCAGAGAAGACAAGCAGTGATGAAGTAAACTGTAACAAAAAGCAAAAAAATCAGGTTGCTCTGCCTCGGTGGAGCGAGGAAGGGTGGACTGACCATAGCTTTTTACTGAGACACAGGCTTTCTGTATGTGCAGGACCACTGTGAATACAGAATCCATTCTGTCTTGAGGTGTTAGTTAGGCAGGAGAAACCAATGAGAACATTATTTCCATCATACTAGCATTGCATAGCACACACTGTTGAGGGCTCTTCTCTCCCTTCTTTCTTTGGCATTATGTTAAAGCCATCAGTGTGACAGCTGCAGGGGCTCACACAAAGGACAGCCTCAAGCCATTGCTGCAGGCACACACTCAACCCAACCAACAATCTGCATTCATAAAGCTACCATCAGGAAACCAGAACAGCAAACACTCCACCGTGGGGAAAGGAGACCACTTCCAACTTCCAGGGAGGGAGTAGCAGGCAACAGAGGTTGTGTCATCCCTGCATGCAACAATAGGCTCTGATAAAATGCCCCAAAACCAGTCCCAGATACCCTTAAGGCTGGAAAATTTCTACAGGGTAGCTACATCTGTGTTTTCTGCTTTGGTCATACAAATTTCATGTATTACACTTCATCTTTAAAATCTCTCTCAGATGCATCTCTGTGTGAAGGATTGCCCAGGGACCACACAAAATTTATCTCAACTATATTACAGACTTTGCAGTTCTTGCATTATGAATAAACACCTGTATGGAACCCTATTTTTTAGGTCTTCTTATTTCTTATGAGGACTTCAAGCAATTATCATAAAAGTCTAGTCTTCTTCCTCCTGGAAAGGCAGATTTAATTTGTGGCTTCTTTCCTTCAGTCTGAAGACAAGATCCTGTTGACAGCTTTAAGAAATACTTAAAGACTTAATTACCTTGCCCTTCTCTGACCAAATGGCATCTTAAAAACAGCTGCAACAGTGGCAGTCCTGCGATAGTATGCTGCTTGGAAGAAACTTCGGGTAAGCAAAATTAAGTAAACTAATAAAGAGAAAACAACTAAGCTGGAAAATCAGAAAATAGAAATATATGTTCCTTTTTTTTTCTTGTCATTGAGTTCCTGATTTTGAATCTATAGTGGAACTACAGTATTTCCAGAAAGAAAAAAAGAAGGTTTTTTAGGTACAATTTAAGATATCTTATTTACTATTTAGGATTAATGAATATTTGCATCCAGTTTTCCTGGACAAATCACAGCTACAAAGAACAGTGTTCCTGACATGAAGGATTCAGGGAGGCAACATGTGTGGGATGTCTCTGTGAACTCAAGGCCCTGTGTGTGTGCCATGCAGAGAAAGCACAAGTGGTTTGATGTGCAAAATTCTGCTTAAAATACAGGGGTGACCTGACAGGGACTATGTGACTGGCTTACTCTAATTCTCCTTTCTGGTTGTAGGCAGTTAGGGCAGACGGTGATGATATTGGCATCTTTTGTATTTTATGTGCTTTGAGGAAGGAACAGGAGGGAGCCAAGAAATTGGGAGGACCTGTCCCTTCTCACTGTCCATTCTTTACATGCAAGTCCTCGATAGTTCTGAGAAGAAGGGGGAGATAAATCTTCAGGGACCAAAGAGGAGCTTGATCCCATGGGACTGTAGAGCAGGGTAAAAAGCAATGGTGACTTTGTATGTTATGCATACGGTAAGGCAGGAAGAACTTCCCTACAGGCATGGTTTTTGGTTAAGAAAATCAAGAGTGTAGAGCTCTTGCATGGCCATTAAGAAAAGGTCGAGTTTAAAGTCTGTCATGTCATTAATTTAACCTGTAGGCTAAACACTAAAAGAAAGCTATGGGAGGAAGGAAAGGACTCTGTGTGTGCCCCAAACTGCACATGTACATTACTAACAAGACACTAGTTTGAACCAGAATATCTCCAGTTGCTACATTTCAGCCCCCTTTTAAAAGCTTTTGGCCTTACAAGGAAAAAAGCCTGAGAGAGGGTTTTGTGACTGCCTGACAAATTTCCTACACTGTTTTGGAAGAAAAAAATTAAATCTGCAATTCCTTTATTTGTATGGAGAAAAACTATATGGAGCATTGACAACTGTCAAAGTCTTCGGTTAAAATCATTAGAGACTTTTTTCTTCCTGTCGGCTGAACTCAAAGAGACCCATTAATGTGACTTGTACAAAATGGAGCAGTTAAGGAAGAAAGGTCTTTAGCTTATTCCTTGTTTTGAGCCACAGAAGGCAAGTTCTGAGTGGGGCTGGCTGCTTTGAAGTGGCATTGCTGCAGCTCCTGCCTGCCTTCACCGCACTGGCTGTGTGAGGGTGTGGTATGGAAGGAGCAAGAGGAGTTCTCCCTGACTCGAGGATGGGACTGCCGAATGCCAAGACAGCTTGACGCTGGGCAGTGACAGAAATCTTCCGTGATGCACAGTAACATCTGGCCCATGTCATCTTTTCCTGTTTCAGCTGATGCCTTTTATCATGTGAAAATACTTAAAACAGATCCAAAGGCTCCATAATTGAGGCTGTAGCAATTGTTTCTTTTTTTTATTACTATTTGAGAAAACCTTTATAGCTCCCTTTAGATTTTGCAGCTCATGGAATTTAAATCTGCTCTTCAAAGTAGAGGAATGCAGCTTTCTGGAGCTGGGAGCTGTCACATCTTCTGTAGAAGGTAGACAGCCTGATTGCTCCAAGCTCTATAATTGCAACAGCTAAAGAAAGGATTTGCTTCTTTTTCCTTTTGAGGTCACACAATATGAAGAGACAGACAAGCTGTCTTTACACTGTCCCTCAAAAACATATTTCCTGCTATCCTTTCTAGCTAATCCTATTTTTGTTGAATGAACAGAGCAAGGGTATGAGCAGCTCAGACCTTGCCTTGTTCTCTTTCTTTCCAGCAGATCACTTCACACATGTTGCCTCCAGAGCTCTTGTAGATGTTATGTGTGTCTGCAACCACTTTGTCCAGGCCCCTTGGAAGGCCAAGTAAAGTGGGAAGTCTGTGACCTTGTTATCCAGTAATCACAGTGAGCAAGGAAGGGGGTGGTAACGGGTATTTTGAGGGTAGAGAGCCATAATTTTGCTACAAGGAGGGATCATCCTGCTGGATATTCCCATCATGTCCCCTTCGCAGCTGGTAAATGGCTGCAGTGGTGGGAATGCTTGTAGTGCTGCAGTCACCGGTGAGAGGCTGCAGATTCCTGAATGCTGGCAGTGTGTGCCTCTGCCCTGAGGCAGATGAATCAGTAGGTCTAGGGAGCAAAGGAGCTCATGGCTAAGGAGGTCAAGAGAAGGGTGCTAGAGGATCACTGTGGGATGTAAAGTTCTCTTCCTGGGCTTCTTACTTTTGCTTGCTTTCATCTCCAGGGGCAGAGTGCCCTGTCTGTGTTATTATAGCCTGCAATAACAGATGCTTTTTAATGAGTGCACAGACAGCCTATTGTCTGGGTTTGTGCCTCAGAACTGCATGGTGGGAAGGGCTATTGGCAGTTGCCTTTGTTTACTCTGTTTCTAAGGATGTGTGGTCATTAGAAGGATGGGGACTTTTCTGTCTTTCAGGTGTTTTTATGAGCTAGGCCTGTTTGTGTTATGTTTACTTTTGTCAGAGTAACCCAGCTCATGCCACGGCATGAGAAGGACCTCTACATGCATTTCATCTGAACAGATTCCAAGGATATCTAAATGGCCCCAATAAAGAAGAGTGGCCTATCTGAAAATATCTTCTGGTTGTGAACATTGCAATGTAGGCTGAGACTAGTTAGAAAGCCTGGCTTGTGTATACATATTTTCTCTTCTTTTAGTGTCCCAGTGGGGCAGAGAGTCCCTGAAAGCTATGAGGCTTGGACTAACTTTCGGAGCTAACTCCCTGCCAGCAGCTTCTCTGTGTGAGGCCAATAAAATTTGTTTGCACTTGACAACAATAGAGTATTTTTGCGCTTCACAGTGTGTCTCCTCGGGAGTAACTGCTGTTTGGGAAGGCCCTTAGGTCTATCCCTCCCCTTCATACCATACAGGATGAAGACATCACCCCTTCATGCCCTGTCTCTAGAACATGGTTACTACTATACATATTAAGGAAGGCTTGCTGGGTGGAGAGGAGGTGCTTCCAAGCACTGACTTAGGAGTCGTCAAAGGAGGGATAAAAGCTGGGGAAGTAGAAACTGTCTCTGAAGTCAAATAACTCATGGGTGAAGGGTGTTCTCTGAGGAACCATAGAAGTGTGGTAGGAATGGGAGAAGCTAGCTGTTCTTCCTGTGGGGCTAGGGTCAAATAATCTGATACAATCCCCTTGTGTCCACTGCTTTTCCCACCCAGCCTCTGTCACCCACACCAAGAGGCCAAAATAAGAAGATTGATTACTTACCAGGGAGGAAGGGCATAGGGGAACTTCCAAGAGGATGTGAAGGCCAACGCCGAGTACAGCTACTTCCATGTTCCATCTCTCCTGATAAATGATGCGTGCGAAATCTTTTTGAGTGGTGGAGTGGGAATATGACATGTCCCCATGCAGCATGAGTATTTCTCTTCTACTCCCCTCCCTGTCAGAGCTTTTTTAAAAAACTGGCAAGCAGATGGCAAGTGTTTTAGGTTTGACCAGTGTCTCTCTTTGAAACACACTAGTTTCAAAGATATATGGGACATAAGCATGTGACAAGGGTGCATCGCAGCATGGAGCTGGACCGTGGTCATCAAAGAGGCATTTGAACACAGCATGCAGCCCTTCTGGGTCAGAAAACAGTGCTCTGTTCTGCAGGGCTGGAGCTCACTTTGGCACTGTGTCATGGAGAGGTCTTTTAGTTTTTGAAATGGTCAGCCCCACGTTGACCACCTCACATCTGGAGGGCAGTGTGGTCCCAGGAGCAGTGCTAACTAACGCTGAATGCCAAGGAGGCTGGGTCAGTACAGCAGAGGGTTTTTCACCATCCAGTGTAACACTGAGAGGGATCAGTCACCAAGCATTGCAAAAACTTTTTCTTTCCCTCTCTGTGGCCATCAGGGAAACTTGTGGATCCTTCTCCTTTCTTTCCAGCCTCATGAGATAAGCATGGATGCTAAAAAAGTCAGGATAGTAGGTCAGGGGTTATGCATGGGACTGTTAGCCTACAGCAAATACAAAGAGGTAGAGCCTTTCTAAAGAATGCTGTAATGAGCTGGGGACAGAAGTTTTCCTAGGATGACCCAAATACTGTGCAGGAGGCTCTTGCCCATGGCAGTCAAGATGCCCTATGAATTCATGAGAAAAGCTCCTTCACTGAGATGTGACACCCTTGCTTGCATAGCAACCCATGGAGCAGCTGGCAGACCCCACCGTGAGGGGAAGACAAGCCTTACACTAGCCTGAGATTGCCAACCTGGCAGTTTGCTGACTGTAGGTCTTCTTTCTTCAATGTCTTTGAAACATCAAGTCCACGCATTTTGTTGTGCTAAGCACATCAGTTCTAAAGCCCTTATGAAATAAAATACTGGTCCTGAGAAGGATAATTATTACAAGTCTTATGATCCAGAAAAAAAATTCTATTAACTGGGATCTATATTGCTTAAATTATTTTGAAAGAAAATGACAGTGCCTCTGTTTCAAAACCAGTCAAAGATCATTATATTAAATAAGAGTTGTCTAAAATACTACAGAATATACTTTATCACTGTGCAATAAAAAGCAAATAATCTGAGAGTTATATCTTCCTCAAGTTTAGCAGCTGGATCTTTTTTTTTTTTTAAATCCTAGGAGCTTGATTTGCCCAGTTCTTGTAAGGGACAATTAAATTTAATGATCTACACTTCAAAAAATGACCTGCGATTCTGAGAATTTGAATTTAATCGTTTGCCTACTTGAAATATGTCTGAAGTGCTTTATTGTTTAAAATAATCATGTTTGATGGTTTTTGAAAGTCAAAATGGAAACGTCTCAAGGAGGCAGAACCAGCTTTTCCCATATAAAGGGCTGACATACCATACTAGGGAAAGCTATTCTTACAGGCATTTGCCTTTTGGTCTGAACACATACAGCTAATTGCAAAAGCTGTTTTGTTGAGTTTTTAAACAAGAGAACATAAATTTTGGAGAAGAAATTAGAAGTTTAGTTAGAAGGGAACTAAAATCAGTTTCTGATGATGCTTCCTAATTTGTATAATGGCATGACATGACATTTACATTGCAGCTCTTTCACTTCCATTCTAGACAATTTATACGGCCAGTTTGGTAAAAATTAAAATATTTAATGAAGTTTTCTGGATCATTTATAAGCTGATGGGGTTTTTTTTAAAGATTTAAAATTGCTGACAACTTAGCAAACCTGAAGGGATAAAGGAGAAAAAGCAGCAGAAACCATCTTACGTCTTATGGTTTTCATTGCACAGACATATTTCATGGCAGTTCATATACTTATTTGGTTTTGGAAAGGAATATTTATTTGAAAGGGATACAGAACAGCTTTGGCTGCCTGTTACTGATAAATCAACTTTTCTGGACTCTCACTGACTTCTTTGGAGCTTTGAAATATGTTTTATTAGATGAACAAGATAATGAAACCAACCAGCCTGGCCGTTAATTATATCATTAGTTGTATTTAGATCAGCATTTCCCACACCACAGTGCTGTAGATTAGAGTTAGCTCTTGATCCTGTCATATGCAGGGGCTCCATGTAGTGTCACAGAAGTCAGTTACATGGGTCCCATGAAGCAAACACACAGAACTGGGGTTTTGACCGGGGGGCAAAACTGAAGCCTTGTTGTTTATTTCAGGCCAAGAGCTGAATAAAGCCCAGCAAGACAAAATCAATTAGCACACAAAATACTTTTATGCTAGCAATTTAGCATAGTGCTGTTTGTATAAAAACCATGATTCGTCCCATTCTTTAATGTGCTTAAACAATGGGTGTTCCTTAACAAGGGACACCCTCATGCATGCTATTTTATGCAACTTGGTAAGTACAGGCAGCATTCACTTGACAGCTATAGATCAAATTACAAGCAAGCCACAGAGAAATATGTTTCTGCAGAGGAAACCCTTAGTCCCCTACTGGGTTCCTGTGAAAGAAGTGGCCAAAATCCAGCTAACTTTGCTCCCCAACTGCAAAGAGCCAGACTGCATTACAGTGCTGGCAGCATTCAGCATCCCCGAGGAGGTTTTTCTGAGCAGAGTCCAAGCGCAGACACCACCCAGGATTGCAGAGTCTGGTCCACAGCTGGAGGAAGCTTGTGCTATAACTTGTGGCTGTGGTGGTGGCCAGGAGAAGACCCCTCCAGGGCTGCTGAAGCCTCACCTCTTCCAGTCACCAACGCTGCTCCTGCAGGACATGTTGGTGCCAGTGTGGGTGCCACCACATCCATCCCTGTCTACTCACGATTGTCCCCATGAGCTGGGGAACAGTTGATACAGGTGCTGCCTAGAGTGTTGTCTTCATGGTTACACCAGGTCAGAGGCCCTGGCCTGCTCAGGGTGCAAGACCCTGGGCATTTCTTTCCCCTGTCACCCCTTCCTGGAAGTATCTGGACTGATCACAAAGAATCACAGAACATGCCAAGCTGGAAGGGACTCACAAGGATCACTGAGTCCAACTCCTGGCCCTGCACAGGATCATCCCCAACAGTCACACTCTGTGCCTGAGAGGATCATCCAAACACTTCCTGAACTCTGTCAGGCTTGATGCTGTGACCACTTCCCTGAGAAGCCTGTTCCAGTGCCCAACCACCGCCTGGGTGAAGAACCTTTTTCTAATATCCAACCTAAATCTCCCCTGACACAGCTTCAGGACATTCCCTTCGATGCTGTCACTGGTCACCGCAGGGAAGAGATCAGTGCTTGCCCCTCCCCTTCCCCTCATGAGGAAGCTGTAGACTGCTGTGAGTTCTCCCCTCAGTCTCCTCTTCTCCAGGCTGAACAGACCAAGTGACCTCAGCCACTCCTCATATGGCTTCCCCTCAAGACCCTTCATCATATTCATTGCCCTCCTTTGGATGCTCTCTAAGAGCTTAATATCTTCTCTATACTGTGGTGACCAAAACTGCACAGAAGGTCTACTTCCGTGGCACTTCTCCTTTGTTAAACTTCATATGGTTGGTCCTCTAATTTGTCAAGGTCTCTCTGCAGGGCCTCCTTGTCTTCAAGGGAGTCAACAGCTCCTCTCAATTTTTTTGTCTCTTCAAACTTGCTTAGTATCCCTTCCAGTCCTGTGTCCAAGTAATTTATGAAGATGTTGAAGAGCACAGGGTTTAACATGGAGCTCTGGGGAACCCCACTAGTGACACATCACCAGTCTGATTCACTACACCCTATTCACTATCACCCTCTGTGCTCAACCCATGAGCCAATTGCTCACCCACCACATGATGTGTTTATCCAGCTGTGTGCTGGATATTTTGTCCAGACGGATCCTGTGAGAAGTATAGAAAGCTTTTCTGAAATCCAAAAAGATTACATCAACTGGCTTTCCTTGATCAGTTAGATCAGGGTCCTCCTTCTTGCCCTTCTTGAAAATCAGGACGATGTTTCAGTCAGCTGGGACCTCTCTGGATTCCCACGACTGCTCAAAAATCATAGCGAGAGATTTTGCAACGACATCAAAGAGATCTTTGAGGATTTTTGGATTAATCCCATCAGGACCCATAGATTGTAGGTATCCAGCTGGAGCAGCAGTTCCTGCACAGTTTCAGTGTCAACTGGGAGTTGATCATTCTCCCAGTCATGGTCCTCCAGCTCAGGGCACTGAGACCCCCTTGGTCCATCATCCGTGTTGAAGACATAGGAAAAGAAAGCGTTAAAACACCTCTGTGTTGTCTCTGTCCCTGTTTGTGAGGTGACCATCCCCATCCTGTAATGGGCCACAACCCCATCTCACATTCTTCCATAGAGGGGAAAAATTTGCTCGATGCAGGTATAGTTGTGCTCTCACCATGAACTGTATAAACTCACATGGTAAAACTGGCAACCCAGTGACACAGGATACAGAGAAAATATATAAATAAAACCTTTACTGTGTACAAATAATGAGGAGATTGTAGTATTATATAAGGCCATGATTTCAACTGGGAGGGTGGGGGGATGCCTTTACCAATTTCTATTCTGATATTTACCATTTATAATTACCATCGTTCACCAAAATGTTTACAGCCATGCTTAATACTGGTTTTCAAAATTGTGGTTGATGTTCATTTGTGCTGTATGCCAATACTCATCTCCTGCAAAACATATGAGGTTTTATATATGTAGTAAAAGTGGTATTTCTTTAAAGGCCGGGTGAAACATCTTAAATTCTAGTAACAGGTTTGGTAAGGCTGCCCTTTAAAAGATTCTTGAGAGACAAGGTTTGTTTTTTTTTTTTTTTTTGGGGGGGGGGGGTTAATGCTGATTTTTTTTTAAACACCATCCAGNGTTTTTGGTTGTTTGGTTTTTTTTCTTTCTTAACAAAGTGCCCAAGATGGCTGCAGATCTATTAAAACTCCATCTTAATGACTGTTTTGTGCCAGCTTTCATTTTAGCTTCAACTTAGCACCTCTTATTAATTTCTCACGTTCTTCTGGAACTGGGGATTTCCATATTTGGTTTTACTCTTGGATTGTGTCAGACAAGTTTGAACAAAATCATTTCAGCTAAACGAATGTGAAAAAAATAACATATTCCATATGTTGTTATCGAAATCTTCTGTAGCTGTTTAAGTAAAAAATGGTGGGCCAGAAATCTTTATGTTGGTTTGTGATAGAGTCTCTTCAAGAAAACACTCAAGTTGAAGAAAATTGGTTAAGTACTTTTAAATCAACTTGTCATTTTTCTGCATACGACGTAGACCTCTTTCATTTTCCCCTGTCCTTTTTTCTTAATTTAGTTTTTAAACCCTTGTTTAAAATGAGTTTGCCAGGGATTCATTTACTAAGAATATCTTTAATGACATCTCAGTTACAGATATAGTTGACAAGAACCCCAGTTGTTAAGATGAATTGATGAAAAAGTCAAAGCGAATGCCATTGCTTCAGTATATAAGGGATGAAAAGGTTTAGAGTCTATTGTCAGCTTTCTTTCCCAGTTCATACAATTTTAAACATCAGACCTGATGATCTTACTCAGGTCAGTACAATGACAATTTTGCATGTATACAGTCAGACCGTTTTTTGCTCTTTTAACCTAAAAATAGAAATAACACACAAAACCTAGGCTAAAAAGAGAAGTTGACAATTACCCACTTAAAAATCAGAACATCAGAGAGACTGAGGTTGCTACAACAATGCTAAGAACTCAAGCTCTCTTTATGTTCTTATAAAGCTTACAACCCACTTTGACAAAAGCTCATGTTTAGAAAAAGAATAAGCCTTTAAACTCAAGTATTTAATTACAGGAAAAAGTAAGATTAAGGTAGCTCATTCTCTGGTCCCTTAAGTATACAATAATTTGGAGCCCAGTAGGATGACCTCGGTGAGAGTGATATTAAACTCTCTCTTTCCTACTCCTTCCCTCCTTCAAGAGTGGAGAGAGGAGGGAGGACTTCATTGTGAGATGGGTATTCAAATCCCTGCATCCAGGCACAGAAGCCTGCCAGCAGTTCCCGAGAGCATGCTAACACTCAGCTATTGTAAAAATAAGTACATAAAAACATATGTTGAAAGTCCCTCACATTCTTCCTTTTCCCCCTTTGCTGCATATCCCCCCGGCTAAACAGGACAGCTGGGAGCAGGGCACTGGAAATGTCTTTCCCAGGTAGCTAACTTTCTACAGACATTATAAAAGGATCCTAGACATCAAATCCATGTGTGAAGTCAAGGAGTCATGGTATTCCCCCTAATATAGAGAGAACTACACTGCAGAGTGATTAAAAACAAGATTTCTAAATGGTCCACTACAGCATGTCTCATCTCATGTAAAAAACTTTAAATACAAAAGGACTGACTGTTCCCATTTGGTTAGGTTAGTGTGGTAAATACTCACAGAATCTCGAAAAAAAACTCTCACAGAAAACTTCTAAAATATCAGACTAATCATTTGCCCAAGGTTGTATTGGAAACCAGAGGCAGAGACAGCAGTAGAGCACATTTCCCTGGGACTCCAGTTCAGCGCTTTGAGCACAGAATAGTCCTGTCTCTTCTTCATTTCTCCTTTGTTACCTGCATTATAGGGATGTAAGATGTAAGAGATGTCAACCTCATTCTGTTCAGTTCTGAGGAACACTGCGTTACTATTTTCTTTGCTGATCTACTTCATAAATAACCATGTCTCAGACGGTTATAGGCACTTGAGGGGTAAGTAATACTGAAATTCCTGTGCTGGCTGCTGCGTGTACATTTACAAAGAGACCTTCGTGTTTAGGATGACCTTATGAAAGTTTCCATGAAAACTGTGTTTGTTAAAAGAACTGAAGTTTTCACGTGTAACTTCATTTTTGACAGTTTCTCAACCTTAGCTTTGTGCTTTGTATTCCTTTGTTTTAAGAAGAAACTGGGCTGTAGTGGGTTTCTGTGTCTAGATTTTGGTAGTGGGGGATGCTACAGAGTTTCTGTTAGAAGCTGCTAGAAGTTTCCTCTGTCTGGTGGAGCCAATTGCAGCCGGCTCCAGGAGGGACTTCCTGCTGCTGGCGGGGACCGAGCCCATCAGGAGTAACAGTAATGCCTCTGTGATAACATATTTAAGAACACGAGGTTGTTGCGCAGGTAAAAATTCCAGTCAGAGAAGAGCAGAGTGAGAACACGTGAACAATGTAAACACCAAGGTCAGTGCAGAAGGAGGGGCAGATGTTCTCCACGTGCTGGAGCTGAGGCCCTGCAGCCCGTGGTGCAGACCATGGTGGAGCAGCTGTGCCCCTGCAGCACATGGAGGACTGCTGGGGTGCAGAGACCCACCTGCAGCCCATGGAAAGGGAAGCCCACACTGGAGCAGGTTTTTCCTGGGTAGGACTTGTGGCCCCTGTGGGGGAACCAAGCCAGTATAGCTCATTTGTGAAGGACTGCACCCTGTGGAGATGTGACCCATTGGACAACAGTTTGTGAAGAACTGTTGCCTGTGGCATGGACTCACATCGGAGAGGTCCAGGACCCCATGAGAGCAGGGGAAGGACTTCTCTCCCTGAGAAGTAACAGAAACAACCCCCATTCCCTGTCCCCATGCACAGCTGTCGGGGAGAAGGGAGAACATGGAAGGAAAGAGGCGTGGGGGGAAGGTGTTTTTAAGACTGTTCTATTTCTCACTCTTTTGCTCTGACCCTGCTAGTAATAAATTTTATTAATATCCCCACTTTGAGTCTCTTTTGCCTGTGATGGTGATCAGTAAGTGACCTCTCCCAGCTCTCCTCTCAACTCATGAATTCTTTGCTGTTTTTTTTTATTCTCCTCTGTCCAGTTGCAGAGGGGAGTGAAAGAGCAGCTGTAGTGAGTACCTGCCACCCAGCCAGGGTCAACCCACTACACAGGCTTATAACAGAGATCCTTAAGTCACATTACTGTATGTTATTTTAGTGGATAAAATAGAAATTTTGATACTTTAAAAGAAAGAAAGGGAAAAGAAAGTTTATTCTGAAGTGCTGAGACTAACAGGAGTCTGAGATCATCTGCTCTCAGTCACCTTGATCAAACCACGGTGATTACTGCTCATAGAGTGATGGAAATCTATCATTCTCCCTGCTGGCACTTTGGTGATTAATGAAAATACATGCACAGCAGCAGGTGCCTGAATTTCCCTTGAAATAAGACCACTTACACTCAGAAGAGAGTATTAAAATGTATACACTAGGAGAAAACATCAAATGAAGTAGTGTGTGTTCTGGGTAGACATAATACATAATATGAAGGAGTGACAAGACACGTAACAAAAGGTAGCCTGAAACCCACAGCCTGTTCAAATCTGTTAGTACAGTGAGGTAAGCAAGTTGGTTGTAGACTCTCTTTATAGGTATATATATATATGGTTTATCTCTACACACTATAATATATAGTGTTTATGTATAAGAGGGGTTATAGACTGTGAAAAAGTGGATCAGTTTTAGTACCCGAAGATCAGACCAAAAGGGAGAATTGAAAGAAAATGAGAGAGAGATGAACATCTCTCTCTCTCTTTCTCTTTATTTAAAGGGTTATTTTCTTATTAATCTCTGCTTTTGGGCAACATGTCATTGAAATGTTTGTCACTGTGCACAGTTACACTCTACAATATCATTTAGGTACATATTTACTGCACGTCCATCATAAATTATAACATATGTGTACATTTTTAGATATGTAAACTGCTAAATTTAGCAAACAGTCCTTGTACCTTTGGTCACCACAAAAAATTCAAATGGTTCAATGCCAGATGCCAAAGAATTGGGACATTCCTACTGGAAAACCAGTTCCTTCTCATGAAACCAGAATGGTAATGCTTTGGTGCTGTTTTGCTTGCAACTGTTTTTCTATATAGGTTATAGATTTTAAGGGGGTTCTAATTTTTGCTGTGAGTGTATGACACCTAACTCAATACAATCCACCTCTTAGACTGAATAGTTAACATGTAATGAAATATTATACTATTACTTTATAAAATAAATATTAAAACCAATTGATTTATTTCCAGAATCTGTTTCTGCTTAGAGACCTTACTGATTACTGCATTAAGAATAGTATGTGGCTCTGTTAGTACATGTGTATTTTTATTTAGTTGGATGTTTATACATATGTATCTCATGAGATAAATTCTGGACAACTGTTATTGTACCCTCCCTTTCCTGTAAAACAGTTTAACTTGTACTGAAGCACAAGACAAAGCTTTCCCTGGTCTCTCAAGACCTTTTGGAAATTAAAATTCTAAAGCAAAGATATATAGGGAGGGAAAGGATCTTGAGCTGTACGTTTTGACAACCACTGGCATTAATGTAGGATAAAGACAGACTGTACCTTTCAGATTATCTGTTCTAACCTCAAACCCCCACAGGGAAGAAGCTTTTCCACAACGTTCCTATTGTGTAATCTGTTAGACCATTGAGTTATACTTGTAGTCAGAAATCCTTTCCTAAAACTTAAGCAATATCCTTTTTCTTACGAACTATACTAATTAATTTTTTGTCCTGCCTCCAGTTGACACAGAGAACAACTGATTTCTCTTTATTATAACCATTCGCATGATGAAAAAGCAACTAAATCGTAGCCCTCCAAGCCCCTCCTTGCCTGTAGTACACAAAACAATCTCTTTTCTATGTAAAGCCTGTGTGTTGCCTTCCCATACAATTTCCGTATTGCCTAAGATTGTTCTTAAGGTGCATCTTTTTTTAAAAGATACTCAAAACAACCCTGTTGGTGACTTTCCACTGCACTAGTGCTTGAATGATACTGCCTGTGAACCACCTTGGCCCCAGGTTCCTTTCCTGTTGCCTGGGTAGTCCCCATGTTCTGTTTATGAATTAGATTTCTTTTCCTGAAGCATAGTCCTTTGGTCAACTTCTGCTTGATTTTTGGATCATGTCTCATGTTTATTGCCATGTTAAGTCCAATAGTACTCTGAGTTCCCTTCTGTGTGCACTTCCAGCCCTCCCAGTATAGCAGCAAACCATTGACTGTTACATCTTGAGGTTATTTTTTAGGTGTTGAATTTGCTCAGCATCTATCTTTCTAGATCTTAGTTCCCTGTCTGTGTTTATGAGAACGTTTCACAGGACAGCATAAAAAATATTACTGAAGTAAAGACCTATTACAGCTCCTGAATCCCACAGAACTACTAGGCTGTGTCTATATTGTCAGAAAAGAAAATAACATTGAATTGAAATAGTTTACCCTTGTGAAGCTGATCTTGACTATTTTTTACTATTATATCAACCTAAAAATACATTTGCTCTAGTGTATTTTCTGTTACCTTAGTTAGCTGTTTTATCTGCAATTTTTCTAGCCCTTATTTCAGTGTTTTGGTTCCACTCAACACTCCTGTCTCTTTATCCTTCTGCTAGTCCCTCTCTTTTTGTTTTTACACTCCTCAACCTTATTTTCTCACTCCTCTATCTTTTTTTCCCCAGATCTTTTGTGAAACCATATCTAAAACAGGTATGGTATTTATTCTTCTCTAGTTATCCAGATTATCCTATTTCTTTTTGTTGCCAAAAGCTCTCACTAATGACTCAGAAATTGTTCGGCTAATTTCCTAAAGCTGTGTGAAATCCTTTAACTACTTTTTAAAAAATTATTCTTTTAACTTATTTACCCCCCCACACACACCTTGGCACATTGTAGATACAGTTTTCGAAGTTTAACAGTCTTGGAAGCAACAAGTGCTAGATGTCTCAGTGGTTACATTGGCTACAACAATTTTAGGGAAATTCCCTCCCTTAGCTCTCCCATGTGGCTAGCAATACAGAGACTGTAAATATAGCCAAACCACAAGCATTTTTACCACTTTAGCTGATTTATGCAACATCATGGTGAAAATGTCATCAGGCACTACCATTCCTGTCTACAGCAGAGGAAAGGCTGGAGAAGTTTTTAAACATGTGATTTTCAGGTAAGTGCCTCTGTTAGATTTGCCATAAAAGTGCTAGAAAATACAGTAAATACAATCAATTTTACAAACCAGTAAGGCCACTTTTCTTCAATGCCATGTGAAAATAAAATAAATATAAAAAATTTCTAATAAACATGCTTTTTCTTCTATTTAATGCACAATATACACATGCATTTCAGCTTATCAGGCTGCTGGTTCATGAGGACTCCCAGCATTCCAGATCATGTGTCTGAACCAATTTCCAGATAGTTCCATTCTAAGTAATTCCATATTTTCTTCAGGTATCTGTAGTTTTGAAATAAAATTTGGATAGAGTGATTTTCTTATTAATACTCTTAGGAATCACTAATTATAATTGGAAAATTTAGGGGTTTAAGGTACTTTTTAAATAGAAAACAAAATCTATGAAGAATCTTCATTTCTGTACTTGAACATGACAATATTTAATAAAGTTGAGGATAACTTTCAATAAAGAATAAACAGATTATGAAAGAAAAATCATATATCTAAATGCAAATATTCTCCCTAAACTATGCACCTTCCCTCTTTTTCAAAAAAGCCGCACTACTCCCATGGTGGGAATTGTGCCATTGTTCAAAACAGCCACTCTGAGTGAAAAGTATTTTAGTTTCAGTACATAAAAATGGCCTCAAAGTGTCACTAGAGAGCTATCGATAACCTGTCTCAAACTACATTTCATGGTTTCTGGGCTGTTTGATCTTTTCGCTCAAGAGCCACTTCTAAATTAATCTTATTGCTTACAATGCCCATTCCTATGTGTGGCCATAAAAATCCCCTGGCCCCTTGTACACAGATGGCAAGGCTTTCTGTATCACAGTTCGACTTTTATGAAGGCAAATAGCATGAAGTGAGAAAAGAAACTTGCGAATAACATCCTTGGGGGGGGAGGGGAAGGAAAAAAAAAAAGGAAGTTGGTAATTTATTCCCTCTCCCTTCATAATCTTGAGCAAGACAAATAGAAATGTGATTCTAACAATGGTAGGAAGTGAAGCAGCCTAACCTTTCTGCATTTAGCCTGGAAGCTTTTTCAGAGTAGAGTCTGTCTCTCTTATATGTTTACATAGTGCCTGGCACAAGCAAGACTCATATTTAATCTTGGCCTTTTTAGCCTGTATCACAATATAAATATTTCCTAATAGTAGTAGCCTTACAGAAATGAACCTTTGTTTATGCTGCTGTTCAGAAGCAGTCCCTGGCCATGCTCCTCCTTCAGGATTCCTTCCCAGCTCTCCACATCACTGTCATCTGCAATTCGACTCCCTTTAGTGCAGCAGATTCACGTGAAAGGAAGCCTGCAGTATGAAAAATTTTAAGATGTCCAGTTTCCCTTGCAAATGGTGCATTTCTTACATGTATGTTACTTCACCCAGGTGCTGCTGGGAACATCTGATGTTCAGCCCCCTTGTAAGTCTCATTTGAACTTGTGTGCCTTTCCTGAAGTTATGCTGCAGGTGTCCTCATTCTATCTTTGTCACAAAAGATAAACAGTGTATTATTTCTTCCAAAGTCCTCAGCAACAATTTAGCACTTCCCTTTTATGCATCTCTGTATCGGAGCCACAAAGAATGTTTCTCCAACAATTGCTTCTTGCAGTTAAACCTGGTACACCTACTATGAAGTACTTAGGAGTAGGGAAACTTCAGAAGTACTATTTGTTTCTACTTCTATATATCCACAGATTATTAAACTAATGACTATCATAACATGTATGCAATAACAAAAACAATGTGCAAATCAAGGCCCTAAAGCCTCTTTAGATTAGATTAGTTTAGATTTGCACTGGGATTTAAATAGAGAACAGTTGGCTTTGAATCTCTTTGCTTATTAAAGTTGATGGTCCTACTCTAACATCACTTGAAAGATATTTTCTTCTTCTTTCTGCCCTTTGGCCAAATTTATAGTAACATCAGAAGATTCACAATTGAAATGACAGTGCAGGCAACACAAAGGCAGAAAATTCACCAGATAACACAGCTTTCAGTGGACATCAGTGATGACCAAAAAGTATTATTTTTACATTGAAAATAGCAAACTTTTCTGATAACTTATCCAGATGAGCTTTGGAATATATTTCTGCATCATCACTTCAACATTAAGTATTAGACAGACTCCATGTGATGGAGGCTGAGGAAAGCCAGAACTGGTATGAACCTCCAGGGTATAAACTCTCACATATATAATAATGAGGCTAAGTTTCCAGTGGCATTTCATTTTGTCATTCATGACAGCAACACATGAAAGTTCTCCTGTCCATTTTGCCAGTGTGGTCCTGTGGGTCTTCAGTCTCTTATTTCATGCAAACACAGTCACTTTCTTGTCCTTTTATTGCACACCATTTCACATTGATTCCAGCATGGAAGAATCAAATATATTTCTCTTATCATTAGCAACATTTATGGGGGAATTTTATAAGCGCATTGCATAGCTTAACTTCCCTCTCATCTTGATGAGAATAAAATGAGGCCAAAGTGAGTCCTTAAAAACTTGTTATCTAATTTGGTATACATTTGACACTGTTTCTCCATGTAAGCATTAACTCACAAAGTTGCTAAACATCAGAATAAAATAGCAGTTTCCAATTATACCTGTATAAAAACATCCAGGAGAAAGGATTCAGAGAAACGTTAGAATTATTCTCACTCCACTGTTTTAAATTATTTTCCTGGATATTTATTAGAAAGCAAAACATATGCATATGCATAGTACCAGGGGAAAAAATCAAAAAAGTCATGTTCCTTCCTGTGTTCTGAGTATCAGTCCACAATTTCTGCCATTTTGATTGATTACCAAGACAAAAGGTATCAGCTATCCAGTCTTCTCAGAGGTGCCATATCTGGTAAGTTAGCTTTTACAGGCTCCTGAACTGCAATGTGGGACTTTGTGAGTGGCCTAATGATTCATTCCTGAAAAAATGTTACCTTCATCAAATTTGGACTTGGTTTCAGTGGTGGTTTTTGGAAGGAGCATGGCTCTGCACTCCGGTGGAAACAGTGCCTCACATAATTAAATTACATTTTTTTTAAAGACAGAAAGCGGCTACTTTACACCTATGACAGTGTTGCTCCAAAGAGCTAGAAAAAACATTTTTTTTCCTTTAGGTCCTAAAGTTTGGTGGGTGGTTTCTTTTTTCTGTCACTCTTCTTCTGTAAAGGCCCTGCCTACACAGGACTTAATTTACTGGTTTGAAATAGTTCTTTTCCAGTGAGGATGGATGGTTCTTGCTTTCTTTGAACAGAAGATGACTCTTGTAAGCATAGCTTTTGTGTCATCAAATTAATTTTAAATATTCAGGATCTACATACTGATTTTCAGAGAGATAACTACTCCAGTATAGGCTAGCAAGTAATTTCTTGCAGCTATTAGAGCTACTCAGCTAGAATGATTTACCTAACCAATAGATCCATAAGTATTTTATTTTCTCTCTATATTTTTTAGAAACTAAGGTGTGAACTTCAGAAGACAAAGTGTAGTTTGGACTGTACCTAAAAATAAATCTCTAGTCACTATGGTCTTTGGGAAGAGTAGCTATCAAATACTTCAATACCAACAGTATCAATTGTGGTGCTGGAAAAGACCTCCGAAGGAAGCATTGCCTGACTCAAAACATTCCCTCTCCAGTGCTCTTCCAATGGGGATTATCATATACATGGCCACAAGAACTATCCTAAGAATCCTAACTCCTGGAATATTTATCTGCTGAGTGATAAAAATGCATACACCACCAGTAATGTTTCCCTGTACTTGCTGTTCTAAAATCAGAATTGTGTTAGGTAAAAAAAAAAAAAAAAAGAAAAAAAAGTAAGAACACCCTCTTCCCCTCCCCCTTTAATTGAATACAATTGAATAATGTCTTTGCTATTTATTTAAATTCATCATATCTTTGAGAACTAACATTTCATGTATCTTGTTTGGGACTTTCTAACTGCAAATATTTATGTCCCATTTCACCTAGTATATTGATAACCCCGTTCTGGGTAAACATGCCTTCCTACAGCAAAGACTGAGGGCAAAGATGTATAAATAATACTTGTAACCCTCCTCAAGGCTTCAAAACATTCTAAACATATTAACTGAAGTTTTATGTCACCTTTATCAGGTAACAGTATCAATATCCTTAAAAAGGGGGCATTCTGAGTCCGAGTTTCTTGCTTTCATATAGAAAGTGTATTCAATAATACAGGACAAACTTATATATTCCTATCCCTGTACTTTATTCACAGGGCAATATTTTGTTCACTCATCTGTTTGGGTATAACCGCCATTTTGATCCCATTGCTAACGCTCCTCCAGTCTTCCCAATAGGCAGTGCTCCCACTTCAGAATAATCTCAACAGTTGTCTCAGTAAACACAACATGAAACACCCTGCTGCATCTTCCCTAACAGTCCTCTAATAAGCAACAGGCCTTAGAAGCCCACCACCACACTGGCTCTCCCTAGGGCAAGCTAATGCACAGACAGCCAGTAACCCTGTACTTCGTAGTAAGACCTCTTACATTCGTTTCTTAGAGTAACAGGAGGCTGCCTGGCCTGCTTGCCTCTGCCCTGCTGGACTCCTTGCAATGCCAATAGTTTCCATTCACTGCCAGTTACCCGAAGACCCCAGATTTGCAAAGAGAAGAAATTAACCCCACTGTCTACAGTATGTTATAAACAATATACCATTTTTCACTTGCTGCTTACTTCAGGAACCAAAGTACCCGTTTTATTCTATCTCAGTGACTTGAGCGTGGTAAAAAAAAAAAATTATCATAAGCTAGTATCAGGATGCTTTCAACTAAACTGCATCATTATGGAAAACACATATTACCTCAGTATCTTAAAATGAACAAACACTAAAAGGAGTCTAGTATCACCAAGGATGACTTTTTACTACTCTTTCACTATATAGATAGCACAGAGACCAAATTCACAGGACTAATTTTGCAGAAAAACATTACCCAGTATTATACCTTTAGACTAGAATGTGTATTATTCTAGATTTTTTTTTAAAAAAGACAATATAAAAAGACAACTTTAACCGATCAAAACAGATGAAAACCTTTGACCTTCAACTAATCATGTGCAAGTGAAGTTAAGGGTTAGCTGTTTCAAACGGTAGTATGTAACAAAAAACATTCTTAAAAGACAGACAACATCATAATAAAGGCATAAAATACTCACATATGCAACATTTGCATCTAATACAACCAACAGGAGTTTTTAGGTATGTCAGAAGTTGATACATGAAGACTTGATTTGTAGCCAGACGTTGTGTACACAAGCAGGAAGGTGACAGCACTCCAGGAGAAGCCAAAGCCTAGGCTCCACTTTCCTCACCCAGCTCGCCTTTCCCTCTTCTTGCCTTGCTTCCTTGCCTGAAGGCAAAGTCTCTACATGAATATATCAGGACCAGATACAAAACAGGAGTACTTGAAGTTAGAGACTGTGATCTGGAGTTTGAAATGAAACTTAGATATTACCAAGATAGGCATGAAATTTGAAAGGACTTTTGTACAACCAAGTTATATTATTAAACAAGGAAGACTGTTGGCTTTGTTTAAGTAAACAAAAGAAGTAAATCTTTAGAGTCCTTAGTCAGGCAAAATTAGGTTACAGTGTAAGTTTTACTGAAAAATATGATATTGTTTCAGCACAAGTTACCTTGTTCATAGCAATAATAACATTCTGCTTAGAAAGAACCACAGCAACCCAAGAAATCACACGTTTTAAACCCACATACATTCCAAGAGAATTTGTTGAAATTACAATACTCATTGTAATTAGCATTTTCATCATGGCAATCAATGCAATAAAAAAAAAAGTATAAAGCTTTCTCAGTAAGAATATGAACCACCTGACCAGTCACTAACACCCAGCTCCTTCATTGTCCTTGCACATAAATAAGGATACTCCACAATTGCACAGAAGTCACTACTCAGTCTCTTGGGGACCAAGGCAGGAAGGATGCTTTTGCACAATTTTTTGGCAGGAGGAAGCATTTCAAAACTCCTCCATTTCCACTACTCCAAGCCTTGACTCCCATCTTCTTAACCCATACAGTGGGAAACTGGTATCATCAAATCTCATCCAGCTGCTGGGACTAGAAGAGCAGATGCAACTGGTATTCTTAAAATGTATTTTCAAAACTCTACTAGTGTTAGAACTTGAAGAGATATTTCAAGCCAATCCATGGAATGAGAAAGCCCCAAGACAGAGGCCTGGCTTCCTAGGGCAGGAGCAATTCTGCACCCCCAGGAATAGGAAGCACTTCAGATAACACCAGCTGGGTGAGGAAAGAACATGAAGGTTTGAGAAGAAAAATTTGAAAAAGAACTTTACTAGCATTAGTTTCTTCATATGTACACATACAGTTTTGGAAAAAAAAAAAAAGATAAAAAAAGAAGAAATTCAGACTTCTCTTTAAGATCCTTAGATTTAAATATATATATATTTATTAAAAAGAGACATTGACTCTATGGCCAAGACATCATGCGTCTCAGAACAGGTTTTTACAGCCATGTTATAAAAACCCCTTAGCAAAGAAATTATGCACTAGACTTCAAACACATGTACTCCAAGAATGACACTGGTGTGGAGGATCTTGTTTTACATCCATTTATTTTTGTCCCTCAGTAATTATAGCAGTTTCAATACATTTCTAAAGCTATAGAGAAATACCAGGGCAACTAGAGTACATACAAGCCAAAGTTAAAATGGTAGACAGCTGAATTAAAAACAAAACAAACCAAAACAAAAAAAAAACAACAACCAAACAACAGAAGAGGAAAAAAAAAAACAAACCAAAACAAAAAGAAGTATGCGTTCAGCAGGAAATCTACTATACTTCATTCAGTTTAGGCTTTGTTCTTTAGGGAACAAGGTGCTAACGTGCCATTTTCTCATAAAATGAATCATAATTGCTTCCAAAGAGTTTCCGCTGAAAATGTAGGTAGAAGCAAATAAGTGTAACACTAAACTTTCTCCTATAAACTTAGAAGCAACACTTGAATCAATTTCCACCCTCCAAACACCACTGCTGCTTTTCTTACATGAACTCACCGTTTTATTAAGGCATAATATGCCCTGAGCAATATGCTGGAAATTAGCCAAAAAGCCTAACAATTAAAAAGCAAAAACCAAGTGATCTTTTTGTAGACAAATTTGGAATTCTGTTTTGAAACTCACCTGTACTTGGGAGTAGCACTTGAGGAGAAAAAGAAAATATTGCTTTTAATTACTTTGAGCAGAAGGGCAGTGTTAATTTCCCTTTTCTCCTTCCAGGCTAAAGTTTTCAAGCTAATAGTCTAGGTACCAAAGTAGGACCAGCATACCAAGATATAAGTGGGACATCTGTTCTAGAGCTTAATTTTTAAGCAACTCGGCACAAAAATTTCATTGTCCCACCCTAAGCAATTCAAATTAAATCTTATTTTCCTCAAGAGGCAAGACTCTCATATGCTGGATACCTTTGGTCTTAAAAGCAAGATGGACCCTGGACAGGAGAAAAATACACTGTACATGCTCATATTACCTTCCACTCTTCTTTTTAAAGCCAGAAAAGCCTACAAATTACCTGGTGCACTGCAGTTTCTCTGTAAGATGCACAGTATTACAAAGTCCAGGATTCAGGAGGTTTTCAAAGCTAGTGCTAACAGGACATACGACTTTCTCTCTACAAATTTAGGCAATACTGGCTAGTTCCTTTAAGCTATCAGAGTATCCATAAAAGAAAGACAACCAAATTATACATTTTATTCACATTTATTTTTCGCTTTTAGTGTGCTCACAGAAAATTAGAACACCTTAAGCAGGAGTTTAATAGCAATTTTTGTAAGCAAAGTTACATTCCATCTCTAAGTCAAATTGGTCAAAGCTTCTCCAGTATTTACAAAAACATGATAGACAAGATGCTACACAAAAAAAAAAAACATTGCATCTGAAGAGTTTTCCTTTATTTTCAAAGACAACTGGAAAAGAAAGCATTGTCTGCTGTAATCAAAAACATACCACAGTATAAACAGTAACCATTCCACTTATCACAGCTTGGTTGAGTTTAAAATTTGTGTTTAAAAGGTCCAAGATGACTGCAGTTTTACAAAAATGGGCAGGGTGGAAAGAGTTGCAAACTTCATGTGCTTCTGGATATCAGGATTTGTTTTTTTATACAATAGTCACAGTTAAAAACACCCTGCTGGTAATACATAATTACACTTTATTAAGGTCATAAACCAGCAATAAACAATAAAGCCTATACAACTTGTATTTCTACTTAATCACTGACTGATACAGCTAACATGAGATAAGTGAAAAGTTCCTATGGTTTAAATGAATTCCTAAGACTATGATCTCTTTATCTGGGTATTGATTTTTATTTTTTATTTTTTTTTCCTTTTTCCTTTCCTTCTTAATCAAGACTTGTAGTGTTGAAAACCTTATAGAACATCTGCCTCACAAAATACATCGTAATAACTTTCTTTTAAAAAAAGAGACTAACCCCTTACATCATTTCTGGCGGGGCGCGCTCCCGGCAAGGGCTGCGCGCCCCGGGTTCCCCACTGCGGCCCCTGTCACTTCATTTGATATCCCTTATTGACCCACCCATCTCCTTCATATATGGGCATGTCCATAGACCGATCGGCAAAAGTTTTATAATATGAAAAGAGTTGCAAAGTATGAAATTAAAAAAAAAAAAAAAAATCAACCAAAGAAACAAACAAAAAAAAAATTAAAAAAAAACCCGAACCAACCAAAAAAAAATGTTAATACTGATGAAAAAAAAAAACCAAAAAACCCAAAATATAGAGGGTGGGAGAGGAGGGCGGAGGAGGGCCCCCCTCCGCCCGTTGGAATGGCGGCAACACACAACGATTTGAGATGGGAGCTGCGGGGGGAGAGAAAAAAAAGAAACGAGACATCTTTTAAATCAATCCCTGGTTGTAGACAAGTTCTCCGAGACCAGTACCTGGCACCACTCCAACAAACAAACAGGGGGGTAGAAAAGTCCGTCGGCGAGGGGCGGCGGCGGCGCTTACTACTCCGCCGACTCGGCGGCGGGTCCCTCGGGACTGCTCTCGGTGGGGG